>JAJHJA010000750.1:0-461794 GCA_021202915.1 Heliconius himera | reverse complement strand
TTAGCAAACCTCAATTTGAACAATCCAATTATATAACATGGAGAAGAATTCTTTTCCAAGCTTTTCCAATTAAACAAATTAAGCAAAGTGTCTAGTAATTTTTTCTAATTATGGATTTTGTTTAAACATAATTACCTTTAAAAATATCAAGTATTGATTGTTTACCTAAGCGTTGTTACGTCTAAATATTACAGTGTAAATACTGTACCACCAACATTCCACACAACGCTCTTCCAACCTGAAAAATTTAAAAATTATATATATAAAAATGGACCTTAAAAATGATTCAGTGCGGGCATATTGAATAGAGCCCGAAGAGAACTATTTAGCTCTCAAATTAAATACGAATCCTAGATTGTGTAAAAAGCACTTAAAGTCAAGTAGTTTTGATCGCGTTGATTCCAGCGAGAAAAATATTTTTCCTCATTTACTTAATGAGCCATGGATTTTAGAGGGACGGTTGTTTAGAGCTCTGTGTTGGTTTTTACGTGAAGTGTGAAATTTTAAATGTTATGATTAATTAATGTATTAGTTTAGTGGATGGTTCGTGTTAGCGTTTGCATCAAAAATGCTATATTTTCTTTTTAAACTGATGTAATATGTATTAAAATGTGAAGAGTAACCGCAATTTGATTTACTAAAAGTCAATTATTTATATTTTTATATAGACGTATGTTTCTATTTAAGACCCTAGGATAATGTAATTATATAAAACTGATGGAAATCACTAACAGTTGTGTATGACATTTTGACATATCCTAAATGCCTGAGGAATTGAACCAATCAACTTCTCGCTGAATTTCGCATATAGCAGGGTAGGCAGAGATAATCTGTTTATTTGTGTGTGTGAACTGATTTTTAAAGGCACTTCGTGTTGAGTGGTGGCAGTCTCAAATTATAAGTTTTCCTTGAAAGATGAAATGAGAATATTATGAAATAATAATTTATTCCCCCGAGTGGGAATCGTACCCACAAGCGTCGCATTTACAGTCACATCTTATGCCATTGCGTCACGACGGCCTCGGAAGGGATAATTTGACACATTTTTTTTATTTGACCAGTAGTTTCTGAGATGAGCGAGCGTTCATCCAAACAAACTCTATAGATTTATAAAAATCACAATGGTTCTTAGATTCTTTGTATTTGTTCGTCTTACAAACCTTTATATGGGATAGTTTTAGTGTAACCAAGTTTGAACGCACTCACGTTGGCATTAGTCTCTGGCGGTAGTCCAATAACTCTTTGGATTTGTTACTTCTATTTTTAAGTGCCTTAAAACAGAATTGGGTTTCTTGGTTGGATTTTATTTGACATTTCGAGCCTATTTTCTACTAGGCTTAAGTAATTTGAGACTTTAATAATATAATTTTTTAAGCTAATTATATTTCTTTTTATGCCAAGCTTCATAAAAACTAATGAGCTGGTACTTAAAATAATAAAAATTTCCTTTCAGATTTTTATTACAACTTTGAATTATATGCAGAAAATTAAAATAAATTATTAAATGTTAAAAATCGGAAGCGGGTAACGTTTTTAAAGAAACACGTTAAAAACACACATCGTCTATATGATTCTAAACTATTTTGAAAGAGATACTATGTAATTGCAATAAGTGATATGTATCACCTACTAACAATACTTCACACTAGTTTCCTTCCAACAGGGGCCGTCACTTACAAGCGAGTGCCCCCGATTGACACAATTCCACTGCTTTTATAGTTATTTTCCACCTAAATCTACCCTCTTTTACACGAGTACGCTAACACGGCCATCCTGCATGGTGCCCGCCCCGGGCACCCCACGAGTCAGGATAAATCACTGTGACAATAAACAGCAGTTAGTCGTGCGCCTAAATTATACTGTATCTTAAAACAGTCCCATAATGGAATTTTGCTCATTTTATCATTCTTTACACTGAAATACCTCGACAACATGACCCAAATTAAAAGGAATATGCCGCACTTAGGAAACCCTAAAGGGACTTTACCACACTTAGGAAACCCTAAAGGGACTATGCCACACTTAGGAAACCTTAGTCAAACCCTAAAGGGGACTATGCCACACTTAGGAAACCAGACTCATAGCTCAACACAACTTGCACTTAAAGAGCATTTACTCACTTAAGCGTACCAAGTTGTTAAAGTCGTCTCCCTCTTAAAGAGTATTTTTCTCACTTAAGAGTACCAAGATCAACTTTGAGCCCACATGTCAACATTATAAAAATTGTAAAGTTTGGCTAACTTACTCTCAAAGCATCATGCACAGACCTGTATTTTCGCTCGGTCTAACCTGACACTTGCTTATTATTCATCCTTGATTCGATCCATTTTTCGAGTCCTTATGACACCACAATAAAATTACTAAAACAATAAAATTATTAGTAAAGTAGTCCTTCTATTTTTCGATTATAATTTCAAACAGCAAAGATTTTATAATAAGAAATAACTTTTAATTTTTAGAATACCAAACTTTCAATCCAAAATACCAATGGGGCGAAGATACACATAAAGATATGAAAACTTCATGCGTATCCCACTTCTGATGTTAAAAATCGGAAGCGGGTAACGTTTTTAAAGAAACACGTTAAAAACACACATCGTCTATATGATTCTAAACTATTTTGAAAGAGATACTATGTAATTGCAATAAGTGATATGTATCACCTACTAACAATACTTCACACTAGTTTCCTTCCAACAGGGGCCGTCACTTACAAGCGAGTGCCCCCGATTGACACAATTCCACTGCTTTTATAGTTATTTTCCACCTAAATCTACCCTCTTTTACACGAGTACGCTAACATAAAGTTCTATAATTAAGGTAGGTATAGTCTAAAATTATTTTATTATAACAAACTTTAATATTTTTAATAAAAGGAAGAAAACAGTAAGGTTATGGAGTAATTCTTAATAAGCCTTAGAAAATGATTCTATAAATCGAAATAAAGAAAGATACTATAACCTATAAATCCATTCTACAAATAGTGTTGAGTGAAATAAATAACTGTCGACAATTGGCTAAGACAAATGTTCACCAATTCCAGTAGATATAGAGTATTTCACGCGAAGGTACTTTTCCCAATTCATTCTGCTTCGTTAATCAGATGAAGTAAACTGCCTACTATATATAGCTTATTTCCTTCTGGAGGATAACTAATGGAAATCATTGGTTTTTTGTTATCGTGTCCAATTTGCTTGTCTTTTTCTTGTCTGTTTATCTGTGTGTATTCTTTTTTGAAAATACCATAGTCGGAACTTTCGTTTCCCACTATGGTATTTTAATATACATATACGTATGTATTCGTATTGTTAATTATTTCTTCAGGTGGTGTTCACGCTTTGTCCCACGAATAGTACAGGATTCAGGATCAGGATTAGGGTACCTCTTGAAACAATCTTGAATTCGAGGTATTCAAGAGGCGGAAATCAACGCTACCTTAGCGGCGAAAGAAAAATGATTTATTTCGCCGAGTGTGATCAAACCCACAACCATCGACCAATGCAAGCCAACAAAAAGCTTCTACATTTACTTCTAATTGAATACTTACTTGTTCTAGTAAGTTTACTCTAATTGAATTTTGTTTTTATGTTATAGCTCCGTGTGTACTTTGTTCACACGGAGCTTTAACATAAAAAAATATAATAATTTGTAAATACTAAAAGTATTTTTATTTCTATGAGTATGATTCTTCAATTTATTGTAGAAACTCTTTGAAGCAACATTACGCGTGTTTAATTTTGTGTAAACAGGCTACATACTCTATAAACGATAATTATAACAAAATACAAAACAATGCGGCCATCGTGGCGTAGCGGGTTCCATTCCCATTAGGAGGAGTTATTTGTTATTATAATTATTTTTCTAGCGTTGAATAATGCCACTTAACATGCAATGTATCGAGAGCGAAGGCGTGACGAGGAGAACGAAGTGTCTGAACATTGGGTTCTATATATCATATGATTTAAATAATAAAATTCAGTCTTTTTGCAAGTATGTAAAAAATATAAAAATGATTACGTAACATTAAGTTAATAATTTATCTATTAATAACTAATATGAATCAAAAATTGAATAACAAATATCATACCTTGAGAACATATCTTTGTTTTTATTTCCCGTATTATATATGTATGAAATATGTCTTTTGTTTAATATATAGAGAAATTAAAGGCAATTACTCCAGGCTTATTACATTTTAAATCTTATATTTACTTATCTCACTTAAAGTAATTTTTATTTATCTCACTTATTTTTTTTTATTTATTTCACTTAGTCATTTTTACCTTTTATTTTTTATTGCAAAATTTTCACAAAGGTAACCATTTTGTTTTTTCATTGTTGAGCAACAGTTTTTCGCTCAACAATGAAAAAATGAAATAGTTTGAGAATGGTATTAGGCCAGTTCATCACAATAGTCTTACCATAATGTACGTGGAATATAACCGGGGAAAATCCCTCCCGAAATGAAAGTAGACGTGTACTATAAAAGTATATATGAAACATGAAACACTATTTATTTAACCAATATAATATTTAAACAACCAAAATTTAACTTTTATTTTTTATTCAAATCTCTATATATAATAAGACAGTAAAAATATTTTGTCTGTACATTTAGTAATTTTGACTGAAATGGATAGAGGGACACTTAAAAAGACTAATAGAAAGCAAAAAGATTTTTTTTTAATTTCTTGTCTGTCTGTCTGTCTGTCTGTCTGTCTGTCTGTCTGTCTGTCTGTCGACATATTGTTGTCCGCATTTTTCTCTGAAACTACTGAACCGATTTACTTGAAAATTTCACCAATTGCTTTGTTTTAACTCAATTTAGGTTCTAAAGTTTGGTTCATCAAAATCGGTTCATTAAAAAAAAAGTTATCGTCATTTGAATGAACTCAAGGCATTAGCTTGCCAGCGAATGTTATATAGAAATCGCGCTGGTATGACCCTGGCTAAAGAATGACGTTCGAAACGTCTGGGTTATATGATTGTTGATAAAAATATATATTTTTGAAGCACTATTATATAATATTTTATACAATAAAGTAAACAAAATTGAATTGTTAGTGGAGATTACCTTCATTAATCATATTTCGAAATTACAAATAGTTTTAGAGAAAAGCTATATCGAATCATGTTATCCCTTACTCTCAGTGTATAAATAAGTATATTATTTATCTTGGCCATTTAATGTAGATCAAAATGTTGATTAGTAGCACAGATTTGAAATTACGATACTAAAAAATTCTTGCTGTGTAGCGGCTCGCCGACCTCCACGCTTCCTCCCGCGCCCTCGATATTTTGCTTATAAAAATGGATCCGCCGCACCCGCCTAGCTTCCCCCGGGCATGGAAGGAGGGCCTGCTCATCATGTTGCCCAAGGCTGGGAAGAGCCCATAGCAGCCTGAGGGGTACCGATCTATAACCCTCCTTTGCGCGGTCTCCAAGCTGTCCGAGAAGTTATTCCTCTCACTTCTCCAGGCGCACATCCACCCATGAAGCGAGCAGTTTGGCGAGCGGGTATACTACTCTGGTTACACTACGCCGTAACAGCGATCAACCGAAAGGAAAGAGCAATAGCAGTCTTCTTCGACGTAGTACGCGTATTCGACCACGTCTGGCACCCGGACCTACTTCATTAAGTGCTCAGAGCCGGCACCCCCTAGCACGTCGCGCATGTCTTTGCCTCCCTGCCTCAGTGACAGGACATTTTTCCTTGAGAGTTAAGAGTTCGAGGTATAGCGGCGACTCGATCGTTGCCGTTCTTCCCCAGGGCAGCATTTTGTCACCTGCTCTCTACGCACTATACACTGATGACATCAAATCGCCCTAGCGAGTATCACACAAAGAGAAATCCTGCAGGTGGTCCAGAACCTCATCCTCCGTCGAGTGACGCAGGCGCCATACTACGTGAGAAACACCACGCATCACCGCAACCTAAAAATAGAAAACCTGGAGGTACACATTGGTCGTCTCGCGTCCAACGCATTCCGCTGCGCCAATGTATCGGGTCACCTGCACCTAAGGAGCAGCACTCCGTGGCATATCCGAGGTCAGACGTCAGATGACTTCCGAGGGACTTTCTATCCTCCTCCAAATGCGACTCATGAGCCTTGCATTGATCCTTGGTCGTTTAAGCTGGGCCTCCCTCAGGAAACCGAGGGTCTCACCTGACTGAGTTGACCGCTTAGATGGCATTTGATAATCTTTCCAATCCCGTCCCGCACGCCTCTCTCTGTGTCTGCTCTAGAGCAGGTTATCGCTTGAGACCACGGCCATGGAACCAACGCCCAGATGTCGTTCGGAGCTACTACGGAGATGGACGAGAGAATGCTTCAATTCTGTGCCTGGGTCTATAGCAAAGTAAATTTAGAAGCGATTGCACGTATTTTGGAGTTATCCAATAATTATAATGTATTTCGTCGCGGCATTGTTGGTTACATCTTTCGTTTAAGTATTTTTGGGTAAGAGAATAGTAGGTAGTCTGTTGTTTATAATTTCTTTCGTTTAAGTTTTCTGTTGTTTGTGTCATTTGTTCAGGTGTGTATTTTTTTAAACAATTGGAACATTCTTATTGGAGCTACGAGGAGCTAAATGCGGGTTGCATTAAGGTTTCAATAATTTTCACATTAGTAATCTTAAGTGCTTTGCAAACATAGGTACATTATATGAATAATTCAGTAGTTAAAGCGGGCGAAGCCGCGAGCGGGTCGCTAGTAATTCATAAAATCAATTGGAATATCTTTATTATAATCCTGCTCAATATAAAGGAAATACATTATAATATACTATTTGCTAGAACAGCAATTTTTGCAATTTTTTCGTACAATTTACTATTCTCTTTAATCACATGGCTCTATGAGATATTGTGGTAAGCTCGTTTGAAAAACAGGAACTTTAATAGAATACATCCACTCCCATACAACGCCACGTTTCGCCAAAGTTTGTTTAGTTTAGCGGACCGTATATCAGCGACGTCTAACTAAAGCCTTGAAAATGGCTCTGAATATGTTATGAGTCAAATATTAAACTGTTACAGAACTCGTTTGGACTTGCTAATACTTATGCTAGTCACGTATTAGGTGTGTTTGATTGTATTTGTGGATATATTTATATGAGAGAACCTGGGAACCTAGTTTTAAATTAAATCGTTCCCATTTAGATATTTCAATTACCATCCACCTTCCAATTTCTGGAGGCATTGCGCGTGGAGTGAGGAACGCCGCGCTTTGCCTTTGCCTGTGACAGTAATGACGATAATAAAAATCAATAAATCATAAGCGCGGTGTACGTATTTATAAACTCATCTTTCATACATTCGCTCATTCGATACAGTCACTCATTCATACATTCGTTCACTAGTGTATACAAACGAATACATACCCGTCATTAATACGAGTATAAGACGTGTTGGTAGTAGGAATCTGACAGTTAATTTCGTTTAAATTAGGTAAAATTTCACACATATTATAATAAAGAATGAATGATTGGTAACAGTTAAAACTATTAATAAATACTTGCAAATAAACCAGCGAATTTATTTTCAAAAACTACGTTGAATTATGAAACTTATACAAAAATAACATTTTCTCAAGCGACCGCAAGTCTTGTCTTTAATAATTTCAATCGTTGAATAACTAAAAACCGTAAAGTACTTCCGGTTCCGGTTCTGAGTCGTTGGTCTGACAAATTATTCGTTCCCGCGACCGGATCGTGACATCCCTATTTTGAATTTAGACAGCGGTTAATCTCTTAAACTACAAGCCACTAGCGAACTTTGTTCCGGCAAAAACTTTTTGTTTTTGCTGATTTTTATTATGATTTGTAGGGTATATTTGTGTTGTTTCTGTTGGAAATGTTATAATTGGTTTATTTTGGATTTAGTTTTGGCGTATTCAGTGAACACATGATTTTGGTAAAATGATTAAAATATAGGGACTATATTAACAGTTAATCACGAATGAGTACTTAAATTGCCTCAAGGTCGTCGCGGGGCAAGGGCACAAATATGGATCTATAACGCGACCGTCGTGAGTTTGATTCCTACTCAGGGCAATTAATTATTATTTATTAGTATTTTCATTTCTTCACTCCGGTACCAAGGTAAAAGCGCGGCGTTGAGTTCCGCCACTCAAAACGCAATACCTCGAAAATTCGGCAGAAAGTGGGGAATGGAGAGTCTTAATACGAGGTCCTGTCTGCTTAGCCAGCTATTTGCTTGATACAGCGTAAAGCTAGAAAAAAGAAAACAAAATATCTTAAAACTTTTTGCGATAGAGTTTCTAAATCTATTCAACCTCTCTCTTATAAGTATATAGGAACAAACATAATTAATTAATATAATGATATAGCAGTGTCCTCAATGAACAGAGAGTGGTTCTACTTTTATGTAGCGGCGGTAATTTCGACGACAACTAAGAAACCCTTAGAGGAGATCGTGTTGAGTAATTGTTTATTGTTGTTTTTGTAAAAATAAAAGTATTCGTTTTATTTTATAGTCCGCTTCTAATTTTATTTCGCTCGAGACTGGCAGTAGTCACTTGAACATTTTTAGAGGCGTTCATTAAAATTAATTGTTTAATAAACATATATTTCGTTTGTAGCTTTCTTTTCCTGCATGAATAGATAGGCAAATAGCAGCAATAGCTTACTTACATAGTATATCTGAATTTTATTAACATTTTGTTTCTTACTTTCCGTTCAAATTTCGAGACGTTGCGTATTGAGGGAAATCAATCGCCGCGTTTTATCTTCCAGGACGAGAAAAAGGAAATAATTGGAATGTAATCATGTAAATGAAAAAAATATTATACTTTGCTACATGAGAGACACAACGTAAAGATGAGAAAAAAATATTTCGTTCTACACTTTCCGTCGGATTCTTGAGGCAAAGTGTCGTTACCAAAGTCAAGAAATTAAATATTTAATTTTTTGACGCATTTACAGTCGCGCGCTTGTGACTATGTGCCACGATTGGCCTCAACCAGATTCCAAATCATAAATTATAAATCATTTTTGTATTAAAAATTGTACTATGTATTTTCAATGTAATTAAATTAAGTTCAGTCAGTTTCAGTTTAAAAAATACAGAACACAAGACTTTTTTTCAGTTTAATTTTATTTTTATACTAGAGGGCGCGCGCGGCTTCGCCCGCTTATTAGGAGTGAATTCTAAAAAAACCACGTTCAATAAAATATTTTTATAAAAATTGGTGGCAATTTAAAGATTTTTCCATATAAACTTTCAACCCCTTATTTGAACCCTTAGGGGGTGAATTCTTAAAAACCATGAAACACGTGTTCAATGAAATATTTTTAAGAGTCTGAATTTCAAATTTGATAAAAATCGGTGCAGATTAAATTTTTTTTCCATACAAACTTTCAACCCCTATTTCATCCCTTTAGGGTTAAAATTTTTGAAATTCCCTTCTTAGTGGATGTCCTGAATATAAAAATTAACATCTGCCCAAGTTTCACGTTTCTACCATCAGCGGTTACGGCTCTGCGTGCGTCTTACCTCAGTCAGTCAGCACAAGTCCTTTTATATATATAGATTTTATAACAATTTTAAAATCCTTACAAGATTTCACTTGTCTGTGTGTGGCATCCTTAGTGTTGAATAAGTTAGATGTTCGCTGCACCTATATATTGTTGTTCTTTAGAAGTTTCACGTATAAAGTGTATACTGACTTAATGCGAAAGTTTAGCATACTTAGCACATCAGAAACTTAGATAGATTTACTTGCTATTTAACCCTCTGCAACTGACGTGGCTTAATTTTTATAATTATACTGACGTGGTAATCCACGAGACACCTTTTCAAACAGCAAATATTTTTATACAATAAGCTTTTGCAGCTATTTTATTTATATTTATTCTAATAAATATCACTAATATATTTTTTATGTAAAATTTATTTTAAATAAATAAAACAATGTGTATTTTTAAAACGAAACAGTATTTATTATTGACTTTACATAGATCACTCTATAAATCTCTTCTTTAACATTAATGACATAGTAAAAATACAAAATCAATTTTGATTTATATTTAACACTAGATATTTGGAAAATTGACTATTACTTTAATAAATCTAGGGAATATGAATTAGAGAGTGTTAAACTTAGATCTTTTGTTAGGAATTATCAAACGAAAATTGCGTTCAAACAATTATAGAAATAATATTTAGTCTCTTTTTTTCAAATTTATTTCTTTACAAATTTATTTTATTTTCAATACAAGTATAAATATATATACTTTATGTAATCAAAAACTAAGGTACAGTACTGAAAACTGTGGTGCTTAAATTTGAAAATGGTGGTAATAAATCGAATTGTATGTTTCGCGGTGTCTATGGGACTACCACGTCAGTCGCAGAGGGTTAAGACGAGCACAATGTAATTAACTTTTGTTACCTGTTTCGTTAACTATTTTCGAAAAACGTAATGATGACGGACGACAGGTACTGGATGATGACGGTTAACAGATTAGTGAAGTGTATGAATAATTACTCAACTAGCACACTTGGAACACCATAAACAAAGAAGGAAGGTTAGGAATTTTATGAATTACCAAAATAATTATTTTTATTAACTGAAATAATTCTTTGAATTTTATTTTAGCTTGAATATTATAGCAACTTCGGGATAAGATAGCAATCCATAGTTTTTTTTAAAAGTGAAATTGAATAAAAATAGTTAAAGTGAAATTGAATAAAAACAGGATTCACTTATTACCAATGAATAAGCAAGGTATTATTAACTCAATATTCAAGTATTTAATGAAGCTATGAAAATATCAAGAGATTAACATTAACCAATTAATATTAATTCGAGAAGTAATTAATATGCTTACTCCAAATTATATATATATACTTTGAAAAGCTAATTTATCGTTATCGCACGACCGGGCATTTTAAATAATCGCAATATTGGCAGTTTTTTAAAATTTCTAGTTATTTTTACTTTTTTTAGCTTCACGCTGTATCCCGCACATATAAGCGTAGGCAAAGGGAACCTTAGAATCTACTGTTAAGAAACTCCGTTTCCATTGTGATATTTTCATTCTCCGCCGAATCTGGATTGATTGCGTGTTGAGTGGCGTTTATTCTTATTAAAACAACTCAATGTTTATTCTAATTAAAACATTGTTATCTCGGAACTATCAAATGATAGAGTACTTTGAAAAGTTAATTAATGGTTATCGCAATTTCTAAACGATAGAGATTATTGCAAATATAATTTATTTATGTCATCGATTTGAAATTATTATAAATACAAAGCCGTTGAGCCCGTCGTGGTGCAGGGGCATAAGCAAGCGACTGTAAGCACGTAATTTGTGAGTTCGATTCCCACTTAAGTGAAAGAAATATTTAATATTTTTATTCCCTCGTTCCGAAAACGAGGCAAAGCGTGACGAATTCGACGGTAAGCGAAGAGTGCACGAATTTTAATGAACAACGGAGTGTCTTAATACTAACTTCCTAGGTTCCCTCTATCTTCCTTCTTATTTGTTGTAGCCGAGATTGAGATCATAGTGGTGCTGCGGCAGAGTGTCTGCGGGTTTGAACGGGCGACAAGTTCATGTCTAGAAAATTCACCGTTTTACAAAGTAACTTTTTTAAAAGACTTTTAAATTTACTTATCTCTATATATAATAAGACAGTAAAAATATTTTGTCTGTACATTTCGTAATTTTCACTGAAATGGATAGAAAGACACTTAAAAAGAATAATAGAAAGCAATAATATTTTTTTTCAATTTCGTGTGTCTGTCTGTCGAAATTTATGTCCACATTTTTCTCCGAAAGTACTGAACCGATTTACTTAAAAGTTACACCAATTGCTTTGTTTTAATTCAACTTAACTACTAAATTTTGGTTCATCAAAATAGGTTCATTAAAAAAAAAAATATCGTCATTTGAATGAACTTAAGGCATTAGTTTGTTTGCGAATGTTATATAGCAATCGCGCTGGTAAGATTCCTGGCTAAAGAAAGACATTCGAAACGTCTTGGTTATATGACTGTTGATAAAAATATATATTTACGCACTATTATATAATATTTTATACAATAAAGTAAACAAAATTGAATTGTTAGTGGATATTACCTTCATAAATCATAACAGTTAAGTTTAAATCGTAATTAATTCAACACAGAGATAAAGAACGATTTGATCTTCAAAGAGATATCAAGCAAATACATAATTTTTTTGGTTCATTCGTTCGTTTAAAATAAATCTATATAAAAATGCCTAAAAACATCCTTTCTACGTGTACTCTGTAACTACATATTTACCAATTGTACATTTAGCTAATAATATATGAAACTACTTTAAAAACTGTACGGGAGTTAATATGCAAACATTACAGTTATTTTACAAAAAACATTATGAATCCTTACCCAAATCAATAATTTTACATTTAAGGCTGTTTCTGAAGCAGTACATTAAATTATTAAGTGACATCAGCACATTTAACAGAGTTTTAAAAACATAACATAGGTAAAAAGAACGTAAAGTTACAAAAATATATACATATAATAAATAATTAGCTTTATGTATATTTTATAAATATCAAATATCAACATTGGTCGTATTTTTAGTTCGAAACAATTAAAAATTCTTATAGAAATTACGATAATGTCGTAAAAAAATCATATTAGAATATTACAGATTAAAGTAATAAAAAAATCATATTAAAAGTCATTATAGTTGTCAATCAATTCTGCTTATTTAAGCTATATATATAAAAGGACATGTACCTACCTGACTGACTGAGGTAAGACGCACGCACAGCCGTAACCGTAGAAACGTGAAATTTGGACAGATGTTTATTTTCGTAATCTGGACATCCACTAAGAAGGGATTTTAAAATATTTTAACTCTAAAGGGATGAAATAGGGGTTGAAAATTTGTATGAAAGAAAATTAAATCGGCACCGATTTTTATAAAATTTAAAATTCAGACTCTTAAAAACATTTCATTGAACACGTGTTTCATGGTTTTTTAGAATTTACCCCCCTAAGGGTGCAAATAAGGGGTTAAAAGTTTGTATGGAAAAATCTTTAAATCGCCACCGATTTTTATAAAAAATTAAATTCAGACTTACAAATATTTTATTGAACACGTGTTTCGTGGTTTTTTTTAATTCACACCTAAGTAAGTTTTACGTTATATCTCGCACTAAGTAGGGAACCTAGCGTTGAGACACAACGTTTTTATCAATATATTTTCGTTCACCACTTTCCGCTAAAGTCTGAAAACATTGCGTGCTGTGTGGCGGTACTCAATGCACTTTTCGTTACCAGAGCGAGGAAATGAAAACATTAAATATGTCGTCCCCCGAGTGGGAATCGAACCCTCAACCCGTCGTGTTTAAAGTCACACGCCTATGCCCCTAATTCACGACTGGCTTCATTAAGTAAATATTGATAAAAATATCAAGAAGTAAATAAAATATTTTGTGATCTCTGGCGGAAAAATAAGAACAGAATGTCTTAACACTAGTTTCTCTACCCTAAAAAAAATTGAAAAACACTTCTATAACATCTCTTTATAATATTATCTTATAATAGGTATACAATACATACATATATGTTATTTTAAATCTTATATAAATTAATTTCTTCATTTTGTATAGAAATATATCTAAAATAACAAAATAGAATCTAAAACAACAATATTGTTGGTAGATAAAGTACATGGCAATTTCTGTAAAGGATTTTCTTCTTCAAATATATACAATCCTATTCTCATGAGAGGAACACCTTTCAAGTATTTTTCATTGTTGCTCAGAATTAATACATGACTGAATAAAAAACTAACAAAGAATCTATACTAAAATGATATTTTATTAAAATTATTATTTTTTTATATTCATACACAAAATACTTCGTTTTGACTGTGAGCACGATGGTACTGACTTCGATTCTTATTTGAGGGAATGAATTGTTTTATTTAGGCGAGGCTCGGTGTTGAAATCCGCCACACAAAATGCAATGACCCAAAAATTCGGAGGAAAGCGAACTAATGAACTCTAACACTAGGTTCATTGCAACAGAGTAGGTAACCCTGATAGGTGATACTGTATGAAGCTAAAAAAGTTGGTTATTTTGTAGTAATCTCTATATATAATAAGACAGTAAAAATATTTTGTCTGTACATTTAGTAATTTTGACTGAAATGGATAGAGGGACACTTAAAAATACTAATAGAAAGCAAAAAGATTTTTTTTTAATTTCTTGTCTGTCTGTCTGTCTGTCTGTCTGTCTGTCTGTCTGTCGACATGTTGTTGTCCGCATTTTTCTCTGAAACTACTGAACCGATTTACTTGAAAATTTCACCAATTGCTTTGTTTTAACTCAATTTAGGTTCTAAAGTTTGGTTCATCAAAATCGGTTCATTAAAAAAAAAGTTATCGTCATTTGAATGAACTCAAGGCATTAGCTTGCCAGCGAATGTTATATAGAAATCGCGCTGGTATGACCCTGGCTAAAGATTTGAAATTACGATACTAAAAAAATCTTGCTGTGTAGCGGCTCGCCGACCTCCACGCTTCCTCCCGCGCCCTCGATATTTTGCTTATAAAAATGGATCCGCCACACCCGCCTAGCTTCCCCCGGGCATGGAAGGAGGGCCTGCTCATCATGTTGCCCAAGGCTGGGAAGAGCCCATAGCAGCCTGAGGGGTACCGATCTATAACCCTCCTTTGCGCGGTCTCCAAGCTGTCCGAGAAGTTATTCCTCTCACTTCTCCAGGCGCACATCCACCCATGAAGCGAGCAGTTTGGCGAGCGGGTATACTACTCTGGTTACACTACGCCGTAACAGCGATCAACCGAAAGGAGAGAGCAATAGCAGTCTTCTTCGACGTAGTACGCGTATTCGACCACGTCTGGCACCCGGACCTACTTCATTAAGTGCTCAGAGCCGGCACCCCCCAGCACGTCGCGCATGTCTTTGCCTCCCTGCCTCAGTGACAGGACATTTTTCCTTGAGAGTTAAGAGTTCGAGACTCGATCGTTGCCGTTCTTCCCCAGGGCAGCATTTTGTCACCTGTTCTCTACGCACTATACACTGATGACATCAAATCGCCCTAGCGAGTATCACTCAAAGAGAAATCCTGCAGGTGGTCCAGAACCTCATCCTCCGTCGAGTGACGCAGGCGCCATACTACGTGAGAAACACCACGCATCACCGCAACCTAAAAATAGAAAGCCTGGAGGTACACATTGGTCGTCTCGCGTCCAACGCATTCCGCTGCGCCAATGTATCGGGTCACCTGCACCTAAGGAGCAGCACTCCGTGGCATATCCGGCCGCCCGAGGTCAGACGTCAGATGACTTCCGAGGGGCTTTCTATCCTCCTCCAAATGCGACTCATGAGCCTTGCATTGATCCTTGGTCGTTTAAGCTGGGCCTCCCTCAGGAAACCGAGGGTCTCACCTGACTGAGTTGACCGCCTAGATGGCATTTGATAATCTTTCCAATCCCGTCCCGCACGCCTCTCTCTGTGTCTGCTCTAGAGCAGGTTATCGCTTGAGACCACGGCCATGGAACCAACGCCCAGATGTCGTTCGGAGCTACTACGGAGATGGACGAGAGAATGCTTCAATTCTGTGCCTGGGTCTATAGCAAAGTAAATTTAGAAGCGATTGCACGTATTTTGGAGTTATCCAATAATTATAATGTATTTCGTCGCGGCATTGTTGGTTACATCTTTCGTTTGGGTATTTTTGGGTAAGAGGATAGTAGGTAGTCTGTTGTTTATAATTTCTTTCGTTTAAGTTTTCTGTTGTTTGTGTCATTTGTTCAGGTGTGTATTTTTTTAAACAATTGGGACATTCTTATTGAAGCTACGAGGAGCTAAATGCGGGTTGCATTAAGGTTTCAATAATTTTCACATTAGTAATCTTAAGTGCTTTGCAAACATAGGTACATTATATGAATAATTCAGTAGTTAAAGCGGGCGAAGCCGCGAGCGGGTCGCTAGTCTATATATATAAAAGGACTTGTGCTGACTGACTGAGGTAAGACGCACGCAGAGCCGTAACCGCTGTGCGTAGAAACGTGAAATTTGGGCAGATGTTTATTTTCATATTCTGGATATCCACTAAGAAGGTAATTTGAAAAATTTTAACCCTAAAAGGATGAAATAGGGGTTGAAAGTTTGTATGGAAAAAAAAAAATTAAATCTGTACCGATTTTTATAAAATTTGAAATTCAGACTCTTAAAAATATTTCATTAAACACGTGTTTCATAGTTTTTAAGAATTCACCCCCTAAGGGTTCAAATAAGGGGTTGAAAGTTTATATGGAAAAATCTTTATATTGCCACCGATTTTTATAAAAATTAAAATTCAGACTGTTAAAAATATTTTATTGAACACGTGTTTCGTGGTTTTTTTTAGAATTCACTCCTAATGAGCGGGCGAAGCCGCGCGCGCCCTCTAGTGTAGATATAACATATTAGTTGTATGTTTAATTCATTCTATATTATTTTTAATTTTAATCTATAAAAAAAACTATATAAATAAATTTTCAGAAAAAAAAATGACGCCCACTTCATTTGAGATAATTAAAATTATAATTCTAATTCTACCAAATAGAGTGAGCTCAGCGATTAAATGAGGTTTTTTTTTGAAGGCTAATTTGAAATAGAATTTTAAAAAGGTTTTTAAACAAGCTTGTACGACATACTAGAATTAATTTTATTTGAATAAAATGTTTGTTTTATTTTTATGAACACAACTTTATTCATAACCATTTCTTCATTTTTTTTCTAAAAACTTATTTATATAGATTCTTTTTCTAGATTAAAATTAAAAATAAAATAAAATGAATTAAAAAAAAAACAACTAAAATCTTATATTTATAGGGCAACCCTTTTTAAAAATGTTTTATTGTATACCCATTCTCTTGCAATTTTAATTTAAATATAAAACAAAACAAAATATGCGGAATTATAGTAATTTTTGAAGAGCTATTTATATATCCATCTATTTATGTTGTTTACGATAGCTATAAAGTCAAATGATGAAATGTATTTCTCATGTTTTTGTTTTAAAAATAGAAAAAAATCCTATACGAAAATATAAACACGAGTACACACACACGCAGGCGGACACGTACACGCTCACATTTTCAAATAACTGTTAATTGAATAATCAACAATTTTAAAAAATATATATTTATTCTTATACTATTTTCATACATCAAATGAACATTAATCTATACTAATATAATAAAGACTTAAATTTATAACTTTGATTGATTGATTGTTTGTCTGTTTGTTTGTAAGGTCTAATCTTCGGAAATACTGAACTGATAATGATTTTTTTTTTCACAATCAGAAAGCTACCACTAGCTAACACTATTCAAAAGTGCTATAGGTTATATTTTATTATGATTGAACAAAAAGTTCAGAGAAAAATAATGGCATATGTATATCAAGTCACTGGAAATTGGGCAAGATGTGATGCTTTTCCGGCGAGCGCTGACAAAACAGTTCGGTTATAAATGAACATATTGTACTTAAAAAATGTTGCACTCAATTAGTTTAATAAAAAAATCCGCAGTTATTGTATAGCCATCTTTTACATTTTAACATATTACAAAGGTTTTTTTATTAAATAAAAGAAAGAAATTTTATGTGAACTTAAGATATTTTTTCATGAAAAAAACAAAAAACTGAATATCTCAAAATGTCATGGGATATTTCTAAGCGGGAACAAAACTTATAATCATCGTGTGCAGTAAGAGTTGGTCACATATGTAGCAAATTGTACCACAATAGCACTTGTAATGTAGGTAGACTAACTAATTTTGATTTAATAGCCGTAATAAAGGCTCTCGGGTACTAGAACTTTCATTAATATTCAGTTGAGACAGAAGTTTGCTCATATTGAGTAATATAATTAAACAAGCGGCCTGTCTCAGCTTTATTTAGATGGAAATATGATTTACCCATAGACACTTTTTTATAACTTTACGTTGTATCCCGTTTATAGTAGGGAAGGCAGAGGGAGCCTAATGCTAAGTCACTCCGTCAAGTTCTGGAGAAATTGCGTTTTGAGTGGCGAAACTCAAACGCTACGTTGCCTCGTCACCAAAGGGAGGAAATGAAAATATCAAAATTTCTTAATCTCGATTGGAAATCGAACCCACAGCCCATCGCACTTACAGTTTTACGCTTGTGCTTCTCCTCCAAGAAAGGTCTCTAGATATTTTTTTGTCTTTTTAAATTCAGTGTAATTTTTTACGTATTTGACATATAAAATTGATCTGTAAGTCTAAAACCCATGATAATAAAAAAATACATTATAATTTTCATTTATGTAAAAATCTAAGGAAGTTCTTACTTCAACGCGTTAATTATGTTTTTTATGTGTATTTCTTTTTTACTGAGTGGATGGATGTATATAATTCTTTTTGTTTAACAGTTAAGTTTAGTTTTCATTTTTTTTTTTTGATTTGATTATTTTGGAAAAAATATATTTCTATAATGTTTTCTTTTTTGTGTGAAGAAGAATAAGATAACAAGATTGTTTTTGTAAGATATGTGAATTTTTACATTTCTCAATTACAATAATATGGGCACTACGTTAAAAATACTATATATATAAAGCACAAATTCTTCCTTTGTACTGATTGAATCAAAAATTCATGTAGAGCAAACGTAAAACAGAATATCATGAAAATTCCAAATATTGCCACAGAGATATAACTCTTTTTTGCGGGAAAATTTATTTATTTTAAAAACTACACGTCACTGATTAAAGTAAAAAAACACACTGGATTTTTTTTTGTATATTTTGGAACATATATTATTTCAAATTTGTATTGAGAGTAGAAACCAAATATAATACCTATATGGTGATATGTAAAAATTTGACCCTACATATACTTTTTTCTAATTACTGGTGTGCAAAACAATGATTGTTAAGACTTGTGACTTCTAGATGTCCAGCAATCTTCAGACTTCCCGTCTGTTCTAGGGGATAGGTTAGTAACCTGTAAAAACCAGGTTACAGAGTCCAGGTGGTGGTTTTCTGGCCAGATTACGCAAAAGTAGCAGGTAGCAGGAGGAACCTAGTGTCAAGACACGCCTTTCTCAACTTTTAGCCAATTTTATGAGACATTGTATGTTGAGTGACGGAACTCAAAGACGCCTTTTCCCTTCTTACCAAAGCGAAAAAAGTAAAAATATTAAATAATTAGCTCTCCCGAGTGAGAATCAAACCCACAGCCGCCCTGTAAAGAGCCAGTAACTCTATATTCAATCTATATAATACTACAAAATATATGATTTCTCTACGAAATAACTAATTGAGGTAATAATAATGATAATAAAAAGGCAAGTAACATTTTCAGGTCAGAGTGTCTCCGGAGTCGCGTCTGGTGGGACATCTACATAGATAGTCTACTGAACGAAATGTGCCGGTTTAATATGAAAAATAACTGACAATATTCTCTCCAGAGTTTAATATTTATAAGATGGATTTGTTTTGTATAATGTTTATTTTTTCTATCATTTTATATTTTTTTTTATTTGTAATCTTTTTTTTAGCTTCACGCTGTTTCCCGCATGTAGCAGAGTAGGTAGAGGGAACCTAGTGTTAAGACTCTCCGTTTTCCACTTTCAGTCGACTATTGCAGCACTCCGTATGGACTTGCGAAATTCAACGCCGCGCTTTTCCTTTTTTTAAATAATTCTTTCCCCAGAGTGGGAATCAAATCTGCATCCATTGCGTAACACTCTCACGCTTGTGCTCTTGCGACGGCGTCTATTTGTAAGATAGTATAAAATATTTAATAAGTTATTTTAGTTTCGTCTCTGTAATAATTTTTAACATTGGCTTAAATTTGTGAAATGAATACCGTGACCATCGTGTCGCAGTGCGACAGGTATCTGTAGATGATTGTGGATTCGATACTGATTTGGGGGAATGAATCATTATCATTTCTTATATCAACCATTATGTAAGCATAACGTGACGTTAAGTTATAGTACGCGATACACAATGTCACTAATTAGGTTTTCGTAATTCGGAAGAGCGTAGTATCCAAATACGAGATTTTCTTTGCAGGTTAAAGCAACAGGATGCAGGATAAGATGTAGAGCTAAATGATAAATACTAATTAATGTACAATGTTTAAAATTATGAATGTTGAAAATATTTGAGACAAAAAACTATTTTTCATAGATTTCATTAAAGTAAGGGCTAATATAAAACAAACTTTTTCTTATAATTTGAAACTTGTATATAAACTATGTTTTTGCGCTTCATCTTTATTAAATTTTAACTGTCATTTGGAATTGTTAAGCATTTTTAAATTAAGAAAAGTTAACACTTTCCGTTGCTGTGGTTTATTAAAAACTCGTTGTTCTTAATTAAAAATTAAAATTAAATTAAATCAGCTTCACTCTCTATCCCACATACAGCAGGATAGGTAGAGGGATCCTAATGTTAAAACACTTCGTTCCATATGATCCGCCGAATTTTTCGAGAAAATGAAAACATAATAAATAGTAATTCACTCGAGTGGGTATTGAGCCCACAACCGGTAGTGTTACACAGCCACATCCTTATGCTCGTGGGCCACGACGGCTGAAAATATAATATATCAATATTCTATGGAGATCCACAAAAAATCTTTTTTTAAGTCTAACGAATATATAAGAACATAATTTATTCATATAATATTGTTTTATTAAAAACAGATATCTTAGAAATATAAAAAAATCGTTAAAAGAAAAAATAGAAAAGTTTATTACAGGAAATTGATTTTATATTTACAGAGATAACAAAGTTTAAAAAAACCTCAGCAAAGTAAAAAAAAACTAGAATCAAATTATGTTTCAATTCAAATTAAAAATATTCTTTATTGAAAAAATATTGCAACCATTTTTTAATCGTCGAAAGGCCATAAAGCTTTGAACTTTTAAAAGCAGAACTTTGAGAAGCTATGCTATTTTTAATATTCTTAAAGTGTTATTTTACACTTAAAAGAAAGAAAGAAAAATAGAGATCCAATTATATGAACTAAATAGACAGAAAAATGACAATATTGATGGTAAATATTCCAGTATTTTTTTACCGACGACATCGTTGTCTTAGATAATAAGACTACTCACCTGTATCTAATGGTTGCGAGTTTTATTTTGCTTGTAAAAAACAAAGACGACATTACTTTTCATTTCGGTTGAGTAATATAATTAATTCACTTTTGACTCCAAATACGAAAGAGAGATAGACTAACAATATATTTAAAATTTAGAGACCAGTGGCACAGGGGCACAAAGTATGACTGTAAAATCGACTGGTTGTGGATGTACCCACGAAATACCCACTCAAGGAGATGTAATATTTATTTAAATTAATATTTCCATCTTCTTCGCTCTGGTGTCGAGCCAAAGCGCGGCGTTGAGTTCTGCCACCCAACACGCAATGCCCCCAGAATTTGGTAGAAAGCAAGGAACGGAGTGTCTTAACACTAATATTTGTCTATGCGTTTGTACACGCAAGTCTAATATACGACTTAACCGATTTTAATACAGTTTTCACTATTATACTTTTGCAAGCTTTCCGTAGCGTTTAATGTTTGTTTTATTTTATTCAATTCATATATGTATAAGTATAAAAAACGTTATATGAATTAAAAAATCTTAGCTTGGGAATATGTTTTTCTAATTCTTCGTTCTATTAAGTCCTAGAACAAAGCACGAACCTATATGACTTATACAAATTTCTATAAAGAGACATATTTTGTATTTTAAGAAACAAATTTCCCAAATAAGTACTGGTCATGCTTATCTTAGGTACAGTCGACGCCGCGTTGGTAGACGCAGCGCCACCAAGGCTGAGGGACTTTGCGTCTTTAAAATTTTACGATATTTGTCAAACGTTATATTATTTGCTTTGAGTAAAATTATATTATTTGTTTTAAAGAGAAAGTTAAATTATATTTTCTATGGTGAATATTAAAGATATGGTTTTAGTAATGTTATTATCGTTATACGTTCAAATTTTTAAACGTTTTAATACATAAGTATTTGGAAATGTAAAAAATATTTAATAAATAGCATTCTCTCTTGTCAATTGATAATTTTGAGCAATCATATTTTGTTAGTAAAAATTTAAAAAATCTCTCAATATAATCTCTCCCTCTTTAACAAGCGTATAAGAGTGAAAACATAAGGCTTAATGTTCAGAGCGCTTGGATAGCTTCCAAAAGGCGTGGGTTCAAATCCCGCTACGTTCCAATTTTTATACGTTTTCTAGATTTATTTTCCTTATTTCACTTTAATAACAGTAAAAAGGGTGATGTTGAGTTCCGTCACTCTAACACACCATATCATGAATATCAAGTGGAAATTGATGAACGGCGTAGCGAATACTAGGCTCCCGCTGCCTACCCTGATATGCGGGATACAGCGTAGAGCTGATTATTTTATATATTTATTGATGTTTGTTATCATTTCTGTTTAATGGATCTCTTTATCCACAATGTAATAAAGGCCAGTCTCAAAGGGGTGTTGATTAACTTTCGTGTTTTACATTATACGCTGTATTGTATATTGTCAGCTTAAATGAGATCGCTATCGTGTTCGTCCGGAAATTGCCATTCTATTTTATTATTTAAATATATTTATAATTAATATACACTATTTATACTTTGATGGTAAACAGGTTTATATTAATCAAAAGAACACAACCTATCGCGTTTACAGTCGCACTATGTGCCAATGCGCCACGACTGGCAACTTTGTTCTTAGTCATATATG
This sequence comes from Heliconius himera, assembly GCA_021202915.1. Classification (NCBI taxonomy): domain Eukaryota; kingdom Metazoa; phylum Arthropoda; class Insecta; order Lepidoptera; family Nymphalidae; genus Heliconius; species Heliconius himera. The sequence continues at coordinate 439,013 of JAJHJA010000750.1, read as the reverse complement.
TTAATACATTTATTTTCATAGGTTTTAGTTTACAATTTTGAAGGTTGCGCTGCCTACCCTGCTATATGCTGAATACATAAAAATATTTTTTTTGGTATCTTAACAAAGTCTGATTTGCTTAAAGTAACATTGTACAGTAAGTAACCTATATATCTTTGTTCCCGACGACGGCGACAGCTCTACAATAAACGGAAACATTTGTAATTTTTATTGGATCGTTTAAATTCTTTTATGGTGTCTCATAAAATAAACACAGTAGAGAATATTTTGTATATAGACTGAAGTATCTATTTTTAAAGACAACTTACTTTCGTGTTTAATTTTTTATTAGCTTCACGTTGGATCCCGCACATAGAGGGAAAGGGAACATAGTAGTATTAAGACAATCTGTTCTCCATCAAGACACTTCTTTTCCCCACATTCCGAGGAATTCTTGAAGCCAGAATCAAGTCCACTAAGTTTCGAGAAATTTATTATACAAAAAAAAATATACAGTAACAAGTAAACAAAACAAACTATAATATCAAGTCATCAAAAACCCTTAACAAAATGTGTCATCTAATTGTAATTCTTAACAATATAATTAATCGGTTTCAGCTGACTCTCGAATGATATTCCGTGGGGTTTTATTGTTTTGTTGTGGTATTGAAGTGTTAGTTGCATAGGCCAATGGGTTGAAAGGTTTTTATTAATATAAATTTGCGCCATGGTGGTGGCTTCACATTTCATTCAGGAAAATTCGTGGAATACGTTGTGGATCTGTGGGGGAGCCTCTGACAACAAACGCAAAGTGGTGGGTTCGATCCTTACTTGAGGGAATTAATATAATTATTTAATTTATTAAACGCGGCGTTGAGTTCCACCAGTCACGTTAAGAATCTAAAATTCGGCGGACATTGGCTTATGGAGTATCTTAATACTATCTATCCTATATTCTTACAACATTTAATATTTCTTTGCTTTGAAATGAAGTGCACCGTTGATACTACATGGGTAAGATCTCTAATACGTATCGGTACTTAATTTCTTGTGAAGTAAAGTTTTCGTAAATCTTTAATGATATTCTAGGCAGATTGTCAAAATCAAAAATTAAAAATTATTTTGTTTATTTGTTTATTTATTCTTGTAGGTTCTGCGCTAATTTTCACTGTTCACAAATGTTATGCACATATATCCTAACAGTTTATACGAAAAATCAAAATAAATATTTATAAAACAGAAATTGGAAGTCATTCAAAGATGATAAAGTCTATGTGACTCTCATTTTGGTGATATATAAATCATATATACCCTCATATTAAGTATACCATAAATACAGATAGATCTTGTACCTTATAGATAAGCAAGAAATAAAATCTTAATCTAAATATAAGCGGCATGTCCCATAAAATTGTTGAGAGGATCAACTCGGGCTCGGAACATCGATTTGCATATTATTGCATTCCACTGAATAACGAAGTGTCAACGCAGATTACATCATTTAGCGGAAGGGTGATTAGAGATGTTCTTTAGTAACTCGCAGGGATGAATTAAGTGAAACAATTTTGACTTTTGAACGAGTATTTTGGTTTTTATTGAATTGTGTGACTGTAACTTATAGACTTGACAGTAAAAAAAAAATATAATAAAATAAAAAAATGAACTGAAATTTTAATTTTAAAAATTAAAACTTAAAAAAGCATTCAAACCTCACGTTATTTCCTGCAATGCCGAGATGCAGAGATTAGTTCATGTTAAGAGAATCCATTCCCCACTTCCTGTATGAATTAGAGGGGAAGGGAAAAGTAAATAATTTTATTCTCTGAGCGGGAATTGATCCCACAACTATCACGCTAACAGTTAGTATATTTGAGCTCAAAAAACAATATTTAATATGCTCGTATTAATAATTACTTTTTATATAAACGCGACGGCTGTAAGTTCGATTTCCACTCGGGGGATAGAGTATTTAATATTTTTATTTCTTCTCATATTTTTATTAGCTCTGGTAACAGCGTTGAGTTCCGCCACTTAACACACAATGTCTCAAGTATTCGGCCGAAAGTTCGGTCGGAAGTATCATAATAAGAAATGGAAGTACCTTAATGTAAAGTCCTAACACTACTTTATTGGAACGATTAGTAGGTTTTTAGGTTCCATCTGCATACTCTGCAATGTGCGAGCTACAGTGTTAAGCTTAAAATGTATATAAAAGAGAAACAAAGATAAATAAATTCTATGTATTTAAGCCTAATAAAAGGCTTAAAATAAGAAAATATGTTCATAATATACTTTTCATATCTGAAAGTGACTGCACTTTGCACCTTGCCTCAAATTCTAATCTAATTCCTGAGTTACACGAAGAAGATTCTTAAGTAACTATTCAAGCTAGACAGTTGGTAACTACTATGAATAGTTAGTAAACACAAGAGGTAAATAGTCCTATATGAACATCATCGCTTTAAACTTTAAGTTTGAGCTTACTTGAAATATTTTTTCTTACATTTTATACTTATATTAACTGACGTCCATTTCATTACAAAGGATCAAATGGGCACCTTATTAAGACCGCTTTCTCTCCGTCTGTCTGTTTGTCCGTCACCAAGCTGTATCCCATGAACCGTGATAGTTAAACAATTGAAATTTTCACAGATGGTTAATAAGTTTGTAAGTAAGTCAACTAGTCACAGTAAGGCGATTCTAATCGTCCCAATAAAATTGATGTAACTGCGATATTATATTGTTATTTTGAAATGAATAAAAATATTCTTTTCTACCATTTTCTAGACATTGAGTGGCGTAAGCTGAGACAGTCTTTAGTTTTATCGACAGGAAATATCAAATAAAAATAATGAAATATAATAAAACTGAAATTAAAATTAATTGTCATAAGTGGAAACGATCCCACAACTATGGTCGCGTGTGCCATATCATATACAAGCCAGTGATAAATATATTTATAAATATTTTAATTAAATTACTTGAAAATAAATTTCATTTACATTTGTATACAATATTCTGTTATTTACACCCTTTTTGCCCCGTCGTAGTTTAATTCTCTGTGAAAAGAGGGTCACCTGAGACCGTTAAGCTATAATAAGGTCGCCATTCCTGCTATTGTTTATTTTATTTTTGTGGTACTCAAGGAAACTTGTATATATTTATTACGACGTGGTTGCAACATGGTGCGTTAACTTCGAGGCACCGAACCTAGAACTATCGCGATAGTTTTGTGTTTGGTGCCTCGAAGTTGCCTCGGGGTAGTAATTTTTGTTTTTTTCGTCTCTCTGGGAAACATAGAGGCCGTCGCAGCGGCACATCGTCTAACTGTACACGCGACGGTTATTGATTCGATTCCCATTCCAGGTATTTTTTTTTTATTTCTCGCTCTGATAACAATTTCTCTTGTTTCCAGTAGAGTTTCGTTGGGTTCCGCCAATCAACACATAAATAATATAAAATAGTAAAAAATGTCATAATTTTGTAATATTTTTACATTTTGTAAGCAAAGTAAAGAAGAAAAAGTAACTATACTAATCATTTGTCAATTTAAGTAATAATATGACTAACACAAACAAAACAACGAACCATTTCATGTTTACTAGTAGTTAGTATACACGATAAGTTACTTAAACTGTGAAAATACTTAGTACATTCAACTTTACTACTATCACGACTTTGTAGTTTGTTTGAGCTTCTCAAAATCTAAAATATTTAAGATACCTTAGCAACTTTAAAACTTTCAATGAATACAGAATGTGCTAATAGAATTCTATCAAAGAAAATCTTTCGAGTTAAGCTCTGAGTTTAAAATTCTCTATTTAAGTTCACTGTTTTGTAATACTAAATGTATGTTGCGTTCGGAACTTTCTTGATTAAAAACAGCTTTTGATCGATATTTCAATAAGTTTCGTCTTGTTACAAAAGAAAGGAAATGTAAAAATTCATTCCCCTAAGTGGAAATCGAATTTAAAGCCGTCGCGCTTAGAGTCAAACGCTGTGTTTCTGCACCACAATATATTCATAATGTACAAGCAATATTAGATTTTGCCATATAATTATTTTGATAATGTTATATATAGGTAGTACAGATTTATATAATTCAAATTGAAAGCGTCATCGTATTATATAATTCAAAGCGAATCGTGAATATTTATCAAGTACCTAATTTACACGCTCCAGAGATTTGCACGTTGCAATAAAATTTTCTCTATAATAATTGATATTTAGAGTTAATTTTTAATATTAATATTTAACCAAAACGCGTCCCGACATAAAACCACTAATGATGTTGGATGCATTAAGCGGTAATTGGAATGGAAAATAGCTTTGCTTTTGCACGACTGACTCATATACTATATTATACTAGCTTTATTCGTTTATTGACTGTTTCATCATCTTCATTAACGTCATCATCTCCTTGTTATCAACATCTCTGAGGTCGCCTCACCTTCATTTATCGCATCACCAGTTTACTTAATGATGACAAATTATTATAATAGAACCAAAGTATTCGATTGTTCATTTCGAAGAAGAAAAATATTTTAATAGCTCAAGATGGCTAATCTTGAATCTTTTATCAATAAAAGTAAGACCAAATAAAAAGTACATACCTCTACGATGTATCCCGTAAATAGCAGGGTACAGCGTAGAGGTAAGCAGAGGGAACCTAGTGATAAGACACATCGTTCCCTTCTAAGACTAGTATCAAAATAATGTGAATATCGAAATTAGTTCATTCAAAAAGGTTGCTTAGTGAAATTTATCCTCATTCTATGTTAATGTGGGATACCCCAAATATTCTTCTATTAGAAATTATTTGAATTGGCCCTCAGCCCGCTTGAGGGTACTTTGTTTAAATATGGGCAAATTGCTTGCGGTGTTTCTGTTTACGAGATGTACGTTTTCCATATATTATTATACTAATTTTATTAATTTGGCGTGTCAGTTTTGGTTATAGGAATGCTATTATATTTATTACCAAATTTGAGAAAGTGAATTTGACCGTTCTGTATTAAACGTATCATAATAAAGCTACAGTGAGGTCGTCCTAGCGTAGAGGCACCTGTTATTGATTTAATTCCCAGTCGGGGGAATGTAGCAATACTCTAGTAACCAGGCAAATAACGTGTCTTAGTGGGAACAGAGTCTCTTAACACTAGATTCTCTCTGCCTGCTGCTATGTGCGGGAAAAAGAGTCCAACCAAAAAAAAAAACATTAGAAACACTTAATAATAAGTTGAAAGTTAAAATGTGCCTTCTGATTTTGTTTTTAATATTAGTTAAATCAAACGGAATCCGTTCTAATCCGTACTGAGGCCTGTCGCGGCTCAGTGGCACAAAGACTGTAAAACCGACTGGTTGTGGGTTCGATCCTCTCTCGACGAAATGAAATATTTATTTAAATTTATATTTCCATTTCTTCGCTCTGGTGTCAAGGCAAAGCGCGGCGTTGAGTTCTGCCACTCAACACGCAATGCCTCCAAAATTCGGCAGAAAGTGGGGAATGGAGTGTCTTAACATTATGTTCCCTCTGCCTACCTGCTGTGTGCGGGATACAGCGTGAAGCTGAAATCCGTACTTTATCAACACTGGCAACACAATCTATGAAGGCAAGGCATGTATAATATTTAAAAAAAGATATATTCTGAATACATATTTTATAAGATCCATACAACTTCTATACACAAAAAGAAGGTTCAAAAGCAAAGGCAGCGGTGCGTAGCGGTACATTCATAAACAAACAAAAAGGTAACACTTTTTTCGGACGAGACGTGATTTGGCCTAGACCTTTTAAGATATTTCACTATAACGAACCTACTTTTGTAGTAGAGTAACTCATTTATGAACGACGACTTTTTGAAAGTTTCACAATCATTAATGAAGTTAGTAAAAGTTAAACGTATTTTTTGTAGTAGAATAACTATTTGAGGCTGTACCATTCGTATTTTAGAAACCGATATAATTTAGATAAGTGAAACGGGACAGCTATTTTTGAATATTTGATTTTCTGATAATCATTATCAGAAAATCAAATATTCAAATCCGAAGCATTCCGTCTGTGGTGGTCACACTTGTAGCTTTTTTATATAAATACTAAACCCGTAACTATTATATAACTAAGTAAAAAAAAGTGTCTTACCAATCTGTATTATTTATTGATAGTTCTATTTGTAATAAATTGGCACAAAGTAAATAGAGAACACAATTTATTGAAATGTTTTTTTTTTACTATTTTAAAGTGTTATTCCACACTTAAGAAGAATTTACTAAGAAAACGTATAAAAAATTATAAAAAATTGAATGTAGCGGGATTTTAACTCGCGCCTCTTTAGTGTAGCTCGATGAGAACGTATGATTTAGTTGGTTCAATTAATTTAATACAGCTAACAATCCTAGGATATTAGATTAGTAAAAAGTAAAATAAGTTCTACCATTTTAGAATTTCAAGTCTGTAGTTCCAAGCTACAGAGTTCCAAGTACTTATTAAGTTAATTTAGAAAATGTTTAATTTTGAATGTTAAGCTTTAAAATTTAGTTAGAGATATAAAATTAGAGATGTTTTATAATAAAAATAAATTTCTCTCTGCTTACCCTCCTACGTACGGACCTTAGTATAAAGCGAATGAGGTGTATCGATATGGCTTACGGAGTAAGTTGTGCAGAACGGAGTTTCTTAATAATGGGTTCCCTCACTTTGCATACCCTGTTGTGTGCGGGATACAGTGTGATGCTGTATACAGCTGTATATAATTTCTTTTATTTATTTTATATCAAATAAAACGTTTACAATTTCATCTAATAATTTGTTTTAGAAAGACAAAACGTGGGATAAGAGAAAATGTGGGGAAAATTGTCTTAATAAACACTTAGTGGAAGAGCTATATTTATTTGACACATTTAAAACAATAGTTTTACCTCTTCTGCGTACATCTGATACATTGTGGGAACTCAATTTTTTTTATGTTAGATGGTGGAAGTTACGTGCTACATCTTGATTAGTTATTATCACAACTAAATTTTTTATAAACAAAAAGACATTGAAAAAAAAGGTCTATGATATTTCATTGCCGAAGAAAAGTATGATTCGCTTGATTGGAGGTTTACATATATATTGATAGGTTTGATTTTTCATACTTAATATGTTGTTTATACGTACATTAGTATATTATGCACCTTTTTATATCCAATACTTTTAACTAGGCTGTAGGTACTATTAACGTTTCATTGTCCCTTATTAATAATTTAAAAATATATGACTTTTGAGGCCACTCGTCGCACAGAGGCACAAGCGAGTGACAGAAAGAGAGAAAGAGAGGCTACAGGTTGTAGGATTGATCCCCACTCAAGGAAATTAAATATTTATTTTCTTTAATTTCTTCGCTTCAGTGTAAGTTCCTTCACTTAACATGCAATATCTCTAGGATTCGACGGAAAGTGTGAATGTCTTAATACGAGACGCCCTCTGCCTGCTTGCTACAAGAGATACAGCGTGAAAGCTGAAAAAAATATTACTTTTTACAATCAGTAATATGAGTCGTATGTAAAAATTTCATTGTACATGTTTATATTCAAAACATCACAAATGTAACTTACATGCACTCAAACTAAAATATTAAACCAGCACACGACGTCAAGATGTATTCTCGACAGTATATTTATTCTCTGTCAACCACGTCTTATGAAAATAGTGTAGTTAAATAATTACATTTTTGTGCTAACATTCTCTAAATTGAAATCAAAATTAATATTTTGAATATTTAAAAAGAAAAAAATATTGGAAAGGTTAAAAATAGTTTTAGAAAACGTAACAAAAATTTACCATGATAGGAGTTAAGCCCGCGCCTCTTCGATACCATGCAAACGCTCTGAACTCTAAGCCATACGTTCTTATCAAGCTACATAAGCTAGAAAGAATTCTTAGTCTAGTTCGTTGGATGCTGTATCCTGAACGTAACAGGGTGGGTAGAAGGAACGCAAGCTATTTTAATTTATTTAAATAAAGTTATGTCTTCTTTAAATATTTTATTAGTTATTTATATTTTGTTTCAGGTAAGTGATTATTAAAAAATATTAGCTGAGCTGACAGTTGACCTACAAATGACATAGGTTTCTACAAGGTCATGTATTAATAAAATGTATTACCACAGGTATGTTTACACATATTAAAAGTAGTAGAGAGAATATATTAAAAAAGTAAAGCTTATTAGACAGTTTAGTTTCATAGAAAAGCTTCTTTTTTATCTTTTCGTAAAATATATTTTCTGATTTTTTGAAGCTGATTTTCTGTTCACAAAATAACATAATTTCTACGTTTACAGTAAAAGTCTAACAAAAGGCTACAATTAAAAGATACTCCAAAATTACAAATTTTCGAGAAAAAGTGAATAGTTGACGTCAAAACCTAGTGACGTCACCTTTGAGAAGCAGCTTGAGCGACGCCATTCAGTGATTACGTTCAAAGCGTCCATCGAGGGTTGTCATTAGATTCACGGTACTGAAATTTACACTTTGTGTTGATTTTTTTATTTTGATTACTTTTTGGTATGTTTTTTATATTTAAATTAAAAATATATTATATTACAGTTTTAGATTATATTTATTTTTTTATAAATACTAAAAGGTTTCGTTCACAACTCACTTCGCTTCCCAACCCCAAATCATATAAAAAAAAATCCATTGATATAAAGAATATTGCTAATTTACTTTACTAAAAAGAGTCAATGTGTATAAAACTATTTAATATTATAGAAATATTAATATTGTTATAACAGCAACAGATCTCTACACACACACCTTACAGCTAGTGTTTCAAATATTTTAAAGTCGTATTCATATGAAGTATTTTGAATTCGGTAAGTCACTGTAGTTTCAAACGTTGGAGAAAGAAGAGCAATAAAGATTAAACTTCAACGACAAACTTTTATTCTGATCCCCTTTCAAATGTATCTTGAATTTTTATAGCCTCACGTGTCTCCCGCACATAGCTGAGATGGGACACTGTGTTTGAGTGATTCTTTTATGAAAATTGAATTACCTAAGGAAATTAAGACGTTCGACGTAACTTAGTTAATAGTTTAAAACACAGTGAATGTGTCTTATTTTATAATTTACTAAATTGTTACAAATTATTTTCTAAAACCAATAATCCCTACGTGGGCCGCTTACAGTTTATTAAAATTGAAATACACATATTAAAATTATTAAAAAAAATCTATCGATAAGCAATAAATTTCTAGGGAGTTAACGCTCATTTGAAACGCCTGAAGCGCGAAACGTTCAGAAGTAAAAATTGAATAGATATTATTGAAATCTTCTATTTCATATTATGCAAACATATTATATTACGGATTTTTTTATTTACTTACATAATAATACATTTTTCTAATTATCTACGCTACAGTAGCTATAGCGTATTTAATTATAAAAATCTGTTTATTCTCTTAACTTCAAAATTCATAAGACCAGATGTGGTGCAAAAACGTAATAGGTTGTGGTTTCAATTTCCACTCGAGAAAATGAAATATTTGATATTTTCATTTCCACCCTTTAGTAAAGAATCAAAGCGCGGGGTTAAGTTCAGCCATTTCACACGCAAAATCTCCAATATTTGGTAGAAAGTGGTTAATGGAAGTGCCTCAATGAATACAGTAAGATTTTCTGTAATGAACGTAAGCTTTTGCGTTTTAAGCAAGTATAACTGAAAAGCAGTTATGATTAAATGTACGGTTATTGAAAATACCGGAAGCGGCAGACGTTGGATATTCTATGCAAGTGCATTTCCATTTGCAACATTGTATTAAATTTTGTATAAGTGCATCCTATTCCTATTCCTATATCCTATTCATATTATCTCCTAGTAAAAATGTATGGAATTATGTGTGTTTCAATATTTTATATGTATTTAATTTCAAGAGGCGAATATGAGGGCAGTCGTGGCGCAGCACAAAGTGTGACTGTGGGTTTGATCGCTCGAGGAAATTAAATATTTATTTGAATTTGCGCGGCATTGAGTTCCGCCACTCAACTTGCAATGCCTCCAGAATTCGGCGGAAAGTGGAGAACGAAGTGTTTTAACACTAGGTTTGCTCTGCCTACCCTGCTGTGTGCGGGATATAGATAGATCAAATCAAATGAAATCAAATCAGCTTCACGCTGTATCCCGCACACAGCAGGGTAGGCAGAGCGAACCTAGTGTAAGGCGCTCCGTTCCCCACTTTCTGCCGAATATAGATAGACGTATTATATTATCTATTCTAAACGATTAGGTTAGGACAAAAGGTTAATTAAATAAGCAGCAGTATTTGACAGATATATACGTGAGAGTGTGTGTGGACCTATTATGCAAAAAATATTTTTTTTTATAATATCAAAATTTATTGTTCTTATAACATATTTTAAGATTTATATACCTAAATTTTAAGGTTCAACATTTTCTTAGTAAACTTAATAAGTACTTGTAAAATGCCTAAAGGTTAGAAGTTACTTAAGTTAGTTAAAACACTGTTACTTTGAACTACAGCCTTGAATTCTAAAATAGCAGACCTCATTTTACTTTTTATTAATTTAATATCAGAACGGGGTTGTTGCTCTAAGGAAATTAAATTTGAAATTTTCTTATAGTGTTGTTTTTATTGTACATTTTTATATAATTTACTTATACATATTTTTTATTTATATAGTCAGTTCGGGGGCCAGTGACTGAGATTTGGTCTTTTGTGAAATCTAATACGGGGTCAATAATAATAATAGAAAATCTTAAAAATCCAACTGCATAAATATAAAAACAATAACCCATAGTTGGCCTTGTAGTTGCTTTAACCTAGTGTTAAGACATTTCCCTCAATTTGTAGAATCGTCAAAACAAACATGAAAATGACAACATTAAATATATCACTCCAACAACTGGGAATAGAATCCGCAACTGTCACATGACTGGCTCTGGTGTTATTCCACTTAGGAATAAAGCGCACTTCGGAATCCCGCAGAATTCGAATTAGTACAATTTAAAAATGCTGTGATTAACGACCAACTTACGTCGCGAATGGTCTTATTTGCGTCGACACCATAATTCTCCATTGAATACGTGCACGCGTGATTTATGCTCGCCTAGTAAGTGATAAAACCTAAAGAGGAAACCATTTTGGGGGTATTTTAATATTCACAAAGAATGCTAATATTACAATTTCTATGATATGTAGATGAATACCAAAATGTTCACTATATTTACTTTCGTTTATATGTTATACTTATACGTTTTTTCGTTTATATCTAGTTTAATTATAATCATTTTCCCGAGTAGCGATCAAAGTTCGAACCCAAAACCATGGCATTTATTGACATTTCTAGTTTCACTACACAACGGCGACGACGGCTTCTGGTATGAAGACATTTGAGCGCGGTGTTGAGCTTCATTTTTGAACGGAATGTCTCTGAATTTCAGCGGAAAATGGGGAATACAATGCCTTAACACTTTCATCTAAATATTTTAAGCGGTAATTAAATTGGACTTAGACATACATACACAGGCCTAGAGATTTCAGTTTAATTTCACCAAAGTACAAAAAACATACTTTCTAAACTCAACACAAACTAGCCAAATTCCACTGACCCTAGTCGGCAATAGTTTATAAACTAAATTTTATTCCACCATTTACTTTTACAGTTTAGCAAAAAAAAAAACGAATATATGAAAGGATTAATGAGCACTGGCTCGTGCACTGTTTCATTGAAAACGTTTCTTTTTCCGTCGTTTCCATTAAACGTGAATTTGACGCTTTTAAATGTTTTGTGAGAGCGTAGTGTGAATTACGGCCTCGAAACCACTTTATCACATCTTTATTTTATTCTGAACAATATAAGAAATATTAAATTTGTCTTTTGAATTATATTGTCCCTGCATACTTTTTTTACCTCTTCCACTGTCATCAACCTCCTCATCCATATCCTCCGGGGGGTACTCATGCTTTTTACGTAACCTTCCTCCAATGTCTGTGTTTTCGAAGGTCAACCGAGGTCTCAGCTTGGCGAGACTCTAGATCTTTAATATATTATCTTTCTTCGATATGTTGTACAAGTAGTAAGACCTAAGTAGTCAGTCAGTATTCGAAATGGATAAAAGAAAAATACAGTATATTCTTCTTATTATTAACAGAAATTATATCATTTTTTTGATAATTAAACATCATAAGTAACAAATGAAAGAGATTCAGTGAAATTAAAATGATTAAAACGGAATGAATTTTCACAAACATTGGTCAGATCTCATAAACTACCTTGTGTACATAGAAATTATATTCACATTTTTTGTCGAAACGTAGCAGATTTAAAAAGCAGAGCTCGCGGTTTTCGTTTGAACGAATAAAACTGTTCTATAAAAAAAGTTTGTTCTATTAAAAAAGTTCTCTTGTTTGAAAGAGACCTTTTTTTGTTATATTTTAATTTTTCAAAATAAATTGATTATTCACAACATTCATAGGCTGTGTGTGACTGTAAACGGTTATGGGTTCGATCCTTACTGAAGAAAATAAAAATATTTATTTAAATGTATATTTTAATTTCTTCGTTCTGGTGTCGAGACAAAGCGCGGCGTTGAGTTCTGCCACTCAACACGTAAAGCCTCCGCAATTCAGCAGAAAGTGGGGAACGGAGTGTCTTAACATTAGGTTCCCTCTGCCTATCCTGCTATATGCGGGTTACAGCGTGAAGTTGATTAGATTTGATTTTATATTCTCGGAACGACAAAAAAATTATAAGATTTTATTGATTTTTTATTAGAAAAACGGAAAGATAAATTAAAATCACTCTACATTTCCTATATCTGTATTACACTATAAAATGCTAGAAACGGCCTATCATAAACAAAACTAAAACTGCAAAGTAAAAGCGACGTTGGACATTATTTCGTAGCGTCCGCTTACTTGCGCGTCGTTTGTATTCGGCAATTCTTTTGCAAATTGTATATTGGAGTGCTATTTTAGTTTAGATTTTTATTATTTTTTTTATTTTATTTTATATTTCTCGAAGTATTTTTTTTTTATTTTAGTAAATAACAGAAAAAAAGTGAAGCCAGCCGTGGCGCAGGAGCATAAAGTTTGATTGCAAATGCTACTAGGAACTAGGAAATGAAATATTTATTTAAATTTGTATTTTCGATTCTTCGCTCTCATGTCGAGGCAAGGTGTGGTGTTGAGTTCCATCACTTAACACGCATTGCGTCCAGAATTCGACGGAAATTGGTAAAATTGTCAGACTTATCTATAGAAGATGCACAATCAAAAATTTACCTAATATATTGGACTATCGGCCCACTCGCGGCTTCGCCCGCATATCACCTTGAATAATACTTTTATTATGCTGCATTTGTCAACAGATTGATATATTCAATAATGAACATATGTATCTGTATTATAGGGCGTCATTGGCTGCGGAGGGCACCCTTGCCGCCCTAGCAACCCTAGCAACCACTTACAACCCTATGGTTGCGCCCGTAAACAGAGCGTTGAATTATTTTAATTTTACATTTTCTCGAAAAGTATACGTCTAAATTACATGCTATAAAAACCAAAGAATATGTTCATTAAATTTCCTTGATAATGAAATAACTTTCGCGCGTAAATTTCAATATACATGGGAAATAAAAATCGATGAAATATCACATTACAATTTTCAATTATGTTTTTTTACAAAATACCTTATCGTCACTTATTTATAACAGATAGATACATAGTCTCTGATGTTGAGAAAAAAGCGCGCTGTTAAGTTACGTTTCTATTTCATTTTAGTTAAATAATTTATAGCTAAAAAATGTTTACAAAAATGTGAAGCGGAGTAACTCACTTGTGTAAATTGAATGACAGTTGCATATAAAAAAAGCAAGAGGCTACTCATTATTATAGTAAACCATATGTGAACATTAAATGTGTATAAAATGTATGTTGTTTTTGCCTAAAATAACAAAAAATCTTTATCATGTTTTATCTCGAATATTACACGGTAGATAGAGGGAATTGAGTGTTGAGACACTTTTCGCCAATATTTTGAGTCATAGCGTGTTATATAAAAAAATAAACGAAATGAATGGAAAATAAACTGAATAATATAAAAAACGGAGAGATGTCAGTGACTCTCACTTTTTTCACTCTATTTTTAATTACTTTGATATTAAATGTTGCAATAAAAAACGGGACTAAAGTAAAATTATTTTTAGCTTCTACACGTGTGTGTACCACCTCATTACCGAGAGTAAACGTGAATATATATTTATTTGACATAAAAATATTTCCAGTAGAATATTCATATACTTAGGTATATTTTAATTAGTTTCTTTTTGTGTATAAAAAATAAAGTAAGACAAAATGTTAACAAGAAAAAAAATACTGTCGAATTAATAACCTCCTTTTCTTACAGAAGTCAGTTAAAAATATATAATATTTCTAATATTACATTCATATTGTTGTTTTTTTTTTTATTTTCGGACGGATGGTACTGTATGGACAATGGTTTGGACTTATTAAAGGACACCCTGATACTACCTACTAAAATCCAGCGGAAACCCTCTCCACCAAAATGAGACGACGCAAGATCGCTCCGTGGAAGGCCGTTTATTGCAGGCCACCGTCACCTTCAAGGTTCCCGTAAGTTTCTACTATGACTTATGATTTTACCTACACATAAGTGCTCCCAACATTTATTATTCAAAAACTCGTATTTTTTTACATAATATAATTATTTAGCTTACCTTAGTTATGACCTAGATACACGTAGATAATACACCTAGACCTAGATACACGTAGACAATAAATTAGGTTTCAAATAAATATTTTATTATTTCTTCTAAATTTATTTACTGATTTATTTATTTAAGATCTATAAAGTTTTTGATAACAACAACTGCTATACAGACAAAAGAATGTATAAAACGTTAAAAAAAACAATTAGGGACAATCCTGTAAGTAATCTTATTGTTATATTTTTTTTTTAGCTTCACGCTGTATTCCGCACACAGCAGGGTAGGCAAAGGGAATCTAGTGTTACACTTCGTTCCCCACTTTCTGCCGAATTCTGGAGGCATTGCGTGTTGAGTGGCAGAACTCAACGCCGCCCTTAACCTCGCCACCAGAGCGAAGAAATGGAAATATAAATTTAAGTAAATATTTCATCTCCTCGAGTGGGGATCGAACCCACAACCAGTCGGTTTTGCAGTCACACCTCGTGCCGCTGCGCCACGATCGGCCTCTACTCTACTCGTGGTTATTCTTAATTATATATTAATTACCAAGAATAAAGCCAGTCGAATCGAGTCGAGACCAGTCGTGGCGCAGGAATAGATGCATGCGACTGAAACGCGATAGGTCGTGAGTTTAATGCTCAATCTAGGACATAAAATATTGAATATTTTTATTTGCTCGCGCTGGTAACAAAGCAACGCGTGGCGTTAAGTTCTGCCACTCAACACGCTGTGGCTCCAAAAGTGGGATTCGGAAGTATCTTAACACTAGGCTCCCAGGCTGCCTCTACCTACCATATTATGAACGGGATACAGCGTGAAAAAAATAATTAAAAAAGTGTACAGCAGTGTGACGTTAAAAAATATAGGCAACTTAGCATAAATGTTAGCATTTCAGCAACAGTACCTCAAGAAGAACTGAAGACTCAAGAATACTATCGCATTTCAATGTATTATCTTGTTTACTAAAACAAAAAAATTCTTCTACAAACAACTAATACGAATAAATAAAAAGCAAACACGCATACTTTCGCGTTTTCCATACAGGATGGAATAATATTTTATACCATTACCGTCTATAACATTATGCATTACTTACTACTGTCACAGGTAAGCCGTACGTAACAAATGAGACGCAGAGTGCAACTCGAGAACATCTCCAAGGCACAGTAATATGTTTTGTAAAAATTAATTTGCAGGGAACCTTCGCTTAGGAGACAGATATTTTGTTTTATTTTACCTTATATTGTGAATGTAATGAAACATTCCTTCCGTTATGGCCTTCTATTATGAAATATGATAGCTTTCATTTACTAACAAAATTAGATATTTTTTGAGGTGGATGGTTTTTGTGAATATGATTAGCTGCACGATTTTATCTTGCATATAGTTGGGTAGTAGTAGGGAACTTCGTAACCTATTGTTAAGACACTCCGTTTTGGATTAAGACTCGTTACCTGAGCGAGGAAATGAAAATTAAATATTTAATTTCCTCGAGTAGGAATAGAATCAACAACCTGTCGCGTTTTCAGTCACACGCTTGTGTCTCTGCGCCTCTGGATCTACATAGATTAATATACATAAATCGACTTGTATTTTGTAAAAACTATAAAAAATTCGTAAATAATGTAAACACTAGACATAATTTTACAAACAGCTTCAAACTGTATCCAGCACACAGCAGAGGCAGGGGGAACCTAGTGTAGTTTCCATTAAAGCACTTGGGCCAAATTATGGAGGCATTGCGTGTTGAGTCGCGGAACTCAAGGCCGCGCTTTGTTTTGACACCAGACTGAAGAAATGATAATATAAATAAATTATAACTCGATTTCCACGTTCCTCATGCTGTAACTTCAGCGGTTACACAATACACCGTATAATCGATCTGCTGACTGAATGCATATTCCCAGTGGGCGTATTAACCTTGTAAAATTATAAACCTTGAATAAAGTAATTCAAAATTAATATTACGAATTTTGTAATTTGTTTCTAAAAGTTTCATTAATTTAGTATTCTCTATAATTGTGGGTTCGATATTCATTCAAGGAAATTAAATATTTAATTAATATTTATATCTTTTCGCTCTCGTGTCGAGGCAAAGTGCGACGTTGAGTTCCGCCACCCCACGCAGTGTCTGTAAAATTCGGCGGAAAGTGGGGAACAGTGTTGTAATGTGAATGGAGTGTCTTAAAACTAAGTTTTCCTTACACAACTTACCCTAGCAGGGTAGGTGTGCAGTATACAGCTTGAAGCTAAAGAAAGAAAGAAGAAAGGATATTTTATTTATATCATCTCTATCACTTCCAATGAACTGTAACATACGTACATATATATCATTATATTTGCTTGTTATAAAATAATTAAGATATAATTAAAATATATACAAATGAGGTCAATAGACTTATCGCTGGATAATGAGGGTATGACGTATTCATAGCTTTGCCAGATATCTTTCAGTTAACTTATTTTTCACATACCCACTATTAGTATGTAATTGTTATCCCTATTTTCCAACTTCATGCAGTATCTCAAATACAACAGGATAGGCGGAGAGAACCTTGTGTTAAGACACTCCGCCTTCTACATGTCGCCGAATTATTAAGGCATTGGGTGTTGAGTGGCGGAATTTAATGCCGCTCTTTTGCCTTGGTATCAGAGCGAAGAAATGAAAATATTAATAGATAATTATTCATTCCCCAAATGGGAATCGATCCCACACCCATCGCGTTACAGTCACAAGCTTGTGCCCCCAATTACCTATACATATTTAAGCAAAACAATTAGCATATTATTCAAGCACAGTGAAGCGAACCTTGATAGGATTAAATTAATTTGTGTACGGTTTAATGTGTACATGTCAGCCAGTTTGTTGTTACAAATTATTTGAAATTTGTTAAGAAATTATTATAATATGAAACTTATTTAAAAAATCATAAAAAATGTCCGTATCCATATTACACTATAGTAATTCAAAAGTTTGCTTAGATGTGGAAATACTCATATACGCCCAGTATTAATAAACTATCTCCAACGTCAATCTTAGATTGTTTCATACATCTATCCAATCTCTAGATTGGATAAATATATGAAACAATCTAAGATTGACGTTGGAGATAGGTTATTAATATTGGGCGATAGTCGTGTTAATTTCGATCTAGGGCCACATGGAGTAATTAAATATAATAGATTAAAATTTTATAAACTAACAGAAACTTACTAGTTAAGTAATGGTGACAGACCTCAAGAGACCGCTAAGTTCAAGTGGCCTAGATAATAACACGTTTATATAGTCAATACATACATACGTCGACCCTGTTTAGCTTAAACCGTAGATTGGGACCACCATTCAACAAGCAGTGACCGGAAATTGGCAATGCAAGAAAATGGAACAAGGGGCTTTTCTTTTTTTACTGTACTAGAAAACTATACGAAGAAAAGAAGTAAATGGTTTTAGCAATAGCTATTGTTAAACTAGTGTTCAGAATTAAATTAAAAATAAGAAAAAAATCTAAAATTTTATTCCTTGAAATTAAATGTTAAATATTCAATTTCGTCCCATTGAGGCCGGTCGTGGCGCAGCGGCACGAGGTGTGACTGCAAAACCGACTGGTTGTGGGTTCGATCCCCACTCGAGGAGCTGAAATATTTACCTAAATTTATATTTCCATTTCTTCGCTCTGGTATCGAGGTTAAGCGCGGCGTTGAGTTCTGTCACTTAACACGCAATGCCTCCAGAATTCGGCAGAAAGTGAGGAACGGAGTGTCTTAACACTATGTTCCCTCTGCCTACCCTGCTGTGTGCGGGATACAGCGTGAAGCTAATTTAATTTAATTTTTACATTTCTTCGTTCTGGTCTGGAAAGCTTAGGATTGAGTTCCGCCACTCAACACACAATGCCACCAGAACTTGGAGGAAAGTGGGGAATGGAGTGTTTTCACTCTAGGCTTCCTTTGTCAGTTACATGCGAGATACAGCGTGAAGCTGAAAATAAAAATAATATAGATAATCTATTGCCCGTTACTTATTGAAAAATATATAATTACATGAAAGTTAACCCTTAGATGAATCATGATATCGTTGAAATAGTTTCCTCTTGCGGTCGGAGGTCAAAACTTGGGACGAAGTTCTTGATAGATTGAATGCGGGTTGAAGTTGGAAATCCTTCGGGAAAAGGTGTTTTGTCGGTAACATTATATAAGGATGATCTTGTCTTACCTATGTTTGGAGTATTTATATTAGCGAGCGCCCGTTATATTAGCGAGTTTGATCAATTGTTTTGTCTACGAATTACTAAATACGAGTATATTGTTTTTCTTGTAGAAATATTTCATATTCGACGTTATTATTTATTATTAGTCAGTTGCTTTCGTGTACTTATTAGTACACGAAATCTTACTTTCAAATTAAAAAAAATAAAATACTTTAAAATTATAGTATTATTTTAAAGGCAATGTCTTCATTTAACTACACAACTAAACAAATTGTATTGACAGACAAACAGACAGACAACAGAGAGACGGAGCATTGAACCTTAAAACATTTCAAAATTTCCAATTTTAGAAGTAAAACTGAAATATAAGAAGATTTTGTCTTTTTATTCAACTGTTCTTTTGCTTATGTTTATTATATTAATGACATATACTAATTTAGCACCGATTCCAAGAATAATGATTTTTAAATAGTAATAGAAATCTATAGACATAAGTACATATTAATAGTTTCAAAAGATTTTAAGTTATTATTATTTTTTAGTTAGTACTGTCTTGAAGCCAGTTTTGGTTTTTTTTTTAATATATATTATCATTCCACAGCATATTTTTTTAAATCACACTTAATCATTTATAATATCAGCATCTTAATATGAAAATTACAATAGTTATAATAAAACAACTTTCAAACTAACTTAATTTTCAATTAATATAATTGAAAAGGGAGATATCTGTCTTTCTAATTTCGTACTTGGATCAAAACTCTTTCTGTTGCAAATTACAACCAGTCAACTAGCACCGCCGGAAGCAATTCAATTAATTTTCTATCTTAGACTATTGAATCTTAGTAATAATAAAGTTTTGATGTTTGCTGTCGTTTGAAGTTTAGGTACAAGTGCTTATCTGAATAATTTATTGTTGAAAATGATAGGTTTAACTTTATTTTGTATTTACATATCTCTTGTATGTACTTGTATGCAAAGAGCCTAGTCGTGGCGCAGGTGCACAAGCGTGTAATTATAAACGCGACAAGTTGTGGGTTTGATTACTATTCGAGGAAATAAAAAATATATATTTTTATGTTTTCGCTTTGGTATTGAGATAAAACCCATTCGCCCCATTTTCCACCAAATTCTAGAAATTTGGTGGAAAATGGGGAATTCTAAGAAGTAGACGAGTGCGTCTTAAAAATAGGTTCTTTCTGCTTATCCTGCTGTGTGCACGATACGCTCAAGGCTAAAATAAAATTATATCATGAATTTAAATTATATCTTTGAAATGATATCTTAAAAGGAATGTTATAATAATATTTTCGTTGTAGTCCCAAAAATGTATTCCTAACATAAAATTGTGCTCGTTGTGTATACTTAGCTTTGTAAGAACATAATTAAGTTGTATTTGTTCGGTACAAAAAAATATATTTGTGAAATGAAATTGTTTTTGCTTTTATAATTTCTGGAGCAATATTTGTTCTTTACTATAATAATACAAAGTCCATGACTTCTCACACATATACCCTAAATCTTTCAAACTACTACACATTTTAATGCGGGTTTTACTGAGGATTGTTTTATACGATTATATTACTTGAAATTAATAGTTGTGTATGACACATTCTAATCGCGGGAGGTAACATCGAAAAGGTTCATCATCATCAGCTTGGTCTCATGAACTGTACGATGAGAATACTTTGAAACGATTAACGTCCTGCAATATAGCCTACAGCTTTCCTTGATAAATGAACTATCTCACATAAATAGATTGTTTTAATTCAAACCAATAGTTTATCAGATATGTATATAAATACTAGGTTTAAGATTTAAGCCAGGAATAATATACGAATAAAATATACGTAAATACAAACACGTCTAAAAGTTTTAGGTCTTTGATACTAAGAAGTCATAACATTTTAATTTTTAAACTTTATACAAATATTTTTATATGGATGTATATCAAGCATCTTTTAATGATAATTTACTAGTAACTGATAATTCATTCTCTCGACTGGGAATCAAACTCACAATTTGTCTCGTTTACAGTAGCACGCTTGTGTGCCTGCACCACGACTCTCTCCTCCTCTTTTATCCTTTGTTTATCCATTCGATTATACAAAAAACATTTAAGAAAATCCTCGACATCTCTACACAATACACTTGATACCCATCTATTCTTGATTGATTTCTTTGATTGATCTTTCTATTCTATTTTAGTGACGAGACGTTTATCAGCACGAAGAAAGGTCGAATTAGATACGCTCTATTTATCTAGAATACATTAAGTACTTATTTCTATTTCTAAGAAATATGTCTTTGTCAAAAAAGATAAGTTTGCAATTGGATGATATAGTATTGCTAGAACTGACTAGCATCTATAATAATGATTATATTTTCATGTATTTAATGTACACAGTAAAATAGTAGTAGAAGTCTCCACATTTCGTGCTATTTTTCGAGATATAACGTATTGATTTAACGTCGATTTTTGTCACCTTAGAACGAAAAAATTAAAATAACTCATTCTTTATGTATCATATCTACTGATATCGCATCAACAAACATTATATTTTTCATTGGCATTTTTAAACACCGATCCACAAAATTAATGCATTGATATTTCGTATTTCATACAGACAAGTTAGTGCTGTGTGAATATATATACTTTTTGTCATTGTTCACGCTGTATCCCGCATATAACAGGGTAGGCAGAGAGAACCTAGTGTTAAGACACTCCGTTCGAATTCCTCCGAATTTTTGAGACATTGTGTGTTTAGAGGTGAAACTAAACGCCGCACAAAATATTAATAAATAATAATTCCCCTGAGTGGAACTCGAACCCATAATGTCGTGTTTACATTCACACGCGTGTACCACTACGCCGCGACAGTCTTACTTATACATAATATACATTTATCATACAAATGTACATATAGTAATTTACATACATTATGCCAATGTAAGTACACTTACATAATTAACCTCGATGTTTTACAATACTTTAGCTACTGTCCTTTTATAGAGGAATTAAAATTTAAATATTTAATCACAACCTCTTTGGCACAAGCATCCATTTGATACATTTAACAAAAAAGAGTCGGGTCTCTCTAAAAAAGTTAACGGAATAAACTAACGCTAAACAAAAAGTTAGTGACAAAAATTTTCCACGCCGGTGTTAGTCAAAGCTAAAGGCCAAAACACATGCCGTAATGACAAAACAAACGAGCTGGAGTCGTTTAGACCCACAATTTTTTATTTAAAAAAAACGTATAAAATATTTTTCAGTCATAGAAGGCCGCTTTGTAAAGAATATATGTCACCTAATTTGTTTGAGCGAACTTTTTATATATTTTAATTAAAAATTACCATTTTTGAATAGGTATATATGTACAGTCAATTTTTATCCTAAAATTATAAAAAAATACCGATACTAAATATTGATAGATGTTATGTTTTTCATATGTATTTAGTATGTATGCTTGTGATATACTTTTATTACTCCATATCTTCTTTACTATTGAACTGATTTATATAACAAGTGAATAAAATAATTAAAATTAAGATATCTTCAGATAAATAAAACGAACATGGTGACTGTGATAAGTTATAATGTAAAGTTTAGTGAAAAGAAAATACTAGTGTTCTGAAGCGAAGAAAGTAATTGAATATCTTCAACAATAAAATAGAGATATCTAGAGAGAACTTAGCGTCAAGCACTACGATGTCTGCATATATCTTTTGTCCTCATGCTATTTATGTCCAATATGATTTCGAGGGCCAAGGCTAGTAACAAAACTCGTAGTAAGGGGAGAACAGATAACGTGATATTCTCTGTAGAATATTAAGTATTTACTGTAATCATATATGAACCTATTTGAAATTATTTAACATTTAATCTATGAGCATACCAAATAGACAATTAACAAAGGTTACGGATAGTCAAGGTTATCATTATTCGTTATTCATTCGTTAATTTTGGACATCATATGAATGTCTACGATCAAGTGCACTCGACATATAATAATATTTTTTTCCGTTTCACACTGTATCCCTCAGGTAGCAGGGTAGGCAGAAGGAGCCTTGTGTTAAGACACTCCGTTGCCCACTTTCCGCCGAATTCAGTAGGCACTGCGTGTTGAGTGCTAGAACGCCGCACTTTGCCTTAACACTAAAGCAAAAAATGCAAATATTGAATTCATTTCCTCGAATGGGAATCGAACCTACAACCTATCGCGCTTACAGTCACACGCATCGACTACCCGCTAATTATCAAATAAAATGGCAATTCAAAATAATTTGAATCCGAAATATTTTTTTAGTACTGGTTGCTAGTAACTTTGTATTATATTGCTTCATCGATATCATTTTTGTGGAATGTCATTTAACATTCTACTTGATGATTGGTCAATCAATCATCAACTTTTGTAGTCTATTTATTGTTCCACGGCCGCTGACCTAATGTCGGTGATATACAAAGGATTTGATGTTTAATTTTAGTTTTTAGTAGCTTTAATTAATATAAAGCAACGTCTTACTCAATGACGTGAGAAAGCCATTTTTTAAAGCCTTATATAGTTAAGAAATTACCTAATGTTTAATAGAAACATGTGAAAACAATATTCGAGCTAATAAGGTACTCTTAAAGCGGTGTAATTTTGGTTACAATATTCAATGAAGAACGAAGACGCGACAAAATTTTTACATATTCCCTGTATGTAAACATTTTGTCGCGAATTGCAAAGTGCGACAAGCATTGCCCTAACATAAAAAAAAAGAGTCAAGCACAAAATCACTAAGGTGAGCTGGTGGATAAAGAACTAAATACAAAAGGCAGTATTGCTTGAGACCGAGGGCAGCGGAATAGCTGTTGGTTTTTATTCTAAGCCAGGGGTATGATTGGATAGGAGAGGTAATAGGAGACCTCGGACGTGCTTTGAAAACACAGTTCAAAGATACTGGAGGACGGGCATGAGGAACCTCCGGAGGTCATGTATAGAGAAGTTGATGACAGTGAACGAGGTGTGCAGAGACCGTCTCTGACTACTCTAGTATACAGCGTGACGCTAAGTTAGTTAAATTTGGCCCTAGCCCTGATAAGAAGACAAAATGCGGCGTTGTGTTCCGCCACACAACGCGCAAGGACTGAAAAAATAGGTGTAATAAACAAAAAAAAGATATTAGTCTAGATTTATATTTTACCTACTTCACTCATTTCACTATACTGTATACAATAATAATAGATGTTGTAGATCATTTATCATCGTTGATCGAGATGGTTTTTGACGTCGGTCGATTGTTCCATTGAGCTCACAAATGGCTTACTCGAGAAAGAAATTAAAAAAGCTTTCATTCTAAGAAATATTTTCTAGTAGTTTATTCTAACAATGCAAGTTATTAAGCAAATATTTTTGTGCTATTTAAAATGAGAATATAGATTTAAAGTTATAAGTTCGATTCCCGGCACGTGCGATTTTTAATTACGTCACAGATTAACATTGTATGTTTACAAATTAAAACCGATATTATACGAATATTTAAAACAAGTGACTTTTCTAAATGACCTTTACTATTGAATAATGAATACATATTTATGTAGCTTTTATACCAAGAGCTTACAGTTCAAAAGTCATTAAAATTCTGAAATAATTACAACATAAATCATGGAAGGTTTAAATAAGTGTCTGTTGTCGACGGGTGTGTCATATTGCGTGACCGTGACTCCCGAAATGAATTGTATTCGACTGGTTTGGAAGGCTAGTAAAAGAAGTACTTACTGTTATTACAGACAAAATCTTTAAAATATTTATAACTATGTTAAAAATTGCTATTTTTGGGGTTCCGTACGACTAATTTAATACAAAATGCAGAAAAATTTATGTATAAATGCTCGTATCTTGAGGTTGCGTTAACTTAGAAATTTGATTTTTCTCATCATCATCATCATCATCATCTCGAGATAAATGATCTTGACAGACGGACAACGAAGTGATTCGATGAGGATTCTGTTTTTTATTATCGTAGTACGGATCCTAAAAATGGTCATTTTTAGCCGTTAGTATAGGCTAATTCACTTTATTCTTATTCGGTTAAATTATTTATTTTATTCTTCTGAGCGAAAGGATAACTTGTTTAAAAGAAAAACCTTGTAAAAGTCTAATAAATTAAGCATTTAAATAGTTTTTATATTTCTTCACAACAACTAAGACTTTTTACTGTGTAAGTTTATTATGAAAAATTAAAGCTTTGGCTTAATTTGGAAAGTTATGTTATTTAAAATATAAAGTTCTGGTCCATACTATAGTTTATAACAAGAACGTAATAAAAAGTATAAAAAATTATATATATATACACATAATATACAAGGTATATACTAAGACTCTTCATAACCTACTTTCCGCCGAATTATGGAACCATTGTGTGTGAACTCAACGGCGCCGCACTTAGTCTCGACACCAGAGGGAAGAAATGAATATTTAAAATATATAAATATTTAATTTCCTCAAATGGGGATCGAACCCACAACTAGTCCCGTTTACAGTCACACTTTGTGCTCCTGCTTGCCTCTAGGTACTAAATAAAAGTTTTATTCAGGTAATCGCAGCGAGAATTCTTCCCCCTCCGCATCGAGATAGCGCGTCGTAAATATTTGTCAAAATGGCACTTTACGTGTCGTAGTTAATGCAAATGCGAATTTTGATAAAATATGTGATTTTTTTTGTTATTTTTGTTAATAATTACCTTTTAATAATGGTATTTATTTAATAAAGTTATTAAAAAGTTATTATTAATAAAACAAACATAGAAATCTCACCAACTCATTATGTATTAAACATAATTTATCAACATTTTAAGGAGCACACAACAGAAATTTTCAACAGCAGCTTCGTCCGGTTACATTTATTATTGTATTAAAGAAAAATCATACAAAATCTTATTATAAATGTGGTTTATGTGTTACCCTGGTATATAAGATAAATTACGGAAAATTTTCATTTAAATCCGTTTAGTAGTTTTTGTGTAAATGTGGAACAAACATCCATCCTCACAAATTTTCGCATTTTTAATATTAGTAGGATGACTTAGTTTACCTCAAGTTATTTAAAACCTAAAAGTAAACTTGGATAGTCATGTATAAAGAAGTTTATGATACTAGACGAGGCGAAAGAGGTATGTAGAGGCCGAAGCGTTTGGCGCTCCATTCTCTCTAACTGCCCCGTTAGTTAAGTTAAGTTAAAAGTAAAGAACTTCCTTTAAATCATTATCACGTACATCAAATCATATTCTTGAAGTACGTTGATATCCCTTAAAAAAGACAAATAGTCGACATTGTGACTCCCACATCAGTATGTATACTCGTATAACGACTTCCACGCCGCGCTAACTGTATTCAGCGGTGGAGCTCAACGCTACGCTTGTCTAATAGAGAGGGAAAATAAAAATAATTAAAATAAAATAACTTAAAAGCGCGGCATTGAGTTCCGCCACTCAACGCGAAATATCTGCAGAATTCGGCGGAAAGTAAAGAACGGAAATGTCTTAATGGGAACGAAGTGCCTTAACATTGGGCTTCCAGGTTTCTGTCTGCTATCTGCGGGATACAGCGTGAATAGAAAAGAATTAGTCTCACGCCATGTAGGTAAAAATTAGTTTCTTAGTTACAAAAAACGCTGTATTAATAAAAAAACTTTACTTCGGCGTTTCAGCTCGAACTATATATAAAAGGTATAAAAATATATTTAAGATTTATTCTAAGCAAAGAAAATCTTCGGAACCTTTCTTCTCATTCAATAAATTAACCTTTCCAGGTACGTGAATGTTATTTACCTATAAATGAAATTTGTATCTTACCTATTTATGGGCACATATATATTTATATATATAGTTTGGTTTTAGTTCAATCTACGTAGTATATACTTTTTAATTATTTATTTTTAAAAATCTATTAGTATTAAAAAGAACCAATTTGAGATTTAAGGAATATGTACGCGTCTGACTGTAAGCGTGACGTTGTGGGTTTGATTCCAACTCGGAGAAATTATCAATAACAACACTTTTGTATTATACATTTCCTTTAAGTATGAATCAGTTATAGGAAATTAGCTAAGTTTTGTCAAAGTCAATTAAACTTATACATAACAAAAAGTTACATGCTTAATTTTTTGAGCGCCTAATAATTTACCACCAGTTCATCATACAACGTGGCGATTTCTGCTCAACTGGAATGTTCGGAATGCCATTATCAAATAATTAACCAGAACTGAATTATATTAATTAGCTCTGATAACAAAACAAGACGCGGTGTTGAGTTCCGCCACTCAACGCGCAAACTTTGTCGGTAATAGAGTGGCTTGTCAATTTCTCTTTGCCTTCCTTGCTGCTTGTGGAATAAGAATCGCAGATATAAGAGTTAAAAACATATATGAGTTCGAAATCGATGATGACTCCTACATAAATCAATATGAAATTCTCAACTTGTATACTTTTAAATTTACGTGTTATTTAAAGAAGTTTAAGTGATACTTTACTTAGTTCTCTACATTCCACCCATTACGCGACCACAAGACCTGTCTGTGAAGGAATTTCGTGTATGTTATGACGCATGATCATAGTTAAATTGTTTTAAGTTTTGTTCTTGCAAGTTGAGTAAATATTAAATCCTAGAAAATTTAAAATTTACTCTTATGGCATACAAAATGGCGTTCAGTAACACGAAGGCTTATACTCGTATAATACTTTGTTTACTTTTCTTCCACTTTTCTGTCATTGTAGTGCAATTGAACAGAGTCTAACTGGTCCATTTCTTACTCGGGACAATAATTATATTTTAATTGTTTTCATTTCTCTGCCTAAGACAACGAACAGTGTGGAGTTCCTACCTGCATATTGGATACTGCGTGAAGCCTTTTTCTTAATGTATTAACTTTTGCTATGGATTATGCCTTATAAAGATTGATTATATTGTACATTGCAATGCAATGAAGAAAGAAATAATTTGGTATTAAGACATACCGTTCCCTACCTTTCGCTTAAATTAAGACATTGCTAGTTCAGACACATCACATCATATTTTGCCTCATCAGAATTCAACTCCAGCGAAACGGTTCAAAATGTGGCGTCCACTTCCGCTACTCGACAAATATGAAAATAAAAAAATATATTTATTAAAAAAAAACACAGTTTGAGGCCAGTCGTAGCGCAGCGGCACGAGGTGTGACTGTAAAACTGACTGGTTGTGGATTCGATCCCCACTCGAGGAGATGAAATATTTACTTAAATTTATTTTATTTTATTTTATTTTATTTATTTTTAAGGGAAACATACAGTACATTAAATATATTCTAATAACACACAAATAATAGTACAAATACCAATCAAGTTTCCACAAACTACTTAATCATAAGTCTAAAGAGCAACAATTTATGCACATACAAAAAACAAAAAAACAAAAAGTGGAAAACTTTCATTCGGGACAAAAAGATACAAATAAATTACTGCTAAAAATATCGACACCTAACCAAGCACAAAAATAAAAAACAATTCATAAAAGTTTCCTCAAACAGTCCTTGAAATTGTTGAATTTTACATTGAATAAGTCTAAGTTGTTATGCTTAACATTAAAATTTTTGCATGCACGTGACACAAAGTTATTAGACGCATATTTTGTTTCAAACTTAGGAACTGCAAACAAGGGTTTAGTTCGTGCACCCAATCTATGACACGCAAAGTTTAGTTTACTCACGAGAAGGGGGGAATCGATCATATTGTTCACCAGCTTATATAACAACACTTGATCTCTGAGATCACGGCGCTTCTCCAGAGATATATCTTTTAAAGTCTTAATTAATGGTTCTGCGTTAGAATGTCTCTGTTTTAAGTGACGAAGGAACTTGTGATATAAACATTCAATTCTTCTGGTGTAAACTTTATATTGAGGATTCCAACATGCGGAACAATACTCCAAAATTGACCGAACCAGAGCATTAAACAATGTAATGAGAGTTTCAGCCCGTTTAAAATCTTTTGATATACGCAATACAAAGCCTAACATTTTGTATGCCTTTTGAGCTATAAGGTTTATATGAGAAGTAAACAACAACTTGTCATCCAAGTAAACACCAAGGTCCCGTATAACACTTTGTCTAGTGACTAAATTATTTTCTAGTTTGTAATTAAATATGATAGGGTCCTTTTTTCTAGTAAATGTGATTAGGTTACATTTATTGATATTCAAATATAGGTGATTATCGTCACAGTAGGATATTAACCTACACAAATCCTCTTGAAGTAAATTACAATCGTTTATCGTTTTAATTGACCTAAATATTTTCATATCATCGGCAAAAAGGAGGATTTTGGAATGATGAAAGCAAGTTATTATGTCATTAACAAATATATTAAATAGAAGTGGGCCAAGGTGTGAGCCCTGAGGCACCCCTGAGGAAACCGGAAGGAATGCTGAACAGTGACCCTTTATAGCAACTGCCTGACTTCGATTTCTAAGATATGAGCAAAACCATCGGAGCAAATCTCCATGCACACCGAATTGTTCCAGCTTGTGTATTAAAATATTATGACAAATTTTATCAAAAGCCTTTGAATAATCAGTGTACACAGCGTCCACCTGTAGCCTATTGTCCATAGAAGTGTAAAGATAATCCAGAAATTCGCAAAGGTTACTTTCCGTAGACTTACGAGCTACAAATCCATGTTGTTCCGGAATTATGAATGGTCGAACTATTTGTGAAAATGTGTCATAAATTATTCTCTCAAATAATTTTGGTATAGCACTCAATTTAGATATAGGACGGTAATTAGAAATATCATGCTTATTACCACTTTTGTACACAGGAGTAACGAACGACTTCTTCCAATCTAAAGGCATTATACCCAGTTTCATAGACCTAGAAAATAAAATCGCCAAAGGTTCTGCCAATTTCTGATAGCACCTTTGTAAAAACACAGGCGGTATTGCGTCAGGACCAGCACTCTTATTGACATCAAGATGTTTTAGGTACCCGGAAACTTGCTTTATGGTAAATGTGACTGAATTAATGTTCACTAATTGCGAAGAAGCATAAGTCCGAGCATTATTATTTAGGGTCATAGGTTGGAATGCTGAACAAAAAAAAGAACCAAACATATCACACATTTGCACAGGATCAGAAGTGGTGAAGTCACCCAGAAACATAATATCTGGAAGATCATTGCTTTTACGTTTAGACTTTACATAAGACCAAAAATGTTTACTGTTAATACCAATTCTGTATTCAATGTTACTAATATATCTATTATAGCAATAATCTTCCATCATTTTCTGCCTGTCTCTCAAACTAGCAAATGATCTGTAATCCTTAACCTGTTCATATACCTTCCATTTACAATGGTATTTTAGCTTCTCTTTAATAATTTTTATCAATGCACGATTATACCAAAGCGGGTACTTAATATTAAGCTTAGTGTTCTTAGTAGGAACATGCATATCGATAATGCCATGTAAAATCTTATAAAAATTTGCTACAGACACATCAATACTGTCACCATTTAATTGAGACTCCCAATCCACTCGAGAAAGACATTCATTAATTGCTTCATAATCGGCTTCCCTATATAATTTAATCGAATGTGACTGACCTCCAAATGACTTCGCTCGTAATGTTTCAACAATGAATTCAAAAGCTGGGTGGTGCATGTCCTCCTTAACGACCGGATTAGAAACTAGGCCCACTTTATATGTTATATTTGTAATTAAAAGATCTAAAATACGACTATTAACATTTTTAAACTTGTTATATTGTCTAAAGTTATTAAAAGAAAGAAAATTAGCCAGCTCATTAACAATATCAGATGAAAAATCTCCAGTCAAGGTTAAATCCCCCTGACAGGCAGTTGTCCACTCAGCGTTAGGTATATTAAAGTCACCCAGTACAAGAAAGTAATCATCAGGGTACGAAAGAACTTCATCTGAGATGTACTCGTAAAAATTTGACAAAATATCTTTATGACCAGGACATTGAGGAAAATAGCAGCAATATATATTACACCTTGAATATAGCTCAAAAGAAATAGAGACACGAATAATATCGGCTATTGAGTCTGTTGACGGGATGCATTCAACACTGGTGACTTTCAATTCCCGTTTAATGGCAATCAAAACACCTCCACCCATTGTATCTCCCCTAATTGTATAGTTACGATCGCTTCTATAAACATAATACCGCTCGTCAAACACCTCCAAATCAAATATACCCGAATGTAACCAGGTCTCTGAAAAACATAAAATATCATAATCATAACAAAGAACCTGCCTAAAAACTATGTTTGTCTTAGTTCGTAAACCTCGTACATTCTGATAATAGACTTTTAATTCAGAACCAAATTGTGAAAAATCAATTTAAAGTCATAATAATAATACATACCTAGCATTGTTGTAAAGAACATAAATTCAAAATGAGTTGAAATTAAAATAATGATTAAATTCATTCCCCCAGGAAAACTATAATAAATTATCAAGGTCAGGTGCACTATAAAACCCTTCGAAATCATATTTAAAACATGAAAGATAAAACATATTAACAAAAATAACAAATAACAAATTAATATACAAATAACAATAAAATTATAAATAAATATAGCATAAACAATAATAGCTCCTATTTTATTTTGAATAAATCTGAATTGTTATTTATATGTAAAACAGGACTAGACTCAGACTTTCTTATCATTATACAACAATTCTTAACCCAAACGAATTTATAGTTAAATTCCTTAGCTTTATTCTTAGTAAGATGTAACAAAGTTTTATTAACAGAAGTCAAGTGGTCGTTGAAAAATATCGACGATTGGACTCCAGAGATACCAAGGTCACTAGCTTTTAAGGTCCTCTGTTGCTTCGCCTTACTTAAAAAATCGTCTTTAACATATCTTGACAAGAAACGGATAATAATAGGTTTAGGTTTTTTAGAATCTTTATTATTCGGTGCGACGCGAGTTACAAAGTCAAGCTCCGACTTGTTAAAAGAAAAATTTATATGGTTGGAAATGTTCTCAATAATATTAAAAAGATTTTCATTTTTCTTCTCAGGAATTCCACAAATTTCAATATTAGACCGACGCGCCCACTGATCTCTAATATTATTTTCGTGGTCTAACTTGGAAAGTGAAGTCTTTAAAACGCACAAGTCGCTGCTTAAATTATTAACTGACACAAGACTATTATCATATAAATCAAATCGTTCTTTTATCTCATCATACTTTTTATTAATAAAGTCGATAGACGTTTTAATTTCTTGTACCTCACTCTTTATAATATTAAGCTCGGAGTTTATAAAAGTTTTAAAACTAGACTCTAAATCTTTTTTCAAATTGAACATCTCTTGTCTTATAAAGTCACGTAAGTCTGAAGATGTGTCCGCGGATTTATCACTAGCTGATGACCCTGATGAAGTAGCTGAGGAATTCTTCTTCAAGTTCTTATTACGCACCGTCACATTAAAACTGTCGTTATCACATTGCCTGCGCGCCGGCATGCGGACAGGTGTATCATCCTTTTTCATACTCTTCGGCTGCACCGATATACACTCCGGGCAAGTCCAATCTGATCCACTACGTAACGTTGGGTCAGTCCTCGGCGATGCTGCCACACATTGCGGGTGGTAATAGCCATTACAACTAATGCAAATTATAGGTACATCAGTACTAGCTACAGCCACACGACAGCATTCATATAATAAAGCCATTTGACACGACGTTATATTTTTAATTTAATACAAACGGCAAAATTGCAACGCAGCGAAAAGAATGCACCGAGAGTTCAAAGTCCGTACAGAGATCGTTGACCCTACGATGACACGGCAGTTGCACTAATAGACTAAACGACAATTTATATATAAAATATTAAGTATAAACAATGATATTCAAACACCAACAGTAGTTCAAATAATAAAACTTGACTAGTAATGATGCACACAAAGTCCACTTAGATATTTAAACACAACTAAACATTAAAATTCACTTTAATCGGTAAAAATATGGATAATACTGAGAGGGAACAAATTACGTGTTGCTCGTATAGACGTTGAACATGTACTTAATTGTTAATTACTTAATTGTTACTTTATATTTCCATTTCTTCGCTCTGGTGTCGAGGTTAAGCGCGGCGTTGAGTTCTGCCACTCAATACGCAATGCCTCCAGAATTTGGCAGAAAGCGGGGAACGGAGTGTCTTAACACTAGGTTCCCTCTGTCTACCCTGCTGCGTGCGGGATACAGCGTGAAGCTGATTTTGATTAGATAAAACTCTCAAATTTCATTTGAAACTTAGCAATAATAAAATGCATTCATTCGTAGGTACACAGTAGTCTATCTCGAGTAGTGTAAATTATAAATAGTCTTTATATCGTACTAGCGATACAAACGCGGCTTCGCTCGCTTAAACTTCCAAGTTATTTTACAAATTCTTCATGTTCTATTACACTGTAAAGTCTGTGTATCTAAATCCATTCAGTTGGATTTGTGTGATAGTGGAACAAAAATCTGTCTTAATAGACTTTCAAAGTTATAATATTAGTAACTATAAGTACTAGTATGATACTAAATAACCACTATACAGACTAGCACTCTCCTTTCTATGAAAATTGTATTACAAGAAAGCACAGTCCAGAAACCATTAACCGTTATACCGTAACGAGGACGCAGAGTGACGGCAAATACAATTATTGAACGTCACTTTCAATTCTAACTTTGTAATAGTTATTGCTTGGATTTTTTTTAATAAAGCAGTGAATATTACTCGTGGAAATATCAGAAGATATTCCTTTAGGAGGTCTAAGACTATATATTTTTTGTTTAATAATATTACGAATATATTTTAGTTACTGAGCTATATAATAATTATGAATAGTTTCCGCGAACATTAAATAATTTATGATTTCACTGGCGCAGTGGGGCTTGGTTTGACTGTGGTGTTTGAGGGTTTGATCCCCACTGTCTAAATAAAGTTTTTTTTACCTCCTCACTCTACTGAAATAAAGCCCGGAGTTGAGACACATTCAAAACGAAATTATACATCTATATACTACTACTCTTCTGTTATAATAAAACGATTGAAGAAATCTTTGATTGCTGTTATGTTCTAATCTGCTTAAAAATATATGATACGATGGAGCATAAATATGCACTGTAAATGCACGTACATGGTGGATTCGATTCCCCCTCAAGGAAATAAAATATGTAATATTGAAGTTTTTTCGCTTCACTAACGAAGCAAAGTGCGGCCTTAAGTTCTGCCACTTAACGCGCAATGTTTGATGGATAATAAAGGTAAATGGAAGAAAGTGGGGAATGAGATTGTACTAATTGGAATGGAGTGTATTAACACTAGATTCATAGGCCCCCTTTGCATACCCTACTATGTGTGGAATACAGTATGAAGCTAAATAAATCATACATATTCAAATTCTAACACTAGACTCTTATGCCGCCCTATCTGCAAAGGAGGCCAAATTTCAGAGTACAAACTTGAACGAAAATTAAATTTAAAAACATTGTACTGCACTCTGCAAATTAATTCACACTAACAACACTCTGCAAATATATATTGATATACCACTTCTATATACTAACGGCGTTTAAAAAACTTTTGCTTCGATTTTATCGAAATTAACGAATAGAACACTGCACGAATGTATTGAACTTATGTGATATTATTTCATTAGAAAAATATATATTTAATGAAATTAGTTCAAAACGTGTCATATAAAAACCTATTCTAGCCTCATCGAAGTATGCGTAAGGTTATTCTAAAAAGTATTTATTATAAAGAAGATTTAGAACACATCTTAGGTTCAAACTGTATCCCCCATGTAGCAAGGTAGGCAGAGAGAGCGTAGTGCTAAAACACTTTGCCCTCCACTTTCCGCCGAATTTGCAGGCATTACGTGTAGAGTACGTTACGTGTTGCCTCTACATCAGAGAGAAGAAATGAAAATATAAAACATTTCATTTCCTCGAATCGGAATCGAAATTACAACCTACCGCGTTCACAATAACACATACACACACATGAAAATATATAAAAACATATAATAATAAAGAATAACACAACATTACCTAATATTTTATACATAAATTGATTGTAACACTATATCATTTCTTATGTTACTACAGCGCCAAAGTAAACTTAAACGTATTAAAATCCATTACGCGCAGGTAATCTATAGAGAGTGAATGCTTTCACTGGCAATAGATTTTTATTTGATTCTTCGAAAGAAATCGAAAATTGATGTTACGAGCGCGTCGAGTGGAGTGATACGTGCCAGAGACGCTTGCAATGACATTCGGGAGTGGGTCAGGTACTTACTACTTATATTGACTATCATATATACTTATGTATATTATATTCTTCATCTTTATATTTCAAGCACGTCGTGGCGAAGAGGCACACGCGTGTGACTGCAAACTCGACTGGTTTTTTGTTGGTGGACAAAAAAATTCTGGTGTCGAGGCAAACCGCGGCGATGAATGCTGCCACTCAACACGCAATGCCTATAAAATTTGGCAAAGAGTGAGGAACGGAAGTGTCATAATGGGAACGGAGTGTCTTAAAGCTAATTTCTATGGTATTTCTGCATACCCTACCTCTACTATGTGCGAGATAGCTTGAAACTGAATAGAAATTTATATTTACTTTATATTTACTACTTCATCTTGTAGCAACTTCACGCTTATTCCCAATATAGCAGGGGAACCTGATGTTATGATGCTCCATTCTCTCCACTCCGCTTACCTGTCTGTGTGACAAATATCTAATCAACACCATGTTTTGTATATTAAAGCGGGAAAATAAATTATTTGTACTTCTTTGAGTCAAAATTCTAGTGTTAGCTTGTTCCATTTGCTTGCTATGATTTCGTTCAAATAATCAATTATCCAAATAAAATACTGAAGTAGATAAAAATAGTAGAATAAAACAGCAAAAATAAAAATTCTGTCGCGTACAGTTACACGCTTGTACTCGTGCGCCAAGACTGACCTTAAATACTTGTGAGAAATAATAAAGTTGAGTTGAGAAAGTTAAGAGAAGTTGGAAGACGTAATATATTACGACGTAAAATATATGTGCATACATACGTAATCGGCGTTTAGTAAGTTTCGTGATTTTGCTGTACGTCCCTTTCTTTTCAAATTTTAACATTTTCAATAAAATTGCAACATTATTTAATAATATTTAAGATTTCTAAGCTTCTAAGGAAATCTTTCCCAGCTGCAATTTGAAATATTAATCTGATTTGAAAAACTTGGCTTTGGCTTTACATAGAGACTTCTTCTCGCTGTGCGTTTTCTGCTGCATTTATCATGGGTGGTGTTCTGGGGAATCGCTTGAGCTGCCGCCGATTTTTTTTAACGCATAGTACGCCACTATTTCAAATACCATCCACACCATCTGGCTACATGGCACTCTACTACTGTGCGGTTTCGTTGGAATTTCCTACCTCGCGCCACGGAACTGTATAATTGTCTATCTGCGGCAGTGTCTTCAGGTCAATACGACATAGCTACCTCGTGGGCAGCCGTGATCACTTCCCATCGTATGCTCGTTTGCCTTGTCTCTTGTCATAAAAAAATGGCCGTCGCAACCAAAAGGCAGATAACATATTTTTGTACAACCCACTTATTATGGTTTTTAAATAAAAGGATATGACTAAACTTCATTAATATCTAATTGTAATTTCAAACTATTGTACGAAATTGTCCCTTATATTTTCAAATATAAACCATGGAGCCGCGCGCATTTTTAAATACACGCGAATATGCGGTTCATTATTCATATCCAGGGTCACGGGAGCTGGAGAAGTACCGTCACGTACTGTTGTATATTTGAAATGGTTATTTTAAATTGTTTAAAATTTATGATCGGCGTAGAGTAAGTTATAGTATAGTCTGAACTTAACTGGAGTTATTATTTAACTGGATTGACTGCACTCTACTTGCTGGCGGACACTGTAGGTTTGATTACGATTCATAACAAATTTGTGTGATGATTATATTAGTACTTTATCTGCTTGTTACAAATTGAACAACCGAATGAGAATGGAGAACGGGGTATCTTAACACTAGGTTCCCTCTGCATTACCTGTTGTGTGCAGGATAGAGTATGAAACTAAAAAATATGAACATTAGTTCAAAGGTATTATGCGATAATTTTTATTGGTTAAAAAGATTCAAAGCAATTTATTTAAAGACAGTATGATCTCTTGTTATGACGCAGGTATTATGCTTGAAAAAGTCTTGAAAATCGTTAAATTTGAGTTTTAGAAAAAGTCTTACATTGCCAGCGTCCCAATGCACAAACTTCTATTCATACTGCCACCAAAGTCCCGTGTCTTCACATACATAAAATTCAATACCATATACATTTTAGAGTATTCACGTCAAAATAGCGAAGATACAGTTGGACGTCTTTTGCTAAATAAAAGAGAAAATATTTATTTAAGACATACATTGATATTTTTACACATAAAATGATATGGAAATGGCATTTATATTTTATTTGTTTTCCTCTATTAAGAAGCTTTCTAGACAACAAAGCGTCAGATTCTATCTATTATATTCTTTTATTATTTCTGTTTCTTCGCATTAAAGCAAGCTAAAGGAAGAAAATCCTAACAACTTGCTTGAAATGGAAATTTCTTAAAATAATGTCTCTATTGAAAACAGTAGAAACATGCGCTATATGAAATTTATGCTCTTTATTTTCAGGTGGTCGAGTTTTCTGATGATATAGTTATAAGATAGATAGTTCTTCAAAACGACGAATTTCACAATTTTTTTGTTTTACATTACGTACATATAAACAGTTTTATAACAGTAAAACAAAAAAAAATACTTTATTTAGAGAGGACCGAGTGTATGGAAATTCTGTTTGCCAATTTCAGTGTATGGAAACTTCTTTCTTCATTTGTCTCTTTATAATTTATAAAATTTAGCAAATTGTATATTCTACGTTATATGAAGAGTGGTAAAAAATACCTTATAATAAATTAAAAAGAGTAATTAATAAATGGCCAGTCATGGCGCAGGGACACAAGCATGTGACTGTAAACGTGACAGATTGTGGGTTCGATTCCCATTCGAGAAAATAAAATTTTATATTTTCCCTATGTCCGTCTGCCTACCCTGCTATGTGCAGCATAAAAAAAATAAAAAAATAAAATTAATAGTTTCTTTTTTTACTTTGCAAAATAAAAAGGAAGACGTCCAACTGTCTCTCCGCTATTTTGACGTGAATACTCTAAAATTTACAAGTGATGTAAACTTTCTGTACCTTATTTATTGCAAATTTTATTATTTTTATCCTCTTCCTATAGAAAAGAAAAGGATCTATATATACAAAGCTTCTCGGTTAATTTTATTTAGTGGTATTATATTGCTTTAGGAACTCTATATAGTAACTTACGACAACTCATTCGTCTCAGCATGATTGATTCATGCTGCCTGGCGACTAGCTTGAAAGATTAAAACTTAGGAAAGTTGGGCGGTAAAGTAATTTTTTTTGCTTCGAAATTACTAAATTACATTTGGAGTTGATAAAAATGTCAAAAAAAAAGTAGTAAGTCATTATTTCTGTGTTAATTTTAAATAATTATTTGTATATCAGTCAAAAGACCATTTTGAATCAGTAGGACATTGTAAACGTATTAATGGTAAGTTTTGGGGAATCCCCATCGAAGAAATTAATTCTTAGGTAGGAAATAAGCAAGATAGAGTTTCGGTCGAAAACTGAAGAACAGGTAATTTTGATGATAGTTTTTTTTTTCAAAACGCAGAGAGAACTTAATGTTAAGGTAGTCTAATCTGTGATTATCTACCCCATTCTAGATGTTACGTGGCATATTTCTTTACTCAAAGTGGGGATAAAACCCACAACTATCACTTGTAGAGCCGATAACTGACCCATTGCGCTACAATGGCCTGAATCTTATTTAATTACTGTACATAATTTATTACATAAACAAAATAACATATAAGAAATAGATAAATTAAGTAAATGATCCAAGCTTACTTACTTTATTACAATATAAAAAAAAAATAAGATTTACCATTTAGGACAGTATCAAGCGAAACACTCCCTAAAAGTAATTAGGGAGCTCAGGCGTTTCATTATAATAATTAAACTATTTACTAAGACAACAGGTTATTATCTCCATCCGTAAAGATTAGAAATGATTACTGTAGAACATTTAATTATAAGCTAATAATATCAAAAAAGGCTTTTTCGTGTATTTATGATATTTTTGTTTTTCACGTATTTATTATTTAGTCGTGGCGTGTGACCGTAAACTCGACAGGTTGTGGGTTTGATGCCCACTCGAGGAAATAAAATAATTAATATTTTCATTTCTTCGCTCTGATGGCAAGGCAGAGCGTGGTATTGAGTTTCACCACTCAACGCGCAATGCCTCCAGAATTCAGCGGAAATTGGAGAACAGAGTGTCTTAACACTAGATTCCCTCTGGCCGCCCTGCTGTATGCAGCATCTACCTTGTATAAAGAAACCCCACTGCGCTACATTTAATTATTAGTACCTACTACAAAATTTCGAGACAATTTTTATCCGAATATGTTTTGGAATTAAAAAATATTTTTATTCACACACACATTTTATTTTAAAATGAATTCTAAATTACCTCCCATATGTAGAACTTCAAGTCTAAGCTTTAGTTCCCACGAGGCCTGCTCTAATGTTCCGCTTCATTTAACGCACACAAAAACCTTAGCAATTTTCCGTTGAAATAGCGTGATGTATATTCCGTTTATTATAATTAATTTTAATAATAATGTTTGAGGCAGATCTGGCGGAAAATAGGGAACGTAGTGTCTTAACACTAACTATGACGCTAAACAAAGAAGAGAGCTGATTTAGTAGTTTTCTCCTATATAATATTTTAAATAAAAAAATAAATCAGCTTCACGCTGTATTCCGCACACAGCAGGGTAGCAGAGGGTACTTAATGTAAGACACTCCGTTCCCCACTTTTCTGCCGAAATCTGGAGGCATTGCGTGTTAAGTGGCAGAACTCAGAATTCAATTTGGTTATTTTGTGACTGGTTGTGGATTCGACTTCCACTCAAGGAAATGAAATATTTATTTAAATTTCTATTTGCGTTTCTTCGCTCTAATGTCGAGGCAAAATTCCGCCACTCAAATCACAATACCTTCATAATGCGGCGGAAAATGGGAAACGGAGTGCCTTGTCATTAGGTTGCCTCTGTATACCCTGCTGAGCACGGGATACCGCATGGAGTTAATAAGAATTATACCCTATAGTATATAGCCTACAGCAGTCCTGAGAAATATAGCTTTCATACAAAACAAATAGATGATATATTTTGGGAAACTAGACTAACATGATTGGTCTAGATTCACAAATATATTGAAACATCTTAAATCTATATTGAAATTGGACTAATTCTATTGACTATTGACTAAGTTTCACGCTTTGCCTCCTTACCAGAGCAAGGAAATTAAAATTTAAAATTAAATTAAATTAGCTTCACGCTGTATCCAGCACACAGAGGAAGGCAGAGGAAAGACACCATTGTAAGACACCGTTCCCCACTTTCCAGACACCAGAGCGAAAAAATGAAAATATAAGTAAATATGTCAAAATGAAATGAAAATTTTAAATATTTAATCTCTTTTCTTGATTAAAAATCGAATCTACAAGCTGTAAATTCTATTTGACCTGCTTACAATCACACGCTTGGCTGACCTCTATTTAATAGGCTTGTCATACTTCTGATTATGATTCCAAGTTTTCATTTCGCAGAAGGTTTTCTTGTTTTCTAACGACCGGCACAAATTTACTTAACGTATTATATTTTAATAGAAAATCTTCTCTCATTATACGAAATCATCTTGAGCTATAATTTTATTGTATATTTAAAATAAATGTTTGTATTATTATTACATTTGGTATATTAATTTAGGTAAACGAATGAAATTAATCGTCATATTTTTATATACTTACGTGTTGATTGGTGGAACTCAACGTCGCGATTTGTATCGTCACCATAGCGAAGAAATGAAAATATAAAATATTTCACTCCCCCGAGTGGGAATAGATGCCCACAACCGCCGCCTTTACAGTCCACACCTTTACAGTCGCACACTGTTACCCTACGCCACGACAGCCTCTATAAATAAAAAAAAAAAAAAAAGTATTTCCATCACATAATCACGCGGGTGAGTCAGCCACCCAGGGTGGGTTACACCACTGTAATTAAAGAAAATTATAATTTCTCTCACAAATGACAAAATCGAGAGACATACATAAAAATATAGTTATCGAATATAGAACCTCCACCTTTGTAAAACTTATTAATATTTGTATTTAATATATAAAACATAGAATAATTTATCACTACAACCTTAACTTATGAGCTCAGTAAACAAGAACGTATATTTCAAAGCAATACCTCATTGTATATGTAAATATCTTCACCAGAAAATTCGTACAACAAAATAATCTGGGCTCATTCACGCGTCAAGATTGCTCCAGTAGTGGTGTATACTTGTATAGAAAGGGGTCCCTAGTGAGATGTATAGGGATCAAATGTACGTAATTTAGTAGAACGTGATAGTCTAAGAGCCGAAAATTGGTTTAACTAATAATTAGTAACATGGTGTTTATGTAAGAGTAGGTATTTACAATTGATATATTAAATACAGGAGATAAAATTAAAATTTCCTCCTCGCGATCTTGAGATAAGTGACATAGTGGTCTAGACAGAAGGACAGATGGACAACAAAGTGATTCTATACGGGTTCTGTTTTTACTTTTCGAAATACGAAACCTTAAAAATTCTGAAGAGTAAAACAGAATGAAATTTATAAAAAATTTGACGCGTAGGTAGGTATTTTCATTTAATTTATTTCGTTACATACGAAGTGAATCAAATAAAAATACCATCGTTTCTTTTTTCGCTTACAAACTACATACTAATAATTGAAACTTTCACAAAATTTGAGTTTCTATGAACTTTTTTACTGTTGAAAAATTGCCGAATTTATTATAGAATATTTATTAGTTCTCCATAAAATATGTTCTTTTGTAGTGATTATATATCTAAATTATTACTTTCTCAAAATAATAGCAAACCTATAACTTCTTTGACTTTTAAAGTAAATAAATTCTTTAACATTCAATACAAATTTTCGCAACACATAAATCCAGATGTAATGCCTTTGGGAAAGCAAAGTGATCCATTGTAGAGGTATTCCTACGAGAGCAGACAGGATCAAATTTCCTCTGTAATTTACCTCAGCAATCAGTTTA
This sequence comes from Heliconius himera, assembly GCA_021202915.1. Classification (NCBI taxonomy): domain Eukaryota; kingdom Metazoa; phylum Arthropoda; class Insecta; order Lepidoptera; family Nymphalidae; genus Heliconius; species Heliconius himera. The sequence goes on along the minus strand of JAJHJA010000750.1, from coordinate 396,768 downwards.
AACATTTAAACATTGCGTTGCCTTCGTAATATTTTATTAGTAATACTATGTATGATTGGCATTTTATGTTATTAAACGTATTAGAAACTTAGTATTAGATTTTTTATTTCCGTATAAAACTGGTGCGAAAACACTGCACTCTTGATTTCTGAATTACTTATTTCGAAATTGAATACGAGCACGTCAGATGGGTACAAGTATGCGAGTGTAAATGCGACGGTTGTAAGTTGCTTTCCTATTCAGGAGGATGACATATTCAATATTTTTCATTTCCTCGCTCTGGTAACGAGGCAAAGCGCGGCGTTGAGTTCTGCAACAAACAAGTGGGGAACAGATATTTCTCAATGGAAAACAGAGATATAGTTACTCGAATACTTACTACGCTGTATACAGTAACAGCGTAAAGCTAAAAAAAAGTAGAAATACTTCGTGAAACACAACGCCGCCAGTTTTGTCTTGTAAAGCAGGCGAAAATGATTGTAATTTCTATACAAACATTCCTCCAAATAGAGACTGCACTTACAACCGAATGGATATTATTCAGTTGCGATTTGATAGCATTAATAACATATTATAATAATAAAACATAGCTTATTAATATTAATATATAAGTCACTTAATTTTTATATAAATCATACTTTCCATTGATATACAAACCTTGGTATTGATACGGGACCCTCGGTATACGGTCCTTTTCGCATTTGACCGGATTTGACTCTTTGATTATCTAATACCAATAACACTAATATAAGGAATGTTATTTTATATTACTTCCGCCGAGGTCCTAAAAGGAAACCACTATACTGTGATATAAATTTTATATATCCCATCGCACTTTCCTTAAGCTTTACGATTCCATTCAAGGTAAGGATTTTTATTTCAGTATCGATTCTTATTGCCACGTCGTGTTCCAGCTAAATGCAAAATAGACAATATATATTCAGTATCGATTCTTATTGGGTGTCACTATGCAAATAGACAAGGCTAGTAAGTATTTTCTTTTCAACTTCACACTGTATCCCGCATGTAGTAGGGTAGGCAGAGGGAGTCTAATGTTAAGATATTCCGTTTGCTATTTTCCGCCGAATTGTGGGCGCCTTTGCGTTTTAAGTGGCTTAACTCAAGACCGCGTTTTGCCTCGTCACCAGAGAGAAGAAATGATTTAAAAAAATAAAATTATATCAGTTTTCACGCTGTATCTTGCACATAGCAGAGTAGGCAGAGGGAACCTAGTGTTAAGACACTCCGTTTACCACTTTCCGCCTGGAGGCATTGCGTGTTGAATGGCGCAACTCAACGTCGCGCTTTGCCTCGGCACCAGAGCGAAGAAATAAAAATATAAAAGTAAATAGGTAGTGGGGATCAAATGCACAACCAGTCGATTTTCTAGTCACACTTTGTGCTCCTGCGCTACGACTGGCCTCGACTATAACTCCCATGTATACGCCTGGGGTTGTATGTCTTTCTTTCGGACACTGTCCACAGCGCTTCGATAGCGTTTCATTACTTAATAGCCATACTTGTGTTGGTATGTTTATTATATGGCAGACTCCAACGGCAGTTAAATTTTTTTACGACGTTTTATTATACAAGGAAAAACAACGATTCAAATAAATGTATTTATTATAAAAGAATGAATAAAAATATAAATAAAAAATCGGTAGTAGAAAACATAAGTATATTGTCCCTGTCTATTGGCACCAAGCATGACTATTAGCACGACCGGTTGTGGATTCGCTTGCCACTCGAGAAAATGAAATATTTATTATTTTCATATCTTCGCTTTGTTGTCGAGGCAAAGCAAGACGTTGAGTCTCACCACTCAACACGCAATGCATGCAGAATTCGATGGAAAATGGAGAACGGAGTGTCTTATCACTAGTGTCTCTATGCCAACCCCACTGTGTGCGGGATACAACGTGAAGCTACCTCGACGGTAATTATCAATTTTCTACTAATAGCTGAATAGCAGTATTTTGGAAGTTATCCAATTATAGTAAAAAAAATATTGTCACAAATAACATTAAATGAACTCTTTATACTTATCCAATAAATTAAAAATTCGGTATTAAAATGGATCTCGGTCAAGATGGTGAGAGCACGTTCGATAGCCACTCGACAGATATACGCGATGGAAACTGGAAATTACACGAAATATGTAGATTATTTTTAAAATACCTAATATTTATAATTAAAAATGTTCAAAATAATATGTTCGGTAATGCAGCTTCCTCACGGACGTAATATAAAAGATGACTGATGTATTATTCAGTACTAGCAATAATTAAACTTAGACAACAAACTTACAGACAATATAATTAGTATATTTTTGTAAATTTACTTAACACAATATACCTACATATCTATACTTTTTACTTAATATTATAAAGCTTGCTTAAAAAAATGTAATGCGTAATCCATTTATAATAACAAAAAAATGTATTGCATAATCCATCCAAAAAATCTATTGTAGAATATTCTCTGTACAGTGAGTGTCATATGTCATATACAACTCTCAAAAATCCAAATTAAATAACAAACAAAACACAAAAACAAAACACCACACAAACGAAGCCACAGCTAAAACCTAGTTTTCATATACTTTAAATTTAAATTTGAATACATAAGCGTAAGAAATACAACATAATTACCATAGTAAGTATTCCATCACAAGATAACAAAGTAATACTCTCACTACATATGACTGTCTTTGACAAGAGTTATTACCGCCTTAACGACATAATTGGTGTTCTTGGAGGAATTAGGGCGCTAAGGAGCCTCGTTGGCATATCATTAGGCGGGTTCCGTTGAAAATTTAAGTATCAACGTGAAGCTCATGTGAGGCAGTGTAGAATATATATTGTATTTATGTATATATGGGTTGCTCGAAACTGTAGATTTTCTAATATAAGCCACATAAAATATAGCTAACGATTCTATAATATGGTCAAAGCCCGGCGTTAGGCGTTAAGTGCCGTATCTTAACTCGCAATATTTTAAATAGTGGGGGACATTAGGTTCCCTCTGCGTAGTCAATTGTATGCTGGATACAGCGTGCAGTAGCAAAAACCAATCACTCTCTATATGTGAATATAACCTAGAGTTATCATTATATAAATCTTTGGGCTTACAGAGAAATTGAACCTACGATCTAATATATGCCTATTCTGATATAGAGGAAGAATGTCACAGAAAAAGCTGTATTGTCTGTCTATAATTAGCATATAGCTAGTGCATAAAAGACCACAAAAAAGAGAACTAAATGCATAAAGAAAGTTCACACAAAGGCAACGAACATCTCGACATTTTTTAAATCGTTTAGTTAGAACGGTTAAGTATTGTTCAGTAATGAGAAAAAAAAACCTTCGTTTCAAGACCCTTTACCCGTACAGTGGCCGCGGGTTCAGTTAACCTGACCGCTATTACATTTGATTTTCATTTTTTAACGAGCTAGCTTCTTTGAGACCGCGTCTGTAACTCTTTTCTATTGTAGGTACTTCTTTTGTGATAAGTTAATTATTAGTTAGTAGAATTGAATTTTCAACTGTATTTTAAGAGCAGGAAAAGGAAAGGCAGAAGGAACCTGGGAACCTACTGTTAAGACACTCCGTTTCCATTGAGATACTTTCGTTTCCCAGTTTTCGTCGAATTCTGAAGATATTGCGGAACTTTACGTAGCCTTTTGCCTTGTTGAGGAAAATCTGGAGTGATGTTTCTTAACACAATTTTCTCTCAGCCTACCCTGCTGTATGCGGAATGCAGCGTGAAACTGACATAAAGATATAATGCGAACAGAGAACACAGGAAATGTACCAAGATTTATCGTTTGACTATACACTGTACACGTAACAAGGTCGGTCTCTTCGTTATCTTCATCTAGTTAACTGTGAAATTAATATTTACATTGGTAATGTCTGCAGGGACCGGCTTCGTATTATTTATTTAATTTTAGTTGCTACATATTTTGTTTTAATTAATAATTCTGAGTAAGGACTAATTATACTATCCCTTTAGTGCACTTCATATGTGTGAGACATTTTAAAGTGGCTAATATTTTTTATAATTAGATGATAAGATGTTTATTTTGACTTACTCGAAAAATTAAGATTTTTTTCAGCTTCACGCTGATCCCGCATGTAGCCACTGACTGCTACAGGCAGAGAGAACGTAGTGCTAAGACACTCGATATCTGGAGAGTTCTGGAGGTGATGCGGGATTTGAACTCCAACTACGACCAAGCAGACAGAACTTCAGCTTTGCTAAGCTAAAGTATGCTTACTTAACCCGTTGGTGAATAAATTCTACCCTACAATTTTAAATAAATAATAAAATACATAAATAATGTTTTATAAATGCAAGGATGCTATATTTATAGCTAACTTAGTTCTTTCATTTTATCTTTCAGATTTGCTCCAGTTACACGTATTGTTTAAGAAAATATAGCAAAATGAAACTACATTGTAATATCTATGTTTATTATTTGATTCATATTTAAAAATAACAATAAATTATATTATTCGTTGCGTACGTACGTTTATTGGTTAGGTAAATACTACACTCTGTATCCCGCACGTAGAAGGGTAGGCAGAGAAAGACTAGTGTTAAGACACTCTACTCCGAAAGCGGGGACTTTCCGCCGAAATCTGGAAACATTGCGTATTCAGTGGCGAAATTCTATACCGCGTTTCACATCTCCATCGCGAAGAGGGAAATCAAATGGAAATCGAACCCATAACCTGTTGTGTTTACAGTCACACGCTTGTGCCCCTGCTATTGCTACACTATTATGACAAGGGCGAGGAGAAAATTTGATTGTGAATGTTTTATTCTATTTTCCGCCTATTTAGAGATATTGCGTGTCAATTTGCGAAACTTTAGCAATCAAAACCAGGAAATAGTAAAAAATATATATTTTTTCCTTAATAGGGATATCGTGTTCAGTGGATAAGGATGGTTTTAATCAATCTGCAAGCTGTTATAGCGTTCACAACATAAAATCGATTGAATTAAAATAAAAACCGTCCATTTGTCTTAAAAAATCAGATAACATTCATGTTTCATCGAACTCTGGCGACGTCCTACTAAATTAGTTCAACCATTATCACTTTTAAACTAAATTTAACATGTTAGCGAATTCCATATATCGATTTCCCTTTGGTTATTACCACTTTGGTGCCGAATTCTGTGTCGAGTGCAAACATGAATTATTCTTTATTGCAGCTTCCTTATCCTTAAGTTTGTCCTTAAGTTCCATAGAACTCGAATTAGAGAAGATACTGGACACATGTGACTTGGAATAGGGCCAAATGGTTTTTTGTTTTGAAAATTTAAAAATCACAGGGTTTTGGAATTTTGTACATTTTCTTTGTAAAATATATAGAGGAAAAGTAGTAAGAATTGAGAGAATCGTTAGTTTTTACTGGCTCTTTTTGGTTAGACTGTAGAATTGATATTTTGTATTGTTTACTCGAACTGTTTTTGATCTTTCATAATATACTAAATACATATGAAACAAATGCTACATAATATTTTAAAACATATTTAAATATTCAATCGATTAATTTCAGATTTTGTTGTTAGACAGGGAAAACTAACACCACGTTTTGTTCAACTAAAATAGACAAACACACAAATATTTTCAATATTATACATATAACAAGAATTGAACTATGAACTATCACATTTATGACTAATCTACTGCACCTAAAAAAGCTCATACATATTATAATTTCACTTCATACATTATCCAAATGTTAATGCAATATCCACACCTATTTCATCATTGCAATATGAAATTACATTAGAAATGCTAGAGCTTTACAACTAAATAACATTCATATATACTACATAATTGAGTGAATATGGAGCATCATTATTATTACTATTTTAGGATCCGCACATAGCGGAGTAGGTGGAGGGAATGTGGGAACCTAATGCTAAGACATTCCGTTCCCATTAGGACTCGTTTCACTTTTCCTCATTCCATGGAATTCTAAAGGTGTTGCGTGTATTATAACATTATATTACTGAAAATTAAAAATATTTTATTGTTTTTCATTTCTTAAATATTATTCATACATTAATCATTATCTGAGAAGCTTAACCACTTACTTAAAAAACCAATTTACGGATACATTTTTTACTTTTATTACAATGCTACCTATACTAAAATACACAGCTGGTCTAATGATGGAATCTAAAGATGATCCCTCATACATTTTTTCTAGGGATCAATAAGAAAAGAAAAACCTAAAAGATCTAAATATACTTTAATCACCTATGTACTTCTTATTATTTTCGCAATTATCACATAAACGTTCCTACCTGCTCTCCCACTAACATTTTATCTTTGTAACCTTCAAATGTTACAGACTAAAAATAGTCATTTTAAAGAATGCGCAAGTCTCAGTACGTAGTGCGGGTATTTGAAAGTTTTTCCCTTTAATGACAAACGTGCCGACGTCACTCGTTAAACGAGTACGGGAAATTAGGCTCCTTCCTTATTTACCTGTGACATGTTTCCTTTGGGATGTAAGTTTACTGTACGGAGATGTGGAAACTATTTGTTAATTTTGAGCATTTCCATGACATTCAGACTCATCCTATAAACCGTTCTCAAGTCGTCGTCGTCGTTGACCTTAAGAGCGCTTTATTAATAGAAGCCAAGGATTTGTAATTTAAAATATAATTTCAAATATAGGAGATATTTAATTATGTTTATAAAGCAAATTCATTTATTTTATTCTTTATTTTTTACAAGTATATACGAGAATACTTTATGGTAAGTAACTATTTTATCCGTATATTCGTGGGAAATAATAAAAGTCCCTCGTGATTTTATTCTAAAAACTCCATCCATGCCAATCCTGCTATGTTTCAGATAGAGAGTGAAGTAAAAAAGAAAACAATTATAAATTTAGATAGACTTCTAAGCCCTACTGAAGCTTTTGAAGGTCTTGGCACGCAGGAAACCGCACTGTAACTACAAATTATGGCCGCTACATTCTTGTTCGGTAAGTTACCTACGAATCAAAACCACACTAGACGATCCATGTGAATCTTGGCACTAACTGCTTCTGGTTTTTGGCTAGAAAAGCAAATTTTGTATAATTTGTTTCTGACATCCGCAACAATATTTATTATTAAAACGTCTTAAATTTAATCTTTAGTAGAGTTTTTTTCAGCTTCACGAATGAATCTCCCATGTAGCAGGATAGGCAGCGTAGCGTTGAGCGTAGTGCTGAGACAATCATTCATTTTCTGCCGAATTCTGAAGGCATTGCGTTTTTAGTGATGGAACTCGATGCCGCGCTATACAACGACACCAGAGCGAAGAAATACAATATTAAATATTTAATTTCCTTCAACGGGAATCAACCCCCAACCTGTCACGTTCACAGTCGTCATCTGCATATATTACTTCATTTATAAATAGTAACTTCTTATTATATACAAACGTGCACTATAATATTATTATCCCAAAAGGGCATTAAATAACTGGTATAGAGTTAGTTTCAAAATTGTACATGACCACGTCCTAACTGTACCCTCGCCTCTTAAGTCAGGCACGTCTGTATCTAGAATTGAATCAATCCCAGGAGACACGAAGTTATATAGTCTAGAAATAATACTTTAATAATCCACTAACATTTTAGAGGCTATCGTGGCTCAGTAGCACAAGCTTGTGGCTGTGAACGCGACGGTAGTGAGTTTGCTTTCCCCTTGGGGAAATGAATTATTATTTATTTTTATTTCTTCGTTCTGATAGCAAGGCAAAGCACGGCATTGAATTCCGCTACTCTACACGCAATGCCTCGAAAAATTAGCGGAAAATGACGAATGAAAACGAAGTGTCTGAACACTAGGTTCCCCCTGCCAAACCTGCAAATATGCGGGATACAGCGTAAAGCTGAAAAATAAAACATAGATTCTTTTCTCCATCGTGTTCTTGCTATATTGTTCATGCTATATTGGAGCTTGAGCTTTGGTATATTGCCTTGAAAATGTGCTGAAGATCAGGTTAAAAAAATGAAAAAGAGATAGAAAAGTTTTTTTTTTTATATTCAAATTTCTTCCTTTTTATCATTTTATTTTACGTGGATTGGGCAAAGATAGTAGATTGTATGAAATATTTTTAGAGAAAAATGTTTTTAGAAAACGACGAACCACCAAACGCAACGATTTTGAATTTTAATATGCCTATTTAGTATGCCATAGCGCAATGTTCTAGCTCTCCAACTCAGCAGTCTGCCATTTTTTTTTTAAATTGCGTGCTTAGTTATAAAGACGGAACTCAACGGGGTGACTTATTTACTCCAAGCTGGAATCGAACCCACAACCGTCGCACTTATATCACGACGGCTTCTTTACTACTACTAACTTCACACTGTATCCCTCACATAGAAGAGGTAACCTAATATTAATAATTAACTCTACATTAAGAGACTTCCGTTCTACACCTTTCACCCAATTCTCGAGACATTACGTATTAAGTGGAGAAACTCAATTACGCGCCTAGCGTCGTCACCAGAGCGAAGAATATATATATATATATATATATATATATATATATATATATATATATATATATATATATATATATATATATATATATATATATATATATATATATTATATAATTTTTTCCCCACTCGGTAAATTATTTTCGTTTTCCGCCCTTTGCCCATCACCAGAGCGAAAAAAAAATGAAATATTTTACTCCCCAAAGCGGAAATCAAGCCCACAACCACACATTCACAGTCACATTTTAGTCATGCGCTATGACACTGTACCATAACGACTTCTTTAAAACTTTAACTTGACATGAACGTTAAGTAACAAGAGCGGGTGAAGAGCGAAGATTGAGTATTCACAAGATACACGTACCTCCTTATATTAGTAACTTGGTCTCGTCATTTGTCAAAGAGTCGCAACGTTATTACTTGTTTATATATCTACCTACCGTTGACTACTTGCCGTTGTCGGTCCGTACAGAGATTAATATGTTAAATTAAATATAAGTAATGGCTAGCTACGAAAGAAGCTTAAGACGTTTTATAGTGAATTTATTTTAAAGTAAATAAATAATGTTGACTATAAACGCTATGTATGTGAGTTCGAGTCTCATTCGGGTGAATTTTATTTAAATTATCCTAATTTTCCCGCTGTGATAGACAAAGCGCGGTGTTGAGTTACGCTACTCAATACACGATGTTTCGAAAATTGAGCGTATAATGTGAACATTATGCTTTTTTTTCAAATAACATTCTTCCGTTTCTTACTTTCCGCGGAATTTTTCAGGCATTGTTGAGATGTGGAACTCAACGCCACGCTTTGTCTCATTACCAGAGGGAGCGAAATGAAAATTTTAAATATTTCATTTCCTAAGTTCCTAAGTTGTAATTGAACTTTTAACCTGTGGTTCACCGCAAGGTCTCACCCTTCTGTTCCTGCGTCAAGACGGTCCTCATGTAGGTACATATATTAAAACAGGACTTTAGGAGCTCCTTTATTTTGTTAGTATAATTGCAGACAGAATATCTGATGACACGCTTTTTTTATATAATGCATGAGGCTTCAATCAAGCCCCTTTTTAAAATAAAATACGGAACGGTATTCTTTCAGTATTTTTATTCGGAATTTAAATCTGATCTGAAACTGCGTACCGCCTCCACCTTTATATAAAGCGGATATTTTAGATCAATATGAATGAACAAGAGAGAAATTTATTTATTTCAAGTTAGGATGAAAGTTCCATTTAATTAAGGATTTAGAAGTCAAACTAGTCGATTGCTCTTAGTGTTCTATTTACTATCAATAATCTATTTTTTATGAAAAAAAATGTAGGTTTTTAATGGGTTAGTTAGGTTAAATTGGTTTGATATAAAAAATAAAAGTTATTTTTCATATCAAAACCGGTTAGTGATTAAATAAAGAAAGAAGTGTGAGTATCAAATTAATATGTAGAAATTATAGAAATTTAAAATTGATGAATGAAAATTTACCCCAAAAACAATTCAAGCCCACGACCATCGTGACCTACACTATTTTAAATATCACAGAATACAATTTCAATTACTATCGTAAAGCAAAGAGTATTAATGGTTTAAAAATGCAAATGGACTATGGCGCTGGAGATAACTGACATCATCTATCGCAGATAACTATGCTGAAATTAAAAAAGAGAACAAGTTTTTAGTTTAGCAACGATTTATGAAATATTCATGTATCAGACAGTCTGGAATATTCCAATCAGTGTTTAGATAGCTTTGGGAATTTTGTTTGATATTATAAACAGATGGTCGGTGCGCAGTGACTGTAAATGCGATGGTTGCAGCTTCGAATCATAATAAGGGGAATGATTATTTTTAAATTGGTTTCATTTTCCTCTATTTGCGTAATGTCAGTAGCGGGAACAATAGAGCATATGTCTGCAAATTTAAGTTTGTCAATTTTTATAACTTGTACTTTCCGTTGACCTATAATCCTAAACGTACGGAATCCTCGGTGGGCGATTCCGACTCTCACTTACCTAGTTTTATATGTATATCCATTTTCAATATGAACTCAACTATTAAGCTTAGAAAGGTACACACTATTATTTTTGATTGTTAAGAAAATGGTATCGAACATATGAACTGTTTTAAGCTCTTGGAATTTCAAAAATACCTTTTGCGTCGAATATGGTGTGCACTTTCAGGCATTTTGTCCCAAAGGACGCAAGTGTCGTTAGTAAATTAGAATGGCCAGACCTACTTTCGTCACGTACAGCTTGGTTTTAGCCACGCTAATAAAAAAATAATAAAAAAATAGAGGCCTGTAGTGGTAAAGCGTGTGACTGTAAGCGTAACAGATTGTGGGTTCGATTCTCGCGATTTGACCGCTTGAACTTGAACAAACGCACAGATAAGCGAGCAAAAAATTAAAAATCGTTGTTTTGGGTTCTATTATATTGACCAAAGCCCAAAGTCTTTAAGATAAAATAAAAAAAAATATTTGTAAAAACAAAAACCCCGACTGCATAAAACTAAAAAGAAAATTAACAAACTTAATAGTTTATTAGGATTAACAGTCGGGACCTCTATAAATTATGCGGGGTTCCTGGTAAAAATTTTATTGATTGAAGAATTACTTATAGGTCCCGACTGTTAATCCTAATAAACTATTGGGTTTGTTAATTTTCTTTTTAGTTTTATGCAGTCGGGGTTTTTGTTTTTACAAATATTTTTTTATTTTTCACTTTTTTGTTAGAAATCACTATAGTAATGATAATCATGATATACCTTTTTGAAATCCTCGTATTAAGCTCTTGAATTTGATGCCCATGTTGTGGTATTCGAAACGAAAAATTTTTTTTTCACTTAGTCTAATGGCGTCCCACAGCCGCCATGATTGTTTTTTTTAATGTCACCTATCTAAGAACACTTGGGCTATTAATACGAATCTAACGATACCTCAATTAAGTAAATCCGTTCAGCGGTTCTGGAGATTTGAGGTAATAAAGAATATTACATACATACAAGATACGCGCGAAAAACATAACCCTTCCTTAGCAGTCGGGAAAAAGTATTTACGCTTGAAAAAATATAATACATTTCTTTCTAAAGACAAAATAAATGCTCAAAATCTATCTGATATATCTTTCATGTACAGACACAGATCAGTTACGATTCTATTGTAAATGTAGATTTTGCGCTTTTTTGACACTCTGGTTACGAGACAGAGCGCGACGTTGAGTTCCGCCACTCAACAATTCACTTGCGACGATTTACGGTAACTCTTAAAAAACACAAATCCCTTAATAAAAAATTCCCTAATAAAAAGATTAAATATTTTTTCTTTGTTCCAGGCTATTAATACAACAGCTACTCAGCATCACACTGATCGCAATCTTCACAAAAACTGTCTCATCTCAACCTGCAGAACACCAGGGTCCGCAAACATGCGGCGGTCGCTTGAAGGGTCCAGTCGGCATAATACAAATACCAAACTTTCCTAATCCATTTCCTGTTCCTATCAAATGTCGATGGATTATCCAGCACGATATCGTAAACGGGACAATATCGATATATTTCACACAGTAGTACACCACTAGTGGGTTGACGTTCACAGAGTACATGTACTACGATGAGTACATGTACTCTGTGAACGATGAGTCGTACAAGCTGGGTGAGCGGAAAGCTTTGACCATCACAGAGGAGAATATCACAAGGATCAAATGGTTGCAGGTAATTTATAGATTTTGCTTAAATGTTATTAATGCTATATATTTCATTAGATAATCATACTTTTAATAGCTGTTTTTTTAATTGTTAGCAAGGTTAAAAGTAAATATTAAACAAAATATTTACTTTTAACCTTGCTAACAATTAAAAAAATAGACTTATTCAATACGAGGTGGATTTAAGTTTCGTAGAAGTTTAAATACAATTAAATCATATTTATATACATATTTGTATATTTCTCTATTTTATATATTCTCTGATTTTCCAAATTGAATTTCACTAACTTCAGTTATTAGAAGGATAGTTTAGTAGTTTCTTTTGTTTCAAAAAATTAAAAAATATTTCTGGCTTACCTCTGCCTACTTTGCTATATGCAAGATGCAGCGTGATAGAGGCCAGTCGTGGCGCAGGGGCACAAAGTGTAAAATCTGTAAAATCGACTGGTTGTGGGTTCGATCCCCACTCGAGAAAATGAAATATTTATTTACGTTTATATTTTCATTTCTTTGGTCTGGTGTCGAGGCAAAATGTGGAATTGAGTTCCGCCACTCAACAGGCAATGCCTCCAGAACTTGGCGGAAAGCGGGGAACGGATTGTCTTAACACTAGGTTCCCTCTGCCTACCCTGCTGTATGCGAGATACAGCGTGATGTACATGTCACTACTTTTTTTTTCTTAATTCACTAATTGAACCATCAGATTAGGGAGATTCGTAGCATTACTCGTAGCAGAATTTGAACCAATCACCTTTGCGAAATTTGAACTACGACAGTAAATATATTCTAACAAATATATCAGGCCCGTCGTGGCGCAGCGGCACGAGGTGTGACTGTAAAACCGAATGGCTGTGGGTTCGATCCCCACTCGAGGAGATGAAATATTTACTTAAATTTATATTTCCATTTCTTCGCTCTGGTGTCGAGGTTAAGCGCGGCGTTGAGTTCTGCCACTCAACACGCAGTGCCACCAGAATTAGGCAGAAAGTGGGGAACGGAGTGTCTTAACACTAGGTTCCCTCTGCCTACCCTGCTGTGTGCGGGATACAGTGTGAAGCTAAAAAAAAATAAAAATAAGAAAAAAAAAAACAAATATATCAAAGTATCTTTTTCTAAAAAAAACTTTAATACAAAATACACACTTAAGGCTCGAAGCTACAATGGCTTGATGTTACTCGTAAACGTAAATGTCTTTTGTCATTTACTAGGGGACTTCACAAAGATGCGGTACTTTTAAGAAAATATCAATTTTAAAGCAAAATTTATTTATAATTTTTTTTATAAATGAAAAAAAAAGTGATTTTCCAGAATACTTAGAATAAAGTAACGTGATCTTGGGGTCTAAATCCTATATAGAAAAATGATTTATACAATAATTAACATTTGGTTAACACCATAATCTCAGAAACTACTTCTTCGCATTGCAAACATATATATGTGTTGTATAGTTAGTTCATTTATCAGGGAAATCTATTAAAGAATATATAAATTGTGTCAATGTAAACCACTTTACTTGTGTCAGTGCCCATCTCTTGGTTTTATTTGAATACGTGAATAAAACCGCAGATAAGAGCTAGTCAAAAAAGTATATTTAAAAAAATATGTTGAACTCGTATTCATCTTAATTAGTTAATTTTCTCGTTGTCAACGGTTTTTTTGGATTGTTAACTATAAAAATATGAAATGAGATATTCATTTTGATTTTCGACATTTAAGAGATAACGACCTTTTTCTAGTTTTGCGTGATATTAAGAAATTGGGCCAATTCCCTATATTATACAAGACAGACGCAGCTAGTTACTATAGTACTATTGAAACTTAGCTTGTATTTGTAAATGTTGTATTTTTGTCTTTATTATTATACTATTTTTTTAATTAATTTCATACTATTTTTTTAATTAATTTCATATACTAATTTTTTAATTCATTTCATCGTTCTTATGTCACATAACTTTGGGTTGAACATTGTCTATCAGTCATTCAATAACAGAAAAATCTTATATATGTCATTAAATCTTCAAGTGTAGATTTTCTAAATATATTTGCGCTTATTTTCACATATTTTCATTGAATATTGAACTGAATTCTCAATAATTGAGTCTGTTTGTCTGTTTATGTCTTTTTGTTTAAGCTTCACATTGTATCCCGCATGAAATAGGGTACGCAGAGAGAGGGAGCTTATCGTAAAGCCCTCCGTTCCCCAATTTCCGTCGAATTCTTGAGTTGTTAAATACTTATTTAGAAAACGTGTAAAAATTTATACGTAGCGAGACTCGAACCCGCGCTTCCTGGATACCGACCAGGTTAATTGAGTTTAATTGAGATTAAGAGATTGAGCATTAAGTTGTTCTTGAGTGGCGGAACTCAACGCCGTGCTTTGCCTCGACACTAAAGCGAAGAACTGAAAATACTAAAAATTCCTTTTCCTCGAGGTCGAATCAAATCGAACCCACAAACTGTCATGTTACTATCACACACTTGAGCCTCTGCGCCACTATTAGCTTGTATATGTCGTTAAAGTAAAAATAATATAACTCAATCTATGTAGAATGTAGTTATGTAGCTTTACTTTACATTTTTTTATGTTAATAAGTAGACTAAACCTTCATAATTAAGTTCTAACACTTGCCCTAAGTTAGCGCGACATTGAGTTCCGTCTGTCAATAAGCACTCCTTATCATTAGTTTGCTTCAACTTACGCTACTGTAAGCGGGATACAGCGTGCATAAGCATAAAAAAACATAATGTGTGTTACGCAGCGTTAAGTTCCGTGAAAATATAAAACGGAGTGTATTGACACTAGGCTCTGTCGTTAATCTGAAAGACAAGCGATTAAAAATTACCTTAAAATATTCTTACATTTAGTCGTAGCAAGTCTTTAGAAATCTACAGGAAAGTACGGTAATTACACAATCAGTTGAGCGTTGTTTCAGAAAATAAGAAACACCGCCGAAGCATCCAGTCGCTTGGTTGTTTGCAAAGCGATTATTTTATGGTATATTTATTTTAGCTTCACATTGAATCTTGCACATGGCAGGGTAGGCCGACGGAATCTGGGAACCTAGTGTTAGAACACTCTGTTCCCAACAAGCACTACCGCTCCCTGCGGAAAGTGTTCCGCCGAATTCATAAAGCATAGCTTGATGACTGACGGAACTCAAAGCCGCAAAGAAATTAAATTATTATATATTTCATTTCCTCGAGTAGGAATCTACGTTTAATAAAACAGGTTTTGATTAAACTCAACAACGGGGAACGGAGTGTCTTAACACTAGGTTCCCCCTGCCTACCCTGCTGTGTGCGGGATACAGCGTGAAGCTGATGTAATCTAATTTTTTTACCCACTTATAATTTTGAAATGGAAATCTATTTTCTTTTGCATATACGCGCTTCAACTTTGTTCGTACATTATTATTTTTATAGTGTTACTCCAAACCTCTATAATATTCAAAACTAATAATATTATATAATATAGTCTCTTACAATAGAATTTATTTTTATTTATATTACTCATTTTCATTACAAACATTCCCTAGTGTGTTTATTTATTTAATTAAGAGACTCTGTTCCCATAAAGATATTTTCGTTCCCATGTTTGCTGAATTCTAGAGGCGAGGGCGAGGAAATGTAATGAGCGAGGAAATTAAATATTTCATTTCCTCGAATGGGAATCGAACCCACCACCTGTTGCGTTTACAGTCGTACGCTTGTGCCACTGCGCTAATGTTAGCCTTAGTGATTTACATAAGAATTTAAATCAAGCGGTCGAATCTGTGAGTGGGTTACTAGTATACAAATATAATGTAAAATGAATAAATAATATCATCTATTCAACTATAAAGATTTTAGTTTAACAACGGCTACGACGGTCATCTGCCTCGGTTGGTTTTTATTTACATTTATGTATGTAACATAACATACTTACAAATCAAAACCCATTGAAGTTATAAAATTTAAATATCGAGTTACGAGAAGTAATTGTCATTCACATCACGTACTGGGGAAGGCTGCGGCCGCGCTGAGCTGAAGAACGTATAGAAATATGCTAATTTAATGAATAATGTGTATTTGAAATGGTAAGCATTATGTACGTTTAACTTTATAAAAATTTTGATTATGTGATGTTTTTGATCTAATGTTCGATGTATTGCAATTTGAGGGCTCAAAGCAACGTCATGATTTGTATCTGGTTATAGAGATATGGAACTAATTTAAATATAAACATTCCTTCAAGTGGATGTCGAACCCACAACCTCCACGTTTTAGCGATGTATTGGGCATATATAAGTTTGACGCGGTTACCGTATGACTTAAATGGTTAGATTGCTTGCATTGCAGTATTAAAAAAATGCGGGTTCAAGTCCTGTTGTTTCTTTTTAAATAGTCGTGAGTTCTCGGAATTATTTTTCCGAAGCAGGAGTAGAACTGTAAACCTTTCAACGTCATCAGTAAATCCTCCATACTATTGTTCAAAATAATCCAAAGAACCGCTAACAAATATACAAAGGCTATAAAAAACCCCTTTAATAATAACGGATAACATTTCTATATAACAAATACGTAAATATTTTATTTATGTTTATATATCCTTGAGGCCAGAGGTGGTGGATGAGCACATGTGTGTGGCTGCGGTTGTGAGTTCGATTAGAGGAAACTAAAAACATAATATTTTTATTTCTTGTAGCTCCGTCTGCCTACCCTGCTGCTATATTATCATTTATAATTAGACGTTTATATTTCTTTTTTTTACGTATCCTGCATATCACATGATAAGCAAAGGGAGTATAGTGTATTCTGAGTGGCGAAACTCAACGCTACGGTTTTGTCTTCGAGTTAATCATAAAATTATACTCAAAGAACGCGCAAATTTTACGATAATTTAGGAACAAGTAATTGTAGCGATGAATAGATCTATTAAATTAGAATATTTTGGAGTAGACTAGAGAGAATCTAGTGTAAAGGTACACGTTTTTCACTTTCCGTGCAAATTTTGAGACATTGCGTATTGAGTAGAGGATCTCAACGCCACATTATTATCGTGTTATAAAATAAGAATCCCTATATCTATCTTAATCCAAGAAACTTATAATAATGAAATTAGCAATTTATATAAATAAATATGTATATTCATATGTAAAAATGGGTAGTATGTAAAATGTATATTCCTCTACCTACGGGTACATATATTGTATTGCAGCCATAATAACATTTAGTGGTAAACTAACGATCGTTACAGCATATAATATACTGTTAGGTTGCTACGTGACTCATATGTGACGAGTTGTACTTGCTACGTAATCAGCTACGAATATTCGTAACTACGAACAGAGCCTGATTATTACAGAAAACTTTACCAATCAAGAGTTATATGTATGCTCAATTTATAAACAATATTTAGAACGATTTATTTTTAATTCCTAATAATAAAATTTAAAAAAAAACACTATCATACACAGAAATTTATTTAATTTTTACAGAAATTTAGTAACTTAGTACCGAAATTGCTCACTCTACTGACTTGTGTTGCAGGTAATATAATACCTATTGGTAAACTAGCGTTCGTCACAACAGCTAATATATCGTTATGTTGCTACGTGACTCGAATGTGACGTGATGCACTTGCTACGTAATCAGCTACGAGCACTCGTAGCTGCGCGTAGAGCCCGCTGAGTGTTATATTTCGTTATATCAGTCAAGTGATATACGAGTGTGTGAGACGTGGAATATGCTAATTTTTTCAACTAATACAGAATTAAAATATATGTTATCTCTATATATAATAAGACAGTAAAAATATTTTGTCTGTACATTTAGTAATTTTGACTGAAATGGATAGAGGGACACTTAAAAAGACTAATAGAAAGCAAAAAGATTTTTTTTGAATTTCTTGTCTGTCTGTCTGTCTGTCTGTCTGTCTGTCTGTCTGTCTGTCTGTCTGTCTGTCTGTCGACATATTGTTGTCCGCATTTTTCTCTGAAACTACTGAACCGATTTACTTGAAAATTTCACCAATTGCTTTGTTTTAACTCAATTTAGGTTCTAAAGTTTGGTTCATCAAAATCGGTTCATTAAAAAAAAAGTTATCGTCATTTGAATGAACTCAAGGCATTAGCTTGCCAGCGAATGTTATATAGAAATCGCGCTGGTATGACCCTGGCTAAAGAATGACGTTCGAAACGTTAATTTAAACTTTATATTTGTTTGTCATTCTGTTATAGGGTGTGAGGCCAGTCGTGGCGCAGCGGCACGAGGTGTGACTGCAAAACCGACTGGTTGTGGGTTCGATCCCCACTCGAGGAGATGAAATATTTACTTAAATTTATATTTCCATTTCTTCGCTCTGGTGTCGAGGTTAAGCGCGGCGTTGAGTTCTGCCACTCAACAAGCAATGCCTCCAGAATTCGGCAGAAAGTGGGGAACGGAGTGTCTTAACACTAGGTTCCCTCTGCCTACCCTGCTATGTGCGGGATACAGCGTGAAGCTGATTTATTTATTTTAAGTAAACATAATTGAATTATTAGTAGAGATTACCTTCATAAATCATAACAGTGAAGTTTAAATCGTAATTAATTCAACACAGAGATAAAGAACGATTTGATCTTCAAAGAAATACCAAGTAAATACATAGATTTTTTGGTTCGTTCGTTCGTTTGAAATAAATCTATATAAAAATGCCTAAAAACATCCTTTCTACGTGTACTCTGTAATAACGACATATTTACCAATTGTACATTTAGCTAATAAATAATATATGTAACTAATTTAAAAACTGTACAGGAGTTAATATGCAAACATTACAGTTATTTTACAAAGAATATTACGAATCCTTAACCAAATCAATAATTTTACATTTAAGGCTGTTTCTGAAGCAGTACATTAAATTATTAAGTGACGTCAGCACATTTAACAGAGCTTTAAAAAACATAACATAGGTAAAAAGAACGTAATGTTACAAATATATATATATATATATATATATATATATATATATATATATATATATATATATATATATAATAATTGGGCGAAAAGTGGAAATTTGAATAACATAGACAAGAGTTCCTGGCCCGTGAAATGCACGAGATGCGTGAAAACAAAGAAAATATTCAAAACAAATTATTCAACGTTCATTCTTAATGCATTTATATTCATATTATATATATATATATATATATATATATATATATATATATATATATATAATAAATAATTAGCTTTATGTATATTTTATGAATATCAAATATCGACATTGGTCATATTTTTTAGTTCGAAACATTAAAAAATTCTTACAGAAGTTACGATAATGTCGTAAAAAAATCATAATAGAATATTACAGATTAAAGTAACAAAAAATCATATTAGAAGTCATTATAGTTGTCTTTATATTATATATGTTGTTGTATGTTGTCTTTATATTTGTTTGTCATTCTATTATAGGGTGTGAGGCCGGTCGTGGCGCAGCGGCACGAGGTGTGACTGCAAAACCGACTGGTTGTGGGTTCGATCCCCACTCGAGGAGATGAAATATTTACTTAAATTTATATTTCCATTTCTTCGCTCAGGTGTCAAGGTTAAGCGCGGCGTTGAGTTCTGCCACTCAACACGCAATGCCTCCAGAATTCGGCAGAAAGTGGGGAACGGAGTGTCTTAACACTAGGTTCCCTCTGCCTACTCTGCTGTGTGCGGAATACAGCGTGAAGCTGATTTATTTATTTATTTTATTATAGTTGTCAATCAATTCTGCTTATTAAATAATCATGTATTTTAAGCGGGCGAAGCCGTGGGCGGGCCGCTAGTGTAATTATAAAACATTGACTAAATTTTGGATTTCTTCTACTGACGCTGCTTTATCAGCGCCTCTTCGATTTTTTTTATGAAATAACAATCTCTTAAGTTGTATAAAATGATTAACTATATTTTTATAGGTTATAAATACAACATTAAAACCCACAGAACATGTAAAAAAGTTAAATTTACATTAGGGTTAACTCATGTTCATTCGTATTGCTAAATAACTGAAGCTAGACTGTATCTATTGTAAAAACAAATAAGTTAACGATCTACAATAGTGTAACACACAGTAACACACAGTGTACAATAGTGTACAGTGAGTTTGTTTTTCTTTAATTTTCTTCAATATTTTCTTTATTAGAGAGTTAATAAAATTAACAGAAATTATAAAATAAAAAAGGAATACACAAGAAAGAGAGAAATTGTCTTCTCTAACTTTTATAAAGAAGTAATAAGTTACGTGAGGAGTACATAGAATGGAGAATTTGACGAAATTTGCACAGAAAAGGAAAGAAACGAAATTTTATATTTCAGGGTCTATGCAAAAGAAATTGCGATCTACTTATGAATAACATAAAATATATGAATTGTTTATTCACATAAAATATTTTATATGAATAAATAATTCAAAATACAGTTCTAACAAAATAAAGTTTCAATAAAGTACAAGAACTGATCGCTTAAATGTAAATAATGCTTAAAATAAAACCCAATGGCTGCCTCCGACGATATTAGCAAACGGTAAACAAAGTTGTTTCATTTTTAAAGTTCCGGGTTCAATACGGGTGTGTAATGCGAGTGGAACGCCCCATTTGTGCTACACGTAACTTTAAAGTTCCTTTACCGCAGCTTAACATCTTGTGAAGCAACTTATTATTTAACTATAAGAAATTATTTTCGTTGCCGTTGAGTGCAATGACTGACTATCGTAACGTATCGTAACGTGACGGTCGTAGGTTTATCTCTCTCTTGGGGGAATTACTTATTGACATTTTACCGCTCTGGTAAGATAAAATCCAGCGCAGTATTGAGTTTCACTATCCATTATGAAAAATCTCGAAAATGGAGTGGAAAGTGGGAACGGGAAAATATTAAACATATTAATCATTCGATAGGGAAAGCAACTCTCAACCGTCGCGTTTATAGTCGCTTGCTTGTGGCCTCAATTTGTAAAATAAAAAAGTTTCAATAAAAAAAATAAATAAATTACACAAATAATATTTTATTAAACTTCAAGTAAATATTTGTAACAAACGCTAGTTTTATTTTTAAAGTCAATAAAGTTTTATTTAAGTTGGTAGAGTTTGTACTTTTAATATTGACTTTAGTTAACGATCTCGAGTTATGTGTCTTGAAAGCACAGTAAAAGATGAAGCAAAGTAATGTGTATTGAAGAAATTAATTACTTTACAAACTGAGAATCTCTAATTATTATAAGAATTAGTTAATAGTTATGTCAATAAATAATTAAAGTTCTTTATTAGGTTCACGCTGTATCCCATATCTACTAGAGTAGGCAAAGTCAACATAGGTAGAGAGCCTAGTGATAAGACACTCAGTTCCTCACTTATTTAAGATCACAGCCCGCGAACGATATTGACGTCTTTAATAAATAATATAAATATATAAAAATATAGTATGTACATGTGTACCATACATAATAAATGATTATAGTTAGAAATTGAAACCTGACAAGTTTATAAACTTAATATGCAGAAACACGTCAGTAACAATGTTTGTATTAAAACTAAACAGGAAGTAGGAAACAACTCGACCCCTTCATAGCCGCACTGCGTCGCGTGAGAGAGACTTTAACGAAATGCATCCTTTCATAAGTTTTATGTATACTCAAATACCTACAGTATATAAATAAATCAGCTCCACGCTGTATTCCGCACACGGCACTTTCCCACTTTCCGCCGAAATTTGGAGGCATTGCGTGCTGAGCGGAATGGTGGCGATGATGGCGGAACTCAACGCCACGCTTTGCCTCGAGACAAGAGAAATGAAGATATAAATTTAAATGAATATTTAATTTCCTCGAGAGATGAAATCAGCGGAAAGGAATAGGAGTGTCTTAATGGGAATTTAGTGTTTCCACAGTTGGTATTTAGGTATCCGGGTTTTTTCTACAATCAAGTCTATCCTGTATAAAGAATATAGAAAGTTAAAAAAAAAGATAAAGGCTTAGTCAATATGAAGTTTGAGTAAAATTGCAGATTTATCAATTTTTTACGGTCAGTAACGACAGAAATAAATTACTTATCTTGTTAATTATAAGAGCTTAAAATAAAATGAAATGAAAAATAATAATGCTTTTAAATATAATATTTATATTAGTTTTACGCTGTATCCCACACATAGGGTAGGCAGAGTAAGAGTAGTAGAAGGTATGAAAAAAATATATATTACTAGAGGGCGCGCGCGGCTTCGCCCGCTTATCAGGAGTGAATTCTAAAAAAACCACGAAACACGTGTTCAATAAAATATTTTTAACAGTCTGAATTTAATTTTTTATAAAAATCGGTGGCAATTTAAAGATTTTTCCATATAAACTTTCAACCCTTTATTTGAACCCTTAGGGGGTGAATTCTTAAAAACCATGAAACACGTGTTCAATGAAATATTTATAAGAGTCTGGATTTCAAATTTTATAAAAATCGGTACAGATTAATTTTTTTTTCCATACAAACTTTTAACTTTTGATTTCATCACTTTAGGGTTAAAATTTTTCAAATTCCCTTCTTAGTGTATGTCCAGAATATGAAAATAAACATCTGCCCAAATTTCACGTTTCTACCATCAGCGGTTACGGCTCTGCGTGCGTCTTACCTCAGTCAGTCAGCTCAAGTCCTTTTATATATATAGATTAATAATCTTTACAAAAATAATAGTATTTTAGTGGCTTTTCAAAAATAATGGTATAAGACAAAGATATAGTGTAATAAAATGCTCTTGATTAAAAAAAAAAGAGAAAGAGGAAAAAAAAGAAAAGAATTAGAAAAGAATTCAATGCATGAGATTAAATAATAAAGTTTGTTCGTAGCTGAGAATTCTTTGACCCGACAATGTCAAAGCTTTATTTGTATCTTCTCTTTTAACGATAGATTCCATTTGCGTAACTTGGTTTACGGGAAAAGCGTGATCTGTTTTCTTATTAATATTTCTTACAATATAGAGCTCTGTATATTAACTTCACAAGTAAAACTAAAGCTAAGTATCAGTTTTCTTTAAAAATCAATATAGAACAAGAAAATAAAATCAAAACCTATAGTAAAGAAGCTTACGTAAGCGGCGAGCTCGTAAACCTGAATACGTCCAACGGTCAATTTCATCTAAAGCACTTGATGCTACATCTTTTAACCTTTACTTGGGATTACATCGATTGGGATACATGATGAATACTTGGAGATTTAAAAAGTGATGTCAATTTTACCTTATATTTTTTCACTTTCCGTTGATTTCTGAAGGCATTGCGTTTTGAGTGGCGGAATTCAACGCCACTCATTGCCTCTATATTTCATTTCCTCTAGTAAGAATCAAACTCACAACCTGTAGCGTTTACAGTCGAATGCTTGTGCCTGTCCTGTGCACCACCACTGGCCTCTTTTTTTAAAGGAAATACAAATAATTGTAACGAAGATTGAGAAGACTGATATCACGGATTGAGTCACGATTCGACATCGATGTAACGTTCTTTATGCTCCATAAAGCTTGTTAAACAGCCAGTAGCTGACTTTCTGGTCCCTTGTGGTTAGACCAATGCTAATTAGTCTAACCACAAGGTAACGGAAAGGTTTTATAGATGGGTCTCTAAGGTTAAATGTCAGTTGGTCTTTGTAAGTATCTGTAACAATTCTAATTTTCTATATGATATCGTAAGCCTCTATTCACAGTAGACAATGTATACACAATACCAACTTGGGCAAATTTTTCTTTAATACCTCTCTACTCTTCTGATCATTACTTCGAGGTAAGTTCTGAACTTAATCACTCAACATAACAAAATAAAAATAATGTTTATTTCTATTAGAGAAGAGGAATTTAAATAATTTTAGTTGCTCAAATAATTTTAATTAATGATATTATTTTACACCCAGACACGCCACCTCAACGTTTTCTAAATATTTTCTTGAGACAAATTTGTGACGTGGTACAGAGGCACAAGCGTGTGACTGTAAACCCGACGGTTGTGAAGTCGATTTCTATTCGGGGGAAAGAAATATTAATATTTCCATTTCCTTGCTCTGGTAACGAGGCAAAGTATGGCGTTAAATTCCGCCACCTAGCACACAATGTCTTGATTACTCGACTACTCGATACGAGTGAAAAACTGGGTGTGTTATCATGATGTTCCCAGATTCTCTCTGCGTAACCTGCTATGTGTGAAATATTTTCTTTAGTAAGATTTAAATCCCTATCAGTATATACGCCACGATGGTGTATAATGCCTATGATATTATTCAGCCATTTCATATACACACTAGTTGAAGATTTAGCTTAGAGTAAAATCGGTTTTCAATAATTGAATAAATTTCCTACAACTCTTCAAGTAGTACGCCTCTTTTGTACTACGAAGGCGCTCTGAACTTTAACAATGGCTCCTATTCTCATATGTAAATGAAATAATCAAAGTTTATAATTTCAGTAGATATTCATCTTTAGTATTATAAGATTTTTATTCAAGTACTATATACTAAGTAATGAGCAACCCTGGCTTATTTTAGATTAGATTACAAAATGAAATATCAACATACGACTCTAAAAAAAAACATACAAAATACAGCAACATCGATGCATTAATACTCGTATCTGTTAATCACGTTGACTTAAGCATGATTTTTCTGTGCTTCAAGGGATAGATTTAAATATATGATTTTATTTTTAGCTTGAGAGGAGGTGATCTCGAAATGTCTCTTGACAGACGGACAACAAAGTGATCCTATAAAGGTTCCGTTTTTTACTTTTTGAGATAAGGAACCACAAAAATAAAATAACTTAACGTTAGTTTCTGCCAGTTAACGCGCAATCTTTGAAACTAACCTGCAAGTGTTGTGTGATGTGTAGTGCTATAGCACTGAGATTGACATGTTTTCCTGACTTTGTTGGAAAAACATAGCAAAAAAATATACTTTTAATTAAAGTATGTATGTATGACCTACTTTCTTTAACATCACTAAGATAACAAAATCAAAATACGAGATAAAACAAATACATATGTAATAATGTCAGAAAAAGATATCGCTCCGGGAAACTGAGTACAGTAGCGCAAAGTGAGTTTACCCTCTAGAGAGAAAACAAAGTTGTCGACTGCGCATACTGCCTCGCCATGATTAAACATCATGTACGGTATGACAAGTGCGAGTCGGACGCTTTAGTGGCTTCCTTACAGTGTTTAAGTGGTCTTAAGTAACATTTGTGATGTAATACAATGTTTCTTCTTAGTTTCACGCTGTATCCTGCGTATCTGTTATATGCGGGACACAGGCTGGTAGAGAAACCTAGTGTTAAGGTATTTCTTTCCTCAAGCACCGCTCAATGGTAGAAATATTGTGTGTTAAGAGGCAGGATTAAAAAAGTGATGAAAGTCAAATTTATGTTATGTGAGATACTCCGTTATCGAATTTTACACAGATTCGATTGCGTTTTTAGTTAAACTCAATCAGCAACATCACCTTGAATTATCAGAGTGGGATAGTAAAGACTGTTCAAAAAATATAGTCATCATCAAAATTTAGTAGATAAGAATTTACAACTATCGCAATTGTACGTTAAAGCTGCCCCACTGTGCTACGTTAGCTTTATACCGTTATAGAATTGACCTTAGGGGCCGTCAAGTGTTACGTAAGCACTGTAGGGGTGCGGAGGGGGGCTTGGGTTTGCTTATTTTTGACGTGTTCAATGAAATATTTTTAAGAGGATTGTTAATTTTAGATTTTATCTTCAATATAAACGCCCATAAATAAAATTTTAGAAAATGTTCAGCAAGATGTGATAAGAAATCTTATTTAATACGATCAATCGGTGTAAGAACGATGGCTATTTCTTCAGCAACATTTATACAATAATCACGTAAGCTTGTGTTTGGAAAAGTTGGTTTTCTTAAGGAATATATATGAGATAGTCCAGAACGGAGTGTAGTATTTTATCTAAGTCGAGACCCGAGTGCGAGATCTAACTAAGACAGCAAGTATAGTGGGTAAGATCGAAACGGTTAATAAAATTATACAGCTTTTAGCCTTCCTTAACACATGGATTATTCAACACAAATACACATTTTTAATTCGAATCTGCAGTTCTTGAGATAAGCCCTTCAATAAAATAAGCCCTTCAGCTTTATTAATATTGGGACTTTTAAATAACTGATTACAAATTATGGGTTTGAGGTTCAGTCGAGGAATGAAATAAAAACACTAAACGAAATATTTAATATTTTGATTCCCTCGCTCTTGTATCGAGAAAAAGTGCGGTGTAGAGTTCTGCCACTCTACATGGAATACCTTGAGAATTCGGCGGAAATTAGGAAACGGGGTGTCTTAACACTAGGTTCCCTCTGCCTTTATTGCTGTGTCGGGAATACAGAGGAAGAGAGAGAGAGAGAGACGACATATCGGCTGACACTTGCCGACTATCCCTATAGATTTATCATAAGCGCAATCGTGTAGTATTAGAGGCAAGTATTTTAATTTAGAAGTTCATAATATATAGGTCTTATAATGGATTCTAACTTATCTTGGGCACCCCATATTAACTCAATCAGCAAGCGTATGCATTTCTCTTATCATACTCTTAGGCGTCTCCAATACTTCCTTCCTCATAAAACCAAAATTATGCTAGCGCAATCTCTTCTCCTTCCAATACTCGACTATGCCGATGTTTGCTATTTGGATGTGACCGAGGAGCTACTTAACAAATTAGAGCGACTTCAAAATCTGGCCATACGCTTTGTTTACGGCTTGCGTAAGTATGACCATGTTTCCCAATTTCGAGCTCAGCTTAATTGGCTCCCAATTCGCCTTCGCCGTGATATGCACATCCTTATATTCCTTTTTAAAATTCTAAATTACCTGAATTATCCTGTTTACCTTCGCTCCCGCTTTAATGTGCTTCCCAGACCCTCACGCTCTAGGCGGTCGTGTGTCATTCCGATGTTGGACG
Source organism: Heliconius himera (assembly GCA_021202915.1). NCBI lineage: Eukaryota > Metazoa > Arthropoda > Insecta > Lepidoptera > Nymphalidae > Heliconius > Heliconius himera. The sequence goes on along the minus strand of JAJHJA010000750.1, from coordinate 369,599 downwards.
TACCGAAGAGCAATACCAAATTCCTTCAAAAATCCTTTACTGTATATGCCGCGTCCCTTTGGAACCAACTCCCCAATTCTATTCAGAAAAGCCCTTCTCTGAAGACCTTTAAATCCCAACTTAAAGAGCATTTGCTCAAAAGTGAAAGTAATTTGACATAGCTTTAATCAGTGTTTCTAGTATATATTATATATTATGCATGTATATGTGTATATATGTAGTCTATTTAATAGTATATATAATTATATACCTATATTGATATATGTATTTATTTGTATGTATGTTTATTTAGTAACTGTATTATAATAGTGTTGTTGTATATATAGTATGTATGTATTGTATATATTGTATTAGATTTTTTTTTTTTGGACATTTTTATTCTTATATTTTTAAAATCTGTATGCACTGTGATTTTATTCCGCTGTTTGCACTCATCCACTTCCATGGGTTGGCTGGAAGAGATTTCTTATAGAAATAAGCCCGCCCTTGTAAACATATCTTTGCAACTGTATTTTACTATTTTTTTTTTATCTGTGCAATAAAGAATATATATAATATATATATTTATCAAAGAAAAAAAGAAATTCTTACAAGAGAAAGTATCGTAGAAAAACCTACAGATTTTTACTGTTTTTGATGAATTACAACAATTTGGCAGTCTTAAGTCTGAGTCATATGATGCGTGGGAATATTTGATAAAAGAATATATATTATATCATATTTAAGCGGCCTTGTGGCTAACTTACACCTACATACATCTATTATTCATGAGATGGCTAGTACGTGTAATAGTGCTTCTATTTTTTGGTCTTAATAGAAAGGCAGATAAAGAGAACAAAGTGTATCTCTAATTTCTGTTTTTACCTTTTTAGATACAGAGCCCTAAAAAATTTGTGTTAAAGAAAGTATTATAATACTTTCTTTAATGTTTGTGTATTATATTCATCATACATGCTTATAAAGTGTACCTTTGAGTACTGTAACGCAACAAACAATGTCTCAAATCCCGGCAAAAAGCAGAATACTAAAGAGTTTTTTGAAACTATGCTTATTTTGCTATATATAAAATGAAATGTGATGCTAAAAGAAATAAAAATCTTGCTTATATAGAAAAATCAGGTAGTTTCCTAATAGGTAATAATCAAATGGTGAATGGAGGTTTTTTTTTTTTTTTCATTTTACTCGTTTATTACGAAAATGTAATATATGGAGGTTTTTTTTGTTCTAAGCCTCTCCGCCACGTTACCGAATAAATAGTAAGTAAACAGACGCATTTTTTTCCAGTTTCTCAAATGAATATTATTTAAATATTATGTCTTTCCTCCGAGTGCGAATCGAACCTCCAATCACTGTACTGAGACGGTATCAATAATACCGCGCAATAATGTCGCGTTTAAAATCACACGCTTATGCCTCTGCTTTACGATTATTCTATAATATTTTTTAATAAATGTATGTATACAGTATTCATAGCTACCACCGCAGCCGGGTCAGAACCACTAAGGATTCTTTGTAGAATTATTTAGTCGTAAAATAATTTATAATCTCAAACAGTAAATCGTTAAACCCGCACAAAGGTCAGATATTATAATTTTAAACTTGCTTAACTTCACATGCCCGCGTTGTAAAGATGCTCGTTTCGCTCATATGGGTTGGAAACTTTTTTAATTATATTAAAGTCAAAATGTATAGAAAAAATCATTTTTTTGATACAATTTGTTCGCATGAAGTTATTGTGGCGTGTGGGTTCGATCCTGCTTAAGGGAAATTAATTATTCTTATTTACGTACTTACTTCTAGCAAGACAACGCCCAATTTATCTCTCAATAACCTGAAAGAATTAAAAGTATATTTTCATTTCATGATTCTTGCATAAATTAATAACAGAGTATACGCGACTGTTGTAGACAAAATTTTTATTTCTTTGCTCATCATCTGGTAACGAGGCAAAGCGCGGTGTTAAATTCCGCCTCTCTTTCCGCCTACACGCAATGCCTCTAGAATTTGGCGAAAATTAAGGAAATCACAGTGTCAAAAGGAAATCACAATGAGAACAAAATGTCTTAACCTGGTTCCCATTTTCCCTCTGCCTACTCGCTACATACCTAAAACACGAAGCTTAAAAAATAGTTTTTCATTAAATTGAAAATAAAACATTTATTTCTACCATACAATACACTAACTTGTACTAAACATATTAGTAGGGGAGAGGGGGGCACATTCGAACAATTTTTAAACTTTGTGTCATATCCAAAAATTCTACAGTTTTTAACGTCTTTGCTATTTCACAATGCTTAGTCCAACTATTGTGCCACACAATCGTAGCATCATATGTAGAAAAATATATAAGGTAAAGGTGCAATATCAACTTTAGTAGCAGTAGTCAAATGTTCAAACCCCCTTGCGGGGTAGCTTTGAACATATATGGGGCAGTTTTGAACTATCATCGAATTCAATGAAATTAAAAGGCTTATCAAACTTTTAAGTAACTTTATTAATAAACTTAACATTAGAAACGATGGAGATCAAATATCAGTACCATGTTAACTTAAAAAAATAACATACCTAGTTTAATATTGCGATTGTACTAGTACTTTAAAAAAATAAATGAATTAGCTTCACGCTGTATCCCGCACACAGCAGGGTAGGCAGAGGTAACCTAGTGTAAAGACACTCCGTTCCCCAGTTTCTGCCGAATTCTGGAGGCATTGCGTGTTGAGTGGCAGAACTCAACGCCGCGCTTGACCTCGACACCAGAGCGAAGAAATGGAAATATAAATTTAAGTAAATATTTCATCTCCTCGAGTGGGGATCGAACCCACAACCAGTCGGTTTGCATTCACACCTCCTGCCGCTGCACCACGACAGGCCTCTACTCTGTACTAGTACTAGTGTTAAATAACTTTAATATTATTAATAGACTTTGAAAAACGAACAAACAAAAAGATAGCTTTTGCTTCCTAGAAGTAATGAACATTATGGGATCAATCATAGAATAAATCTAATATTATGAAAATTAAACAAAATATTTTTTAAATAAACAGCTTACTACCCTAATTTGAACTTAGAAAAATTAAATTTAAAGGAAAACATGGATGTAGTATGTGACGTAACCAACAACTGAAATTGGGGGAAGTAGTCTACGTAAGAAATAAAAATCAGCTTCACGTTTTATACCGCACACAGCACGGTATGCAGAGGGAACCTAGTGTTAAGACACTCCGTTCCCCACTTTCTGCTGAATTCTGGAGGCATTGCGTGTTGAGTGGCAGAACTCAACTAAATAAATATAAATAATATAATAAATTTAAGTAAAAATTTCATCTCCTCGAGTGGAGATCGAACCCACAACCAGTCGGTTGTACAGTCACACTTCGTGCCGCTGCGCCGTGACTGGCCTCAAGTCTAGTACGTAAGACTTTTGAAAAACTAACGTAGCACTTGTCCTCTTTCTCAAAAAAAAATAAAGTATAATAAAGTAAAATGAAAAAATAAAATGAAAAGATGATATTTCATCTTAACTGACTCTTTAATTTAAATATTTATGTTATTTCCACTTTTGGATGGATATTTATTTGTATCGTATTAATAAAATGTGAATGTGAATATCAAAAAGAAAATTGCAAATAACAGGTAAATGAATACCAATATTTTGTTAATTTTGATTTCATTTTATAACAACTTTTTAGCCCAATTAAGTGCTTTATCTTCTTACTGCACCACGATGGCCTCAAATTAAATTTGAATATAAAATGTGGCTAAGCCAAACATGATAAACTGAATAAACTTAGGCTACTCCATTCTCTGTTGTCTACCTAGAACCGGGGACATGGCGCGTTAAGTGGTGCAACTTAACGCCGTACTTCATCTTATTACATTAAGGAAATGAAAATAATCTTAATATAAAACCCGGTTTCCACCGCGAGCGGAGCGGAGTTCAACGTAATCCTTAAAGGGTTAAGGATTACGTTGAACTCGAAAGAGTAAACTGAACTGTATTTAAAAATATTATGAGTGTAATAGATAAGGAATAACAAAAGATTTATTGACAAGTGTCTGCCTAAAAATACAATAGTTGCGGGTTCTATCTGCAATTGAAAGAATAAATTATTTCTACTTTCTTGCAAGAACTCAACAGATTGAGTTCTTCCATTCAACACTCTATATCTCAAATTTGATCGAAAGAGAATAACGGAGTATCTTAGGACTAGATTTTTTCTAAATACTTTGCTATGGGATCTTTCATTTATTAAAAAAAATATATTATGAATATTTAAATTTTATATTCAGTTGGCTCAGTCTTCTTTTATTATTAATAGGTTAACAAATTATGAACCTATTTAGATTATGTATCAGTAAATTAATATAACAAATACTAATATACCTTGAAATATTTGAATTGGAACTCACGACCAACCAACGTCACCATTTTTCACGATGACAGTGGATGTATTATCCATTATATTAAACGTTTAAAATACAAAATCCTCTCCAACACATGAGTTCCTGCAATATAATCGAGGTGCCAGAATTTATAGCTCCAATATTTCGATGACCAAGTAAAATAAATTCCCTTTCAGACGTTGTTTTCTAATCTAATCCTGAAACGTCTTCAATTCGGTACAACCAATTTATAATAATAGAATCAACGTTTTTCTTTACATTGTTTTTCGTTTTCATCCTTTGCTATTATTATGTTATAAATATTAGGGACAAAAGAAAAAAATATATGAACTTCAAGTACATCTTCGTCTTACACAAGGCTAAAAATTTTGAGCATAGATCATCTTCAATTTTATTGTTACACACATAAGTTTTAGCTAAAAATAATTTATTTATTTTATTACATTACAGGCCAGTCGTGGCGCAGCGTGTGACTGTAAAGCCGACTGGTTGTGGGTTCGATCCCCACTCGAGGAGATGAAATATTTACTTAAATTTATATTTCCATTTCTTCGCTCTGGTGTCGAGGTTAAGCGCGGCGTTGAGATCTGCCACTCAACACGCAATGCCTCCAGAATTCGGCAGAAAGTGAGGAACAGAGTGTCTTAACACTAAGTTCCCTCTGTCTACCCTGCTGTGTACGGGATACAGCGTGAAGCTAATTAAATTTTTAACATTAGAGTTAAAACACTTCGTTCTCCACTTTCTTCTTGGATTTTGACATTTGCATTTAACGTGGCAGAACCCAACGAAACGTTTTGTCTTACAAGAGCGGTGAAAATAATTATTCCCTTGAGTTGGACTTGAACCGACTACTAATGAGTTTATTGTTAGATACTGTCGCATTTGGCCGTCGCACTGACCATTGCATTATGAAACAATACAAGTAAAATTGTGGATTAAATAAATTTACAATATACCTTCGTAGCGCAGGAGTACAAGCGTGTGACTGTAAACGCGACGGTGGTGGGCTCGAATCCCACTCCTAGGAATAAGATTTTTTATTTTTTCATTTCTTCGCTCTGGTACCAAAGCAAAACGCGGCGTGGAGTTCCTTTATTTAACACGCAATGCCTCCGGAATTCGGCAGAAAGTGGGGAACAAAGTTCATAGCACTAGCTTCCTCCTGCCTATCTTGTTGTCTGCAAGATACTGCGTGCAGCTAAATAAATAAAACAAACGTAAACATACAGATAAATAATAATATCAATAAGATAACATAGTACATTTAAGTATAGAGGTCAGCAAAACTGGAAATAGACTCTACAACTTAAGCTTTAAGCAACGAATCAATCCGTAATAGAGTGCCTCGATCCATCAATGCCGTCGCAAATGAGAGCGCTTTTTGAATATAACCTTAATAGGTTTAATTATTGTAACAAATATAATTTAATTTCAGTTTTATATTAGGAGCGTGGTGTAAAAACACGTCATCCTGCTTGTAGACAGGACGATTGTGGGCTCTATTTCCAGTTGAAAGAATAAGTTACTTTAATTTTTCCGATCTTGTAAAAAGATAAAGTGGCGCGTTGTATTCCGCCATTCAACGTCCAATGGCCCATAAATTGGTTGGGACAATGAGAAACAGAATGGCAATAGAGAGAGAATGTAGTGATTTTCTCTTTCAAGCTTACTCTTTAAGACATTTTTATATTACTATTTACAGGTAGAGCTATCTACCTGTAAGTAGCTAATCACATTAGCAACATTTTATGTCATAAAATTATAAAGCATCATTTTGCGCAGTTCTTATAACGTTTATAATCTTTAAACTAGAGTTCGTCCGGCGTTACATGCGTCCGGTAAGAATACAATAACAATTGGCGATGTGATATACGCTCAACTGGCACGCTCGGAACGCCATAATCAAACGACCATACCGAGGATATGATAACTTCAGATATTTTTTAGAAAACTTAAGGAGTTTGGGCTCCTTTGCTCCATTTTGACATATTCTTCTAATTTCTCCTATTGACAAGCAATGTACATGGAGCTAGTATAAAAATTTGATTCAAACTATCTGTGGTCACTGCACTAAGAGTATAAACAATTAATTTATGGTTAGTATGAGAATTATAGAATGCTCTTGTTAATTTATAATACAACGATGTAGTCAGTAGCACTACCTATAATAACAATTTTGGCTTCAAATTTATGACCGCAAAGGGAATACAGCTTTACGGCGACATACAGCGACAGACATAAATAAGGTAGCGTATAGTAATATTATAAAGTCTTTACTTAAGTTTTATCTGCATTATTAGTTATTACGCTGAAATTTCTGTAAATTCAAATGCTAGTTAATTTAAAATGTGACGTGTATTAATTGCTTTTAAAAAAACTAAATGATTTAGAAAGAAGCTTATTTTAATTTTAAAGCTCAAACATATGCACTCATTCTTCATACAATTCATACTCATTTAACTATAGTCTGTATTCATTCATCAAAACTATCAAGATACGAGCAGGTATCCTTCGAACGTGTGTCTTGAATTAGAAGGTAATTATGTGAACACTTGGCAAGTATTTTTTACCTGACTACGAAACGAACAGTAAAGGAAGGTTATGATTTTAATATAGTCTCTTTTTACCGTACAATCTCCTACGTGTGTTCTCCATACAACGTGACATTGGCGAAGTGATTAGTGTTCAACTGGCACGCTCGAAGCGCCATAAATGAAGAACTGATTTTAACCGGTATTATGTATGTATATACTATGTATGTTAATCTCCTTCTCTGTAGCTTCTGAAATATTTACCATAATTTGACAATTGTCAAATTATGAGAAAGAGAGAACAAAATGGAAAACTAAAAAAAAATAAAATTATATAATTGCATTGTTGGGGACAAATAAAAGGTCTCAATTAGCACATTTTATAAATATATATTTTTTGTTCCCTTTTGCTCTCCAGTTTGATGCTTGCAGCATCCGATACTTGGGAATCTCTTTGTAAATTTGTAAAAATAACTCCAACGTATCGCAGTTGTTTAAAATGTAAGAAATATAATAATTTTCTTGGTCTAGGTTATATTTAAAAAATGGTATAAACTTTAGAATTAAACATTATGATTCTCCGCCCATTTAAAATAAATGTTTTGTTTAATTATTCATGGTTCAGGGTTCAGGTTCAGATTATTTCAAGTGATGAAAGACAATTCTAGTTTTCTAGGTATTCTCTGCTTACCCAGCTATATACATGAGATACACAAAGGTAAAAAAGAGTTAAATAAACTCTTTTAATGCATTTAACAAATTAAGAAGTTGTAGAAAATACTTATTATAAGATTGAAAGATGATACTACATGGTAATTTCAACATTAGAGATTTATTTGCATGTAATTTTCTTTGATAAGTCATCTTGGTTTTCATAAATTTTTGAAATAGTCTTTTTATTTCGCTTCGTCTCTCGGTTGTAATTAAATTTTGAATTATATTTTAGAACTTTGCATTTACAGTTACCCCTAACTGAACGCGTTACAGTTACCCCCAATTGTAACGCGACGATTTTAGGTTTGATTCCCTCTCGGGGGAATGAGTTTGATTGATTTAATATTTTAATTAATTTTATATATTTTCACTTCCACACATTAAGCTTCACGACTCAATACAGTTAGTGCGGCACGGAGTGTTTTAACACTAGGTACCCTAAAACTACAGTGATATTTACAAAATACAACGTAAAGCTAAAAAATGTTAATGTATGTAACGTAAATACATTTTTATAGATAGGTAAAATAGAACAGACGATTGCCTTATTCATCGTGGTGGTTGTTAAGTAAGTATGTTTTATGAAAATCGGGCTAGTAGTTAAAGAGCTACAAGCACTTTGCCAAAACGAGGTAGTGATATAATAGGATCTGCTTTTAAATTTATATATTTTGCTAATTTTATTTACTGAGTGACAGATAAGTGTGGCAAAGCTGTGTCGCCGGTGGTACTTTGATAGAATGAAGCAAAACTGCCACAGGTCGACCTAATTTTGTTCCTATTCACCCGTCTATTTCCATTACCACGCCATTCATCTACTCGTACTAATAAATTTGTAAATTTTGTTGCATCTTAAATAAACCAGAATAAACCTAAATAAACTCCTTTATTTAGGTCCCTATAAATATACCTCCTGTCGCTACTTGTGAGATGAAAACGCAATCTTGTATTGTAATTAAATTCATGGCGGACAAAAACGCCAATTACTTCATTTATTTCGCTGGTGTTGTTTCATTGTGTACTTTCTTAGTATTTTGAAATAAGAGAATAAAATTTTTGTTTAATTTAAATCTACTCAACATTGCTGGAATTAGAGAAGGTATTTCTCTTTTCGTCGTCGTTTTTTTTCTGTTAAACAATTGTAAAATAATGTTTAAGAATAATAAAAAAAAAATAAAAAAAATCAATGTCAATGAAACATAGATAATAAAAATAATTAAAAATAGAATGTGCCAACATTACGTAAATGTATACTTTAAATATGAATATAGTACATACATTATTAACAATTATTTAAAACAACGTGTAACAACCCCTGCTGTGTGCGAGATATAGTGTGAAGCCAAGAAAAACCAATAAAGAAATAAATAGAATATTTAATTATTTTCACTTTCTTGGAAAACGACGTGTGAAAGAAAAATACATTAACTTGAAGCAACATTTGTACAAAAAGTTTGACGTGATTTCAACTTTACGCTTTATACCGCTTTCCATAAGCGAAAGAAGCCTTATTTCAAAATTCCAGTTTGAGTAGCAAACGCTAAACGCCGCATTTTATAATCAAAGTCAAATAATTTTATTCAAAATAAGAAGTTACATGCTTAATTTTTTGAACATCCAATAATTTACCACCAGTTCACTAAAGTTGATGCCTCGTAGCAGATACGAGCAGAGCGAGGAAATAAAAATATTATATACTAGCGGCCTGCTCGCGGCGTTGCCCGCTTGAATTACATGATTATTCATTTAAGAAATATAGATATTACAAACAGCCTTAATTATTAATTAATTGGTTTGGATAAGTACTCACGATATTCTTTGTAAAATAAATTATATTAGCTCCTGTATAGTTTTTAAATTGGTAACATATATTATTAGTTAAATATATAATTGGTATACAGAATATACATAGAAAGCACATTTTTAGGCATTTTTATATAATCTATAAAATAATCAACATTTTCGGTCAAGTTCAGGTCGTACTCATGCCCCGAGAGTTTCGTACCAGTTTCATGAATATATACACCAAAAGCACCAAAAGAATAACCAATTAAGTTGTCATTTTGTATTAAATTAAGTACAGATTAAAATTTGTACCTAATGGTTTTTTTCTATGACACAAATACAATAAATATTCAATTTTTAAAAATTAATTTTGGAATTTTCCTTTATACGTGCCGTAAATTTTAACTTCTTAACAAATTTCGTAATTGTATATCAACGGGAATTATACTATAGTTATGATAGAAAATGCGACAAAAAACGAAGCATAAACCCTCATATTTCATCGTCATTTGATTGCGATGATTTAGAAGATAGATTTTTTGTGCTCTAAGGGAATATAAACTTGAACATTGAGGTATCTAACCTTTAACCGATCTTGTACAAAATAGTTTTGACAGACGGACAGACGGACAAACAGCAAAGTTATCTTATAAGAATTTTGAGGTATGTACCCTAAAATACCCTTGGCACATACATACATGCAACATACAGGTGCAATAGTGCAATGTCGTGTCGCTTGTAAGTTATGAAATAATACTGCGGGATATTTTTATAAACAGTGTCAGAGCATTTTTTTCTTAAGACACAATTTTTTAGAGGTTGCTCCCAAAAGTTAAAGATTTTATACGTTTCTTAAAAAAATATTAATAACATAAACGAACGAACGGACTGAAGAACCTATTCAAAATATTTCTTTGAATATTAAGTCATTCTTTATCACTGTTATTTAACATAATTACGAATTAAGCTAGACTGTTACGAAGGTAATCTTCACCAACAATTCAATTTAGTTTACTTTGTAGTTAGTACTATGAACAATTGTACTTTAAAAATACGTAAATTTATCAACGGTCAAATAAATAAGACGTTTCTAAAGTCGTTCTTTTGGACTTACAATTGAACTGTAACCATTCGAACATTGTTAGAAAAATACTACTATGTTTATGTTAAATTTATTATAAGTATAGATTACACTTACATGACGAAATTAACGTTAAGCAGATAATAACTCAACAATATAATAACATTCATTATGATATGTAGTCAATAGATATCATTGCGTATGTTTCTTTTTTTTTTCAAATATAAATATCTTTAAAACTTTAAGTACATTATTTTTTGATAGAGTGTAGCGGTAATCTTTCCAAACTATATATTTTTTATTTTTTTTTATATTTATAATATATTTTACAGCGCCATCTTTTATCTATAGATCCCATCGCAATTAGTGATGAGCTTTACGTGTATGAAACATTCGTTAGTACCTATTTTTGTCAATAGATAGCGTTACTTGTGTCGATTTTTTATTATCTCAAATATTAACGTCTTGAAAACTTAAATACTTATATCTTTTGATAGAGTGAAGCAATTACAATGAAATAAACACTAAAACCTACCTTGATTTATTTGTAATTTTTATGTTTAAAAGTTGCTTAAATTTATTGTGTACTTTTTACGTGATGCGTGTTCACATAAACAGACAAACAGACAAACAGACAAACAGACAAACAGACAAACAGACAAACAGACAAACAGACAAACAGACAAACAGACAAACAGACAAACAGACAAAAATTCCAAAAATGTTGGAAATGGATTATGTTAATTATCCTTTAACACCCTGGCAATTTTTTTTTTAATATTTACAATGTACAGAAACGTCTTTTCTACAGATTTATTATAAGTATAGATATAGATTACATTCCCCGAGTGGGAATCGAACCAACAACCTGTCGCGTTTACAGTCATACTCCGTGCCCCTGCACCATGACTGACCTTATACTGCCATTATTCGTCAAAATCAAATTGAATTTACAAAAGAAGCGTCAAACTTATACTCTATGTTCAAAATTAACAGTTAAAGTACGTTTCATAGTGGCTCAACGACCTTACTAATTTATATCGCAATCAGTTTTTTTTTTCTCTTTTTTAACCCAATCATAAATTCTACGTGTAAAAAGTTGCGGACAGACAATTTTCAGGAACCAGTGAATTTTTTAGGAACACTGAAATGTATATTACAATCACAGCTCTAATACGTTTTACATTTGAGTAAAAAGGGTTGAGGCGGTATCCCGGTCATAGCAGGGACGACAGAGGGAAGAAGAAGCGATATTACGGTCCGTGGGTAGAGTAGTTACTCACTCTCTTAATGTCCCTCTTACACAATTAGGATATGTCGAAGTGACTCAGAAAGTGGTCGTGAGCGCTAATCTATTTAAATATTTAAAGTTTTTCTTGCACATGAAGAAAAGGAAAATATTTGGAAACGTATATATATTGGAACATAGCACATCTATTGGAATAAATAAGTTAAAACAAACGTATAAGTATTTCAACGTAGTTCGATAAGAACGTATGACTTAGCAGCCTTAGAAGGTTTCCAAAAGGTTCAGGTTCAAGATAGCTAAGTTTCGTTACTACATTTATGTAAATATTTTTATTTTCCCAGTTTATTTGAGCAAAGAGAGTTTGTTCACTCCGTATGCATTTTTCTAAGGCAAATGTAAAAAAAGGAAGAGATACGTACATTTATATTAAACAAAATTTATTTGAACTTGCTACGGAAAACTGAAATCTTATTTCACTCCCAACTCAAAAAAATGTATGAAATTAATTTAAAATATTTTATTTTTACCAAACCTTTTAAATGTAACTTTTTTCTACAAAATAACATTCAAAACAAGGAATACAGTATAAAATACAACCATTTACGTGGTATCTACCACCAGATCTCTACGGTCCCGACTCCGCTACCAGTTTGGGATATCGCGATTGTCTCGCGTCCGTAAGATTGAATGTTATCTGAACAACTATCTTAAGCTGTTTGTTACTTGCAGTTGGTACTTTAAGCAAGTGCGCTTACCTACCCTGATTATATTTTCTGAAAATGGAAAACAAAATAAAAATAATGATTTATTGAGAATATTTTGTTTGGTTGAATTCACTAATCTCCAAAATTACTGGTTGGGACTGAAAATTCTTGTTGTGTCGGATAGTCCATTTATCGCAGTGGACTACAAGGCTAAATTATATAACGTTAATAGTATTCCAAATCGTCCAACTCTTAATTTTTTTCCAATAAAAACGCAGGTGAAGCCGCAGGTACTTACTAGTAGCTTCGCTAGTGTTTTACAAAAAGCTTAACTGCGCTTAACAAAAATCGTCATTTCAGGTATATTTAAGGTCTAATTTATATAATATCTTAAAATTTCTCAATCGTAATATATTATGTAAATCAGGTGACAATACAAAAATATTAATAATAATTTTGAGAAAAGTAAAAAGAAACAGTTATAACCTTACCGTTTATTATAAAAAGACACACACACATTCTTAAAAAAATATTTTATATAATTCACAGCTCTTTTTAGCTTTACACTGTGTCCCGCACACAGCGCGGTAGGCAGAGGGAAACTGAAAAATTAGTATTAAGACACTCCGTTCCCATTAGATACTTCCGTTTCCCATTTTTCTCTAATTCTGGCGACATTGCGTATTAAGTGGTGGAACTTAACACCTTGTTTTATTTCGACTTCAGAGCGAAGAAATGAAAATATTAAATATTTAATTTTCTAGAATGGGAATCGAATCCATAACAAAAGCATCCTCACACTTCATCTATTCTTATCTTATCTTATATTTATTACTTTCTATCTTATAAAATATTTTCTTGACTCGACGGCTCAACAACTTTTATTTATTGCACCCTTTTGTATCCATCTATCACCAAACCGTGGCTATTTAGAAGTATTATTTTACACAAAGGGACCATTTGCTGCTGTTATAGGTTGTTTGGAAACGTATCATCTTTTAACACGGTTGTAAATATTGACAAATTATGCACATATCTTGAATCTTTTTTATGACTCATTAAGTAAAATAGGTGAACGAATATGAGATAGGGTTGACTCACTTAAAGAGTCATGTAAAAAGCAAGTATGACTCCCGGAAATTAAATAATTGCCAATCAAGGAACTGAAATAATTGATAAGTATTTTAATTTTCTCACTCTGGTAAAGCCAAAGCTCGGCGAAGGCGGCGGCTCGGCGTTGAGAGTCACTCAACGCAATGCCTCTAGAATTTATCGGAAAATGGGGAACAAAATGCCTTAAAGAAAACGAAGTGTCTTAACACTGGCTTCCCAGGTTCCGTCTGCCTACTCTACTATGTCTATGATATAGCGTAAAGCTAAAAAAAGTTTAGAATATTGCTTATTTGCTTACTATTTTGAATTGTGTAAACCAAATAACCAAATGATTGTTAGTTACTAAAAGTTTTAATTTGAAACAAAGCTGGCAAATTTACAGATATACACCGTTTTCTAGTTTCAGTCAATAGTACTCGTATATGCGCGCTATACATGTTTCGGAAGTTTTTGTAGATAAGGTATAAATTGAGTTTCGAAGTGCAGTGGAACGTTGCTAGCTGCTTATTTACTTGTATAGTAGGTACTACAATATATGTATGGTAAATAATTGTATTATGCGTATTTTGATTGTAATTTAAGTCTTATTACATTGTCTATTAATATGATGGTAGTGACTTCGATCATCATTTGGGGGATTGAATTATTTTCATTATCTCGCTCTGGTAATAAATAACCCCGGCGTTGATTTCTGTCAGTCCATACACAATGTATCGGAAATTGAGAAACTGAATACCTTAACACTAGGTTCCCTCTGCTTACCCCGGTAATCGTGGAATACAGCGTGAAGCTTAGAAAATGTATACAACAATATTTAAGAATATGAAACAAAACTTATAAAAGATTTATCAATTAGTGTTATATCAATCACAATTCGATCAAATACTACCTACAACATTATGATTTCTATATTATACAGTAATCGGAAAGCCATTAAATACCCATGAATCATCCGAGATGCACGATGACAGTGGACTTCACTCAATAATCTACTCGTTTGCAATAAATTGTTAGAATCTGATTGCCATCAGGTAGGAACTTTGATTTATTTTTTTAGCTTCAGCGAGTAGCTAAAAAAATCAAATCAATCAATCCCACATATAGAGTATAGAGTAGGCAGTAGGAAGGAGCTCAGGAATCTAGGGTAAAGACATTCAGTTCCCTTTAAGACACTCCGCTCCCCAATTTCCGCCGAATTTTGGATGCATTGCGTGTTGAGTGTCGGGACTCAACGCCGCACTTTGCCTCGTTACCAGAGCGATAATATTAAAGTATTAAATATTTCATTTCGTCGAGTGGGCAACCAGCAAACTACTTATCGCAATTACAGTCACAGGTTTGTGCCATAGCGCTACAACTGACTTCTATCTCATTAAATAAAAATTATATATAATTAACTTTTAAAAACAGCTGAAAATAATCACACCCAAAACATACAACACCGCCATAGCGCTTCATCAAGATTACTCAATTAAGTTCATTCATTTATGACATCCGCTCGAAATAAGCGCTAATATAAATTGAATCCCACCAAAGGATATCCAACAGGCGTCCATTTTTGCAAACAGTTTGAATTTAAATCTTAATACTTTTAATTAAGGTAGCGAACAAAATTTTCAGGCACTCGCTAAGTTATTCATTTTTTGGCTGATGTCGAAAACTTCTTACGAAATTAGATTGTGAGAGATGTCGCAGATTTGGTATGATGATTAAGTTAATACACTTAACTTTACTAAGCTCTTCATATCTTTTAAAAAAACCTAATTAAATCAGCTTCACGCTGTATCCCGCACACAGCAGGGTAGGCAGAGGGAACTTAGTGTAAGACACTCCGTTCCCCACTTTCTGCCGAATTCTTAAAAATAAGATTTAGATCCATAATCGATTAAAATCAATCATATTTAAATCAGAAGTGTGACAGCTGATTGATAATGACTCCTTGTCTAATGATTTTTTGCATTTTTGCTTCTGTTTGTCATCGCAAAATCAGGCCATTAAATAAAAAACATTAAAAAAAACATTTGCTTCTGTCATTACGTTCGTGTCATAACGCATCGACGTTTTGAGTGTTTTCCCGTTTGTTTGATATTTTCAACGACTACTGTTTTGTTTTTCTCGGATTTTGACTCTGCCTACTTTGTACGACCCTCGCTTCCCCTCTGGACTCTTAAATCTTTTGGATCTTACGACCACCACGCTATGGATATGAATCGCTGTGTGAATTGTGGGATAGTCAATGGACACTGCAATACCCTAGTCCGACGACCTTTAGACGATGAAAACCACCACAACCTGGTTACTTAGAGGTGTGATATAATCCCGACATATAAGCAGGAAAATATATTTCTGTTACATTTTAGTTGACAGCTTTTGTAGAGGAAGGGAAGCTATTGCTCTGAAATACTGCAATTGTATTGTAGGAAGACGAATGGTAGGCTGTTGTGCTCATGTTATGAGTATTATATGGTACCTTAGTTGGGCTAGGTACCAAAATAATTTAGTTCCTCCACACACCTCCACACTTCTTCGATGACATTTTAATAATAGATAATAGAAGAAGAATAAAATATTCAATAAAATGTGTTTTATTTATAAATAATAAACATTAATGCTTAAACAATTCAGTAATCACATTTTATAGAAGTTGATGTTCAAGAAATTGTGCTGCGAACTTAACCTCACTTTTATCAAATCTCAAATAACTCAGCTCTCAGATTGCCAAAATTTATATAGTTTTCAGAGAGGGAATGATGTACCTAAATCTATTAAATCATACCATTTTCATATCTTTACATTCTGGGCCCAAAAATGTATGGAATAGTTTCTCTCTCCTTTAATATATTTATTAATTACTGTACGTATAGGTCCGTGAGTGCTACGGTCCGTATAAACAGCTCTGAACTCTGAGACCGATCTTGAGAGCGATTTGAGATGCAGTTTTTATAATATAGTTGTACATTGTATCTCAATGGCATGACTACGTTTGACTAAAATAATATTAAATTTCTAACACAAAACAATGGCGTCAATTATTGGCGTAATAAATTTCAATTTCCGATTGTTGTGGACAACATTGATTTAATTATCAAAAAGACGCGCTTTTTTCCGCACAGTTAGGTAAGTAAGGGTAACTTAGTATTCATATTAGTAAAAGAATAAAAAATTGTATAAAAAAAATTAAGAAGTAATAAAACAGTATATTTAAACAAATTGGGGTTCTTATGTAAAGTATTTTAACAATGACACTCTTCCCTTGAGGTGGATTCTTGGAGGCCGTTTTAGGACACAAAGACCTACAACCATTGCTTCACAAAGGAGCTGTACGGTTACCATATTTCCCCAAAGCTAGTTGCCGTCGAAAATCATTTGTTTTGTTGTCTTATTAATACACTCTATAAAAAAACATTAGTTATTATTTTCATATTTTTTTAGTCTAACCTGGTAGAGTAGAGAGTAAAGCATTGCTTGTTGAGCTGCTAAACTTGACGCCATGCGTATTACCAGTTCCTGGAAATAAAAATAATACATCCCCCCGAGTGGAATATGAACCCACATCCCGTACCTATAATATAATATATATTATCTCAGGTCTTCCACACTAGAAGGAATGTTCCAAAAATTAGTTGAAATGTGGGAATGTCTTAACACTAGGTTCCCCCGGCCTAGACTTTTATGAGGGAAAAATCGAGGACCTGCAAAAATATGAAGTAAAATAATATTCTATTAACTTTGTTCTACTTATATGATTATTTTGACTATCTTCCATATACTGTGCCAACTACTTAAAATAAAAAACAATCAGCTTCATGCTGTATCCCGCACACCGCAGGGTAGGCAGAGGGAACCTAGTGTTAAGACACTCCGTTCCCCATTTTCTGCCGAATTCTGGAGGCATTGCGTGTTGAGTGACAGTGACAGCGAAGAAATAAATAAAATATTTCATCTCCTCGAGTAGGGATCGAACCCACAACCAGTCGGTTTTACAGTCATACCTTGTACCCCTGGGCCGCAACTGGTCGCTTAAACTAAACTAAACTCGCTAAACTCGCTAAACTTAATTATTGAAAGAGAGAAAGCATTATATCTTACGAGACGTGAAGAATTGTATCCTTTGTCACTTCCATTATTGAAATATGCGAGGAATACTATAGGGACCTCAGTTGTTCAGCTAGTGTTTCGACGAGACAAATGGAGAACCATTTTTAAAGTAAAGTACCAGATGCTGTTAACAAATTTCTCCTAAATTTCTATACCACTTTGCCGTATAAGAGTGCCGTAGTGGCTATCGTGACGCGACGGTCGTTTGTTTTGGTTTGCAAGCAATAAAGTTGCGACAATTTTTTTTTGTATTTTTTTTATTAATTTAAAAAAAATATATAAAAATATTTTAAATATAGAAATATTTGAACACAGCCAGTATGATAATAGATGAATCATTAGTTTTGGAAAAAATATTATTTAAATAGTGTTACGTTTTTTTAATTATGATAATTTTTTACCTGTCCGAAACAGTAATAATATAATCAACGTATTTTCTAATATGAATTACTTTTAGTAGTTGAATAAATTGGTGTGGTTGGATTCGATTAGATTCGGGTGGATAAAGTTTCAGTACTATACATAAAATGTCTCTAAAATAAGGTGAAAAGTTAGGGACGGAGTGTCTTGATATTGGGGGAATCTATTATTCAGACAGTCCGTTTCTAATTTTCAAGACATAACATAAGAGACGGAACTCAAAGCCGCGTTTTTATTCTGCAAGTGGGAATTGAACCCAGAACCGAAGCATTTAGTCAGACGCTGTGCGGCAACTCCACGACCACGGCCTCAAAGATAGAAAAAACGATCTTGCTTATAACCAAAAATATATCAAGCTAAATTAAGGAATTGATACTTGATTTACAATATCAGACACGTGTTTTAGTCGAAAGTACTCGTAACTTACCGGAATTTCTGCAAATGCTCTAAAAGTAATTAGGAACAGCCATAAATCATCAACTAACTTGTACCAATATTGACAATCACCGAAGTGATCTCGATCGTTTGCCAATGATGTTGTGTGTACTATATATAACCTGAATTTAGCATCTTAAAGGTGCCACGCACAGTTAAGATGCAAAATTGAAAAAAAAAACCTAAATAAATAAAGTAAATATATAGGCATCGTGTGATTGATGTCTATGAAGATAATTGCAAATAAACTTAAACGAAAACTAAAAACTACTGTAAAAAACGAAATTCTGTCTAAGACAAAAAGACTTTCGTTTACTATAAAATATTAAAGAAATAACAAAAACTATCCTACAGTAATCAAACAAAACCACAACAAAAAATACATTATTAAACTTTAAAATAGTAAATCCGGCCTCAGTAATATACACTGTAACAGCTCTATTGTTGACACATAAGATTCTGGAAAGATCTTTCTATGGACGACAAAGACCTTTTCGAAGTCCGTCCCTTTAGAAAATACGTAATGAGCGGTTACCACATTTCCCTAAGGGTATACCAAAGAAGAAATTTATGATTTTTCTAAGGACACTTCCTTCTAGCTGACTTGGGCCCATTTTAAATCCGTTTTATTGTAAACATTTTTATTTATGTAATATAGCTTATTAAGATTATGTACGCGTAACCCTTGGCAGGTATAGTACTTGACATTCGATACAAAAACCTTATCACGGTATAAACCAACATATATATAAATATGTACAATGTACATGCTTATGTAACGAAATTGTATGTATATCTCGAATTCCTACCACATAAAGCGTCATTTTAGTAGTGTCCACTGGTTAGTTCTATTAACTAATGTTACTTATTTTTAGAAACATCTTTTTATTAAACAAAGAGGTTGATTTACATATTTATAATAAATTATTGCGAATATTTAAACTTATAAAAATAAAATCATTACACTTATTATACCTATATTATTAATGTGAATAACATTGAATTTGTAAGTTTGTTTGTTACGCTTTCACGACAAAACTACGCAAACAAACTATCAGCGAACGAACATAAACTTTGTGCACATATTATTAGAGGTATTAGAAAGGACATAATATTATTAAATAATATATATTTTAAAAAATATTATACTTTGGCTACAATATAAAAATTAGTGGCTTATTTTGAATTGGCAGAAAATTTTCTGTTTTAAAGACATATTAAAAGCACCATTCATTTAATTTTTAAACAGGTAAACTCTCGAGGCCGTCATGGTGCAAGGCCAAAGCTTGCGACTATAAACACGAGAATTGTGAGGTTCGATTTCTACTCGGGGAATAATATATTTTTAATAATTCATTTTAAAAATCATGAAAATGAACATAACAATGTATTTATCTTTATGGTAAAAAGATATTTTAAGTCCACACCGTCGTTTTGATTCAGGAAAATATTTACTTTGAGCGTTACAATTTCGGTACAGGATAGTTGATTAATTACATTGGACACCGACTTTGTTGTCATCACTTGCAGTAAGGTTTCATTTTCACTTAGAATTCCTTGAACGGCTTATAAGATGATCCCTGACGATTTATATCATAGAATAATACAACATTTTGCTTATTTATGTATAATTAATACAAATATAATAAAAATACGATTGTGTGAAAATTGTTTTTTTTTTTTTCATTTTAACACTTTGGCATAGCCCGGCGTTGAATTTCGACACTCAACACGATGTGCCTCGAAGCCGGGGCAGGAACTTTGGAATGGAGCGTGTTAATACGAGGTTCGCTCTATCTTGCTAGGCAGGAAAAAGCAAGAGATGCATTTATTTAAAAGTTTATCATAGCCCTGTAAAAATAAAGCACTAAAACAGAAGTCAATCCATTAAACACCTTTTACTAACATCGTTAAATCGACTAGAGTAGTATTGAAACAATTGAATAGTACAGACTGTCAATCAGGTCATCAGGAGGTCTTTGAAATGTTACAAAGCTAATTGAAATACATTTGTTCAATTATTACAATACATTTGTCTATATTTTATGGTAGGTACTATTTATAAAATGTTGATTTAAGTTTAATTGCAGCTACGCAGCTTCAATTTTTTTTCCTCATAGTGTTTATCTAACACTATTTTCCTTATCACCATAAGGGAACATAATATAATTGAAGATATAAAAGTTATTGTAACGGTCTCACTGCGTAATAAATATTTTGATTCTGACCATAAATAATATATTATGTCAAAGCGACTACGATTTCCGAGAGGTGGTTTCTAAAAAACTATGATTAAAATAGACTTGGACCATTTCCTTGTGATCTTCTGATTATACTACATTTAGGTCACTTTACGCTAACACAACTCACGTTACTTAGCTTGTACTGAAGTAACTAGGTTTGCACGTAGCTGAACTATGCTATTAATAGATTACAAAGTTCAAACTCAGTCTTAATTTACAGGAAGCTAAATGTGAGTTACATAGAATAAATATAGTTCAGAGGTTAAAGACATCAGCTTCACGCTGTATCCCGCACACAGCAGGGTAGACAGAGGGAACCTAGTGTTAAGACACTCTGTTCCCCACTTTCTGCCGAATTCTGGAGGCATTGCGTTGAGTGGCAGAACTCAACGCCGCGCTTAACCTCGACACCAGAGCGAAGAAATGGAAATATAAATTTAACTAAATATTTCATCTCCTCGAGTAGGGATCGAACCCACAACCAGTCGATTTTACAGTCACACCTCGTGCCGCTGCGCCACGACTGACGTTAAAGACATATAAAAGATTAATTTATTTTTACCGATTTCAAGAAAAGGAGATTATCAGTCATGTAAATAAAAAAATCAGCTTTGCGTTGTATCCCGGATACAACAGATTTTTTATGACACCAGAGCGAAAATATTCAAATTTGAATTGAAATAAATATTTCATTGCCTCCAGTAAGGATCGTACCTACAACCAACGCGTTACAGTCACACTTTGTACCCCTGCGCGACGACGGCTTCTACATCCAGAGGTCATTGTCCACAGATTTTCATAAATTAAAAATCATATCGAGATATTTTTTTATTTTTATTTGTGTTTTGGGGAATACAGCGTTCATAAATGTAGCTTTATTAAATTCACTGTTCATTCCGCATATAGTAGATTAGGCAGATTATCAGATTAGGAATCCAGCATTAAGACACTTCTGTTCCCCTTTCTGCTGTTTTCTTTAGGCATTGCGTGTTGCTAGGTGGAATTCAACGCCGCGCTTTGCCTCGTTACCAGAGCGAGAAAATGAAAATATGAAATATTTCATTTTCTTAAGTAGGAATCGAACCAACATATCGCGCTTACAGTCGCACGCTTGTGCCTCTCAATGTCATCTATGTTCATAATATGCCAATTACTTAATTGACTTGTGAAATATTTGGCTACTTATAATGTGAATATAAATTTATATAACCAAATAGAATGAAAACGAATCCGGCGAACTAGCTAACGCGACATTTGTGGGTTCCATTCTCACTTGGGGGAATGATTTGTTTTTAATAGGTGGAGATCCCATCGTTTAAAACTGTAGGGATTAGATTTTCTAATGAAACTTATTTTTAAGAATGATACATGATAGTAGAATAGATTACACTAGGGTTGCCCAAAAAAATCCTGCCGCAATCACCTTTAATTAATGTTTTTCGTAACTCGTTTTTGGAGAAAATTGCACTCATATGTTTTTTATGTGAATCGCACATCATTTGAAAGAAAATCGCATAAGGAATTGGAAAAACAATGGTTGCCAGCTCTCAGTCTGCCGCAAGTCCAAGGTTGCCTGGTTTAAAGAGGTTACTTAATGTGAATATTTGCACTCATGTGTTTTTTTATGAATTATATATCAAATTAAAGCTTATTTTTTTGTCATCACTAAAACACATGGTTGCCTGGAAAATGGCTGCCGCAAGCAAAGGTTGCCATCATTCGAAATATTTTATTCTGATTCCGTTTGACTGAGAATAGACGATGAAATACGCGATTTGCCTTATGTTTTAAATTAAAATATTATATAATAGAAGGTCAATCTTAAAATTAATGTTTATTCTAGATATTTACCTGTTAAATGATGATTTTAATCATATTAAGAACATACAAAAAACTATTTAAATATGAAATCATCCTTATTTTTCAAGTGAAATAATGAACCCATGATATTAAGTCTTTGCTAAATCTGTTTTCTAAATACTAATACTAATTTAAATTATCATTTTAAAACGACTAAATTATCTAATTAAATAAATGCTTACAAATATCAATCTATTATAAGGTATTAATTACATCATGTTTCCTTAAGATAATGAAGGGCGACAATTATTGCGTAAGTTTTTTTATTAATTAAGAAAATATGGAAAATAACATTTCAATATACTCTCTCTCTCTTTGTCCTCTGCTCGTATGATTTTTTTTTCTCGTTTTTTTTTGATAACGGTTGCCGCAATCTTTTTTTTCTCACGCAACTTTTAAGAATTTGCTTTGAAAGAAATATGTATGATAGAATTATAATAAACAAAATTAATTTATCACAAATAAATTCTAAGAAATTTCGACAGTAATGCCGAATAATAAACGCTATTTAAGGTTTATGACCAGGAGTCGGCAAATATCAATTAGTTGTCTACTTTTTACTATAGATAAACATTTTGCGGCGGTATATATACAAAGCAATAAAAATGCAATAATTTTATTTTCGTAGATGTATTGTTTCTAAATGCAATAACAGTGCAGATGGCCAAATGAGATGTTTTTGAACATATTACTTAGCTACTTACCTTTCGTTTTGGAGTGAAGACGTTTTTAGTTAACATGACAAAAATGAAGATCTGTTTTTTGTGCGAAAATGTGTGTGGAATTTAATAATGAGTCTGAAGTGTAAAATTATGTTGTTGTTTCGCCAAAAAATTATTTTGAATGTTACTGTATATACAGTAACATTTTCTTAAATAGTAACACAATGCACGGTTATTACTTATTACAAAAAGTTCATTGTTGTAAAAAAAAATATAAAGAAGAACTGCACTCGAGGAGATGAAATATTCACTTAAATTTATATTTCCATCTCTTCGTTCTGGTGTCGAAGCAAAGCGCGGCGTTGAGTTCTGCCATTCAACACGCAATGCCTCCAGAATTCGGCAGAGAGTGGGGAACGGAGTGTCTTAACACTAGGTTCCCTCTGCCTACCCTGCTGCATGCGGGATACAGCGTGAATCTGATTTGATTTTTATTTTTCAATTATTTTCTAATGCAAAACGTAAGTATAATTAATGTTTGATAAATATAATTAAATTTAATGTTTAATATTATATATTTTTCTCTGAGGACGAAGAGAGAGATTGAGAGTTTATAACGAGGTAATTTTTTATATTTTCTTGATTAATAAATAAAATATCTGCAATAATTGTCAACTTACATTATATTATGAAAACATTATGTAATTAATACCTTATAATAAAACGGTATTTGTAAACGTTTATTTAATACTAGTGGGCGCGCGCAGCTTCGCCCGCTTATTTGAACCCTTACGGGGTGAATTCTAAAAAACCATGAAACATGTGTTCAATGAAATATTTTTAGGAGTCTGAATTTCAAATATTATAAAAATCGGTGCCGATTAAAAAAAACCCATACAAACTTTCAGCCCCTATTTTATCCCTTTAGGGTTCAATTTTCTTAAAATCCCTTATTAGTGGATGTCCAGATTACGAAAAAAAACATCTGTCCAAATTTCACGTTTCTACCATCAGCGGCTGTGCGTGCGTCTTACCTCAGTCAGTCAGGTACTTGTTTTATATATATAGATGATAATTTAGTCTTTTTAAAATAACGATTTAAACGAGTATTAATATCTAGAAAACAGATTTAACAAAGACTTAATATCATAGACTCATTATTTCAATGGAAAAATAAGGATAATTTCATGTTTAAATAGTTTTTTGTATGTACTTAATATGATTAAAATCATCATTTAACAGGTGAACAGTTAGAATAAATATTAATTTTAAGATTGACCTTCTATTTTATAATATTTTACTTTAAAACATAAGGCAAATCGCGTATTTCATCGTCTATTCTCAGTCAAACGGAATCAGAATAAAATATTTCGAATGATGGCAACCTTTGCTTGCGGCAGCCATTTTCCAGGCAACCATGTGTTTTAGTGATGACAAAAAAATAAACTTTAATTTGATATATAATTCATTAAAAAAACACATGAGTGCAAATATTCACATTAAGTAACCTCTTTAAACCAGGCAACCTTGGACTTGCGGCAGACTGAGAGCTGGCAACCATTGTTTTTCCAATTCCTTATACGATTTTCTTTCAAATGATGTGCGATTCACATAAAAAACATATGAGTGCAATTTTCTCCAAAAACGAGTTACGAAAAACATTAATTAAAGGTGATTGCGGCAGGATTTTTTTGGGCAACCCTAGTGTAATTTATTCTACTATCATGTATCATTCTTAAATATAAGTTTCATTAGAAAATCTAATCCCTACAGTTTTAAACGATGGGATCTTAGGCCATAAGTTCTCGTTCTTGTAATAAGATAAAGCACAGCGTTGAGTTACACTTAACGTTCAATATTTAGAAAATTGGGCTAAGTAAATAAAACATGTCAAAACTGAACAAAAAATAAAAAATATCCTTCATTTGAACAACATAATTTTATGAACCCGTTTCAAAATCAGCGAACGAATATTTAAGTACGAGTATAAGCATGATGTACCGCGCGCGTTTCCACATCCACAATAGCAAAAACAAAACTGGATGTTATTTTCTAAATAAAATATTTATACGCCGCTGAGAAATCGCGAATTTGAATTGCAAATATTCTGCGGGTGCCTTTTTTACTTCGGTGTGTACAGATGTACACAATAGCTGTGCGTGGTTAATATTAGATACATTTTCTGCATAATATTTGTGTAATATGTAAAACTTATTGTGCTGGAGCAGACTGGATGGTCCACGTTTTTGCATAAATTTTCAAATTGACTCCCATTTTTATTATGCTTGTTGTAGATTTTTTTTTGCAGCTTTAAGCTTTTTCCATATAACAGAATAAATTGTGGAAGCCTAATGTTAAAACACCTTTTCCTAACTTTGCATCCGAATTCGAGACATTGCGCATTGATTGGCGTAACTCAATGTCGCGGGTTGTCTACTAAGATAGCAAAATAAAAATTGTTGAGCATCGAACCCACAGTAGTCACGTTGAGAGTTGTGTTGACCCACGGTGCCACGACGACCTCGACTTTTTATTTTTATACATTGAAAATTAGGGAAGAAGTATCGAACGAAATGTTTTGAACGAATTTATATCCTGTTATACAGGAGATGTCGTAAAGCAGAAAAAATACATAAGTTTATAATTATGAATATTTAAAGCATAAAACAAAGTCCAGAGGACAGAGAGAGGCATTAGGACATAAGCGTGTGTCTGTAAACGCGACAGGTTCATTACGACCACCGGCATTTAAAACCAGCGTGAAGTAGTGGCTTTATGCCACTGCGTTTCGCATCAGGTAATGCCGGGCTCCGGCGACCAACCCACCTTAAAGGCCGGAAACGCACCTGTAGCTAATCTGGTGTTGCACGGTGTCGTGGGCGGCGGTAATCACTTACCATCAGGTGACCCGAACGCTCGTTTGCCTTGTCTTTTCCATAAAAAATTAGGTTATATACCTTCAGAATACGGCGCAAAATTGTTAACAGAGTCTCTCAACATTAGGTTTCCTCTGCCTAGTCTGCTGTGTGCGGGATACAGCGTGCAGCTGAAAACAAAAGCATAGAACCACGTTATAGACTCGCATGTGTTTCGGTATCGATGAAGTTTGTATAAAACGACGTTCATACAAACTTCATACACTAGAGTTTTGTTTTACCCTGTAATATATAAAATTAATACAAATAATAGAATAAAAAGAATTTACAACTATCGCCATACCAGCTACATTGCACCATTCATTAGAGTTTAAATTCCTATTCATACGTTTTATAAACCAGTAATTTGAATGAAGTGTGAGGATAGTTTACGAGCGGTTTACTTTCATTGCATACACTTTTAACGCAGCAAGTGACGGTAGTAAACGCGTTTTATGTGTCTCTAGGGAACCTTCGATAAGATGTTTCCATATAAACATACTTGTCAAAAGTAGATTAACACGTCCCCGTAGAAATTGTATCTCGTGTAGATTTCACGCCTATTTAGGTTATGTTACCTGTTTATAAATTTGAAAGTTTTTGAAAATCAGTCCTGCAGTGGACGTGTTAAAGAGACACTAGAGCCAACATTAAGAATGAAAGTTTTATATTACTTACTTTTTTTTCTATTCTCAATAACTAATTTTAATCTAAACGGGGAATGGAGTGTCTTAACACTAGGTTAGTAAGTCCCCCTGCATATCCCGCTGTGTGAGGGATACGGCGTAGAGCTGATAAAAATAACTAATTTTTATCTGCAGCTTTATGTCGTGGTCACATCGAAAGATGATCACACAAGAGTTTACCGCGTCGAAGCAAACTATATAATACTGGTATAGATTTTATAATTAGTATATATGTTCGCAACTGTATCTCGATCGAACAAATTAATAACTTGTGCTTGACCGACCGGCGGAAAGTATGGAACAGAAGTGTCTTAAGTGGTATTTGAACACTAGGTTCTTAGGCTCTCTCTGCCTACCTGATATTCGCGGAGTACATCGTGAAGCTAAAATAATTATACAAATTATACCAACTATCACAAATATCTATAATTTTAATATTTACATAATAATAAAACTAAAAAATAAAGGACACAACGAATACTCACCTCTAAGGCCAAGCCGACGGCTAATAAGCACCAAATTACGAAACGAACCTTGCAGCGTCCCCTACAGAATTATGCCGTCGTAAATTCGTCGGCTTAATCCAACTAGATCCATGAAAACTTATGTGAGATAGTATATTTGGAAACCTGATACAATTGTTTAAGTAATATTTGTTTATGCTGTAAGTGAGTCAGGATCTCTAACATCAGTATTACTATTGACAATCTGGAGTTCTAAACTAATACGGAGTGCAAATACCACAACGATGTGCATATATGAAAATTTATCGCTTTGAATAATTAATGAAGTTTTCTATTTTAGTGTTCCATGCGTGCTTTTGATAATAAATGTCCAAAGTGCAGTATTGGGGACGACGTGTTTCTAAAATGCTTTTTAGCTTCACAGTGTCTCCCGCATGTAGCGAGGTAGGCAGAGGGAACTTAGTGTTAAGACACTACTTTTCCTGTTATAAGTAAGATATACATTTGTATATGCATAATATATTGGTGTAGACCATTAACTCTGTCAATATTTCGACACGTAACAATAGCTTATTGGCGCTAAGGGAACGCATCATGGTCAGACGTAGACGATATATGCACAATTCGAGCCACTGGCCTGAAATAAATTCCTAGCTCACACAGCCAACAACTCGCTTCCAGCGCGCACTGATTGCGCAAATATGTCTACGAGTATTCCGCCGCGTCAGATACTAATATATTCTAAGTTACATTGTATTAAATGGTAGACTTCAAGTGGTCTCCGTAATTCCTCAACCTTTGACCTGAGGTAAAAAAAAACAAATTTTAAACAAATATATTATCTAATTTTAATGTTATCCTTGAGTGAGTTTGATTCATACTCGTAGAATGGACTACTATGGTTTCCTCACTCTGGTAATAGGAGTTGATTTTTGTTTCGCGGTGTTGAGTTCCGCAATTTGACACGTAATATCTTAAAAATTGGATGGTATTGGGGAAATGGAGTGTTTTTACTAGGTTCTCTTTTCAAACAAACAATTCCTTATAAAGATGCAATCTCCGCACTAATTTTGTTAGCGAATCTTATTGCCCCTACACGGAAATGCAAACATTCTTGAGAAGAAAGTCCACTAACTCAGATTTAAGAGGCAAAGTTTTGTTTTCAACGAAGTTTCCAACGTGTAAATGCTTACCTCAATTAATTTTCCAATTAGACGTGATGCCTTGTTGACCTGAAGACGAATCTTTAAAGGTATTTTCTGTTCAAAAATCTTTTTTATTTAAATTAAGTAATTTTATTCATGAGGTCGTCGTAAGCAAGGGGACTAGGGTGCAACTGTTAATGCGACCGTTTTGGGTTCGATTTTTACTTTTCATTTCCATTCTTTGGTGATCCGAGGCACGATCCTCGAGTAGGAATCGAATCCGTGTCGCGATGTCCGTCGCGAATGTCGCGATTACAGTCACATAGTCGTGCCACTCCGCCACGATAAGGCTTCATTGCTAATTTCTTTATTACAATATCAACTTTCAATTAACAGGAACAAGTACTTATCTATACTCTTGTAAAGGTTCGAGACAACAGAACCACATTTTATAAATCAGTCCTTCCGCGTGTGTCCGTTTACGCAGACGTGTAAAATATAATTATTAAATGCACATACGTATTTTCATTTATGCACCCACCGGTACAGTGGTGACGCACCGACGTGATTTATATGTGTACTTTTAATTGCAAACTTTTTGTGCATTTTACTTTTTAACTTTGACTTTTGAAGTGAACACAACTGAATATTTTGAACAATGACGGAAGATACGCGTGAAACGGAAGTGGCTCAAATAACAGTGACTTCGCGTATCCCTGATTTTTGGGAGGACCATCCCCGCACGTGGTTTATATAAGCTGAGTCTGTGCTTTACAATCAAAAATTGTCAGATGCAGCTAAATATCATCTGGTTATTGCGAAACTCGGCAAACACGTGGTACAGCAGGTTACCGATATTTTAGTTAAACCGCCAGCGGAGGGCAAATATGAGTTGCTGAAAACAACTTTACTTGCCATTTACGAAGAGTCTGAAACTCGGCAAATACAAAAGCTCATGGGTGAAATGGAGCTTGGGGATCAGAAGCCGTCTCAGCTTCTGCGTCGAATGCGTGAGCTTGCAAGGGACAAGGTGAACAATGAAACACTCAATATTCTGTGGCAGAATCACTTATTATTATATATAATTCTAATTACCTTACAAATACTTAATTGCTTATTCTCTTACAACTTCACACGAATATACTTTACCTTTAATGTCAAAGCACATTATATACACATAATGAAAATATGAGAAATAAGGTAAAAAGGGAACATTTCAATGCAGCTCGAGCTACTTCCAATCTGCCATAAACTTCATTTAAGACCGCCGTAATAAGGTTCCCGAGAAAATTTTCCCGCTCGAGAACGCCTGTAAACTGTATCAGTTTACAGGCGTTCTCACTAAAAAGCTTTTTTGTTAAAAAAAAATTTTGGTAATTTTTTTTGGAAGAGGTTTTTAGTTGGGAGTAACAATCTTAATGTTTCTCGCTCTGGTAACGAGACAAAGCACGGCGTTGCGCTCTGGTACTCAATACGGAATGCCCCCAAAATTCGAAAATTTGGAAAGTGGGAAACAGTAGTGTCTTAATGGGAACGTTGTGTCCTAACACTATGTTCCTAGGTTCTTTATGCCTAAGAGTAAAAAAAACTTTGAAATCCGAAATAGTTTCTGAAGCATACTGAAATTTTCTTGCTCTCTTTTTTTTAATTTTAGAGGCTTTATTGAAAGTCAATGTCCACATATTTATACATCCTGATACTTTTAAGATAAGCAAATATGGATTACATGCATTTATTTTCACTTAAAATATTAACTAACAAAAAAAAAATTAACTAACTACTTCGTATGATAAATGACATTATAATATATCTATTAGGTTAACTTATAATAAACCTATCAGACTGAGCTCGCACACCGTGTTACTCAAGCTCAGTTTGTATAACGTACATCTAAACAGCCACCGCATGATACAATTTCCTCAGTTTCACAGTGTATTGGGAAGTAATAGAATTGTAATTTAGAACAAGGTTTAATTAAAGTTGGTATGGCTCTGATGAAGGCCACTTACGTCGTTACGAGTACATCGGCTAGAGGTTATAAGTAAAATTGTGTATTTGGTGACACTAAAGTGTTAGAGGAACCAAGAAATCATTAGATTAGTCCTTAGACTGAGGCCAGTTTTTGTAATAATTTTATTCAATCTTGTTATATCATTGTTGCATATTTTTAGAATAAATTATTTTTGTATTGAATATGGCTATCGAGAAGGGCTCTATTTCAGCTCTTAATTATTAGACCACGTGGGCAAAGCTGCAGAAAAAAACTAGTCAAATATAAAATACTTCTGCCATATAAAAGATACTCGGATAGTTTCGGTTTGACGATACAAATTGAGTACATAAGGATATTGAGTTTCTATTGACATTGAAATTGGAATAAAATAGATCGTCTCTACGTATTCGTTTGATCTTTCCTAAAAAAACATTTTCGTGTGCAAAGTAACAGGAAATGTTGTATTATATTATATAATTTTACGTCTTTGTGAAGTTTGAACACTAAATATAGAAGGTTCCTTTTTTGTTTTTGTAGCAGTGAGGGCAGAGGGAACCTAGGCACCTAGTATTAAGACACTCCGTTTTAATTAAGACACTTTCGTTCCCTTCTTTCCGCCGAATTTTGGAGGCTTTGCGTGTTGAATAGCGGAACTCAATGCCGCACTTTTGCCTCGTTGCAAGAACGAGGAAATGAAAATATGAAATATTTTATTTCCTCGATTGGGAATCGAACCTACAACCTTTCGCGTTTACAGTAGCACGCTTAGC
This sequence comes from Heliconius himera, assembly GCA_021202915.1. NCBI lineage: Eukaryota > Metazoa > Arthropoda > Insecta > Lepidoptera > Nymphalidae > Heliconius > Heliconius himera. The sequence goes on along the minus strand of JAJHJA010000750.1, from coordinate 338,324 downwards.
AATAAATACTTTCAGATTAATTATATTATATTAAACAACTAACTAATGTATATATTTTCTGATATTGTTGAAGAAATACAAACACAAATTTACCTAGATATATTATAGCAAATTTGATATTGCATAAAGTACATATTTTATGATAACTCAAAAATTCACATACAAATTTCTATATTTTTCAACAATATTGCATAGAAAAGACAAATTTCTTTAAAATATGTAAGTAAGGTTCCCAGCGTGATAAAAGATTGGGTTCACTGTAACAAACCGATAGCACGTAATGCGAATGCGAAAATAGTAGGATTCTCGAGATTGAAATGGACTATTGGAACGGAAGGCAGACTTCTTGGCGCCTGAAATATAAAAAAAAAAAAAAAAAAATAAAAAAAAAAAAAAAAAAATAAGCTGCAAAATTGAATGGTAATGTCATTTTTTAGTGTATTCGCTTCTTTTAGAAATATTACTTGTGTTTTTTTTCTTCTGATTTTCGGCATATCCTGAACACAGCAGGACAGGCAGAGGGAACCTAGTGTTAAGAAACTCTGCATCCCATTTTCCTTTAAATTGTAGAGGCATTCGGTGTTGAGTCGTGGAACCCTGCGCCACGACTTTAATTTTTTTGAAACTTAAGAAAATCCTAGATGTCCTTTTCATTCTGATCAGTGGAGCACTGATTATTTATAAAATGTTATTTGTTATATCTGACAGCTACTACAGTTTTACCGAACAACCTTATTTATACCGATTTGAGCGCAATATCCGGTCGGTGCGCTACTGTCGCGGAAAAGATACAAAGTGCACTTAAGGTTGGAAATAGATTTCGAATTTACTTAACATTTTGCAAGCTGGTTGAATTTGTTAAGCGTAAAGTAAAACTCTGATCTGGATGGTTCAATTTTATTTCATCGAAGATGTCGTACGACAAATATTTGATTCATTGGAAGGAAGAATCTTGTGATGTTAAACATAATGTCAAAGATCTTTGCTGTTCTCTTTTGAATGGCTTGTATTTTTTTTTTATTTTGTGTATGGAAACATAATCACGCTCTTACTTTTTTCGTAGGGAAAAATTATAATTATTAATTACTTAGTAATACATATACACAGGCCGTCGCTTCTAGAGCAGTGGGACAGCATCATCATCATCATTCCACCAGCTTTTTGACGCCCACTGTTACTCATAAGCCTTACCCAAAGGTATAGTAAATAGGTATCGTACTACACTTTGTGCATCCAGCGGCAGCGTCTGTCATGATAGTGTCTTAAATCTAGGTTCCTAGGTTCCCTATACCTTTATAAAGAAAAATATCCTAAAAATATTTAAAGTTGTAATTAAAAAACACAGCAATAAATTTAACTTTGACATTTTAAAAACTTTTATATAAAACCTGGGATTTGGGGCACATATACATTTATGTATTTTATTTTGGTAAATGACAAATCGTTTGACGTACATACATACATATAACGTGTGTGAAATATTACCTTTTACATGATGTCTAGATAGCGCGGCGTCACACTCTTGATTTAGAGGCAGTGATCCGCGCCGATGTATGCTAATTTGACGAGGTTGAATCTGTTTGAATATGAGTTTCAGAAATTTTACTTGTGCAATGGTTTTTTTTATAAGCCTATATATTATTGCTGGAGCAAGGAAATGAAAACTATTCATTCCCCTAAATGGGAATCGAACCCACAATCCTTTCCTTAGATATAAATACATAATTGACGTTGCAAATATGGTGATGCGAAATCACTAATACACATTTTGATTAATACTCTTTAGATACAAAACTACTAAAATATTCATTAAAAATATCAATTTTTCTATAACTTAGATTTAAAAAATGTATAATTTATTTTACAAAATATATTCTTTTCTAATGAAAATCTAAATATTTTACAAAATCAAAATCTTATTAGGCAGTGACAATCTAATAGTATGACAGTGTAGGACAAGTTTTAATTAAAGCCGGTACAACGCTGCCAAGAAACAACTTGTGTTTTGTGTAACTTTTCTCATTTACGAATATATGACACTATTACTGAAAACGGCTTTTTGGTGGAGATAGAGAATAATAATATTTTTCTATGTTGGTTTACTTAAATGTTCACGCTGTTTTTTTTCACAGATAGCAGGGTAGCCAAAAGGAACCCCCAATTAAAAGTAGAAGCACTCATATTTGAATATGTTTTAAAGAATAGTGTAAAAAATGTATATTTATTACCAGACCCTTTACGTGGACCTTTACTCCAGCCAAATGCCCCAAAGGATGTTTAAAATTGGAGCAAATTCGTTATACTAGCAAGCTTTAATTTTATACTTTTTATTTAGGGACTATTTAGGAACTATTTCAACATCAATATCATCAACTACAACGTCGGGCTTTTGCTTTAACATTAGACATTTGTATAAATTTGATCTTTTGTGATAATTTATATAACGGAGTAGGCAAAGGGAACCAACTATCAAGTCACTGTAGATTGATATAACAGGAAGATTTATACGCGTAATACATGCATATGGATCGTTTACTAATTTTAAAATATTTTACGTTTTAAACAAATAGATCGACTTGGACATCGCATGATTTGATTATTAGTATGTATCACACTACACAGCACGACGGGCCAGCAACCGAATTCCTCACCAGAGTCCTTCCGAATATGATGTCTATTATGTCTTTCGATAGGTTGTGTTTTCATGCGATGTCCAAGTCGATCTATTTGTTTAAAACGTAAAATATTTTTAATATTGGCATGATGATAACTACTGTAATAACTTAAGACAGAAGGTCCTTTAAGTAGAGACTAAATAGATTAACCGACTTGGTATTACATGGATCTCACAACTTTTTACGGTAGAAAGACTGAGCTGCGAGACTTGGGTTTTTTACAGGATGTTTTTGATGGCATCTCACTTCTTTTTGTAGAGTCCTACTTTTTGGTACCTATCTACACTTATTATTTTCCATTATATAGTAAAAATGATTCATTAACTGCAAATGTAACCTTGTAATCCTATACATTTATATGGGATTACAAAGTTATACATGCAGTTGGTGTATTTGGAAAACTGGACTGAAATTACAAAATATTTAAGTTTTCCCATGATTAAGACACTAAACTCGATTTGTATTCCAAATTTGAAGCTTCTATGTTTGCTAGAAGTGCCTTGGACTTTTGATGATCGGTGAGTCAGTCAGTGAGTGACAAAATTTAGAAACTTTAACAAGTTGTCATTCTTAAACTACTGGTTCAAATTGACTGAAATTTTAAATATACCGTGTTTATATTATGCCTGATTAGTTACTGAAAATTCAGGTTTCTTGTTTTATCCACAACGAAGTTATAGGGGGTCGAAAATGGCCTGAATTGCTTCGAGAAAAGGATGGTACGGCCGTGCCGCTGTTTTTTGCTCGACTTGGCGGGGGCACTGCCGTGCCCCCAGATTATACAAACTGGAAAAAGTTCATTTCAATGAAGATATTTGAATAAACTTCTAAATAACTTTAGTTAAAGGAGTAAAACTTTTGTTCTTCAACAAAAGGAGCGCCGTTACTGAATTAATTGGTCAATAATAAAACATAATAAGAGATTTTCGCGATAAAGCCGATGTAAATACGACCCATTTAAATTAAATGAGACGAGAAAAGGGAAGTTAGGTGGAAGTCACGGTCGAAAGTACATTATAACTAATTTATAATTTAACTGTTGAACTTAAACTTGGTGGTTTTAAAATAATAATATCAGAATATATTATTATTTCATTGATGAGTACGGAGATGACAATTCTGTACAAATGTTAAATTATTATTAGATATTTGGAAAAATTGAGAAAAATATTTTTTGACATTTATTTTCATTTATAAAATGCGTCACCTTTTTGACTTTTCACCCGATATTGAGATATTGTACGTTGAGTATGCGAATCTCAGGACTCTTTATTCCAGAGCGGACAAACATTTTCTTTTAGCGTGCCGATGTATCCCGCACATAGCATGGCAGTAATGGATGTCTAAAGGTGTATATGAAGACCGTAACAAAAGATAAACCTACTTATTTAGGAAACGTATAAAAATTTGAACGCAGCGGGACTCGAACCGAAATAAGTATTTTTCTTTCCTAAGTGTGAAATAACACTTTAAAAATGTTATTCCACACTTTGGAAAGAAAAATAACCTACGACAGATTTGAATTCGCGACCATCACTTTCAGTTAGATACAGAAAAACCTTACTAATGAAGACATTAAAAATGTACCAACCAATTCTACTCTAAAGAAAGTTTTGTATTTCCAACATTCCAATTGATAAATACAGCTTGTCAGTTTGTATACGTCCCATAAGAAATATGAATTCTATTAAGGTCACGCTTACTGTACTGCTATTTGCATTTACAAAGGATTTATTATAAACTAGCGGCCTGCTCGCGGCTTTGCCCGCTTGAATTACATGATTATTTACGGGAATTATCCTATAGTTATGATAGAAAATGCGACAAAAAACGAAGCATAAACCCTCATATTTCATCGTCATTTGATTGCGATGATGATTTTTTGTGCTCTAAGGGAATATAGACTTGAACATTGAGGTATCTAACCTTTAACCGATCTTGTACAAAATAGTCTTGACAGACGGACAGACGAACAAACAGCACAGTTATGTTATAAGAATTTTGAGGTATGTACCCTAAAATACCCTTGGCACATACATACATGCAACATACATTTATTTTAAACTGAAAATAATACTAAAAGGAACTGTAAAACGTTATAAAGGACTCTAATTGTGTGATATAAGTTACTATCTATTGTTTTACATAAGTTGAATGTAAAAATCTGAAGTGATGAATATTAACAGAAGTTCACATAAAAGGCAAGCTCTCAGTTCACCTACGTCTTCAAGCTCATCTTCAGCCGTCACATCTGAGCAAATAAGCAAAATAGTCAATGATATTTTTGAAAAAGAAATGTCTAACTTACTTTCCAATATTAATAGAACAATTACTTCGACTGTCAGCTCTTATTTTAAGAGTATAGATACCAAAATAGTGGACTTGCAGCAATCAATCTCATTTATAAGCACTCAATACGATGATATGAAGAAGCAAATTGACACATATTCGGATATAATTGAAAAGCAAAAGAATGAAAATGTGTCACTTCAAGGGGCTGTTGTAAGTCTTACCAATAAAATTAATGTTATGGAACAGCAAGCTCGATCTAATAACATTGAGATTCAGTGTATTCCAGAGTCTAAAAATGAAAACTTGGTTTCAATTGTAAAACAATTAGCGACGACTGTTGGATATAATTTGGGTGACAACAATATTGCTCGCTGTGCTCGTATTGCTAAAATTAATCCTAAGTCAACAAGACCACGTTCTATTGTAGTTCAACTGAATACACCTTTAACGCGTGATTACCTATTAGCTGCTGTAATAAAATTTAATAAAAACAATCCAAATGAAAAATTAAACTCTTCTCATCTTGGCATTAAAGGGAACAAATCCCCTATTTATGTATGCGAGCATCTTTCAAGTGCAACTAAATTACTTCACGCAGCTGCTCGGCACAAAGCTAAGGAGTTGAATTATAAACACGTGTGGGTGCGTAATGGAAGATTTTTTATGAGAAAAACTGACGTTTCGGACTATAAAGTGATTTCTAACATGGACTACTTAGATAAGCTTACTTAATTGTACATATTTGTTTTTTTCTACTGCATGTAATTATTCCACTTATAATTTTTTAAAATTCGATTCGCTAAATATTTATTATCAAAATGTTAGAGGCTTACGTACTAAAACTCACGAATTCTTAAATAATGTATGCTGTAATAACTACGACCTCATAGTACTTACTGAAACTTGGCTATGTACTGGTATTTATGATTCAGAACTTTTTAGTGCAAACTACAATGTCTATAGAAGAGATCGCAACGTGGTTAACTCCAAGAAACTGAATGGTGGGGGAGTATTAGTGGCAGTTTCCAACCATATTAATTCTAAACGAAACATAAATTGGGATAGTGCTTGTGAAGACATATGGGTTACTTTAGAATTAAATAAAAATATAAAATTAGCTATTTGTGTAGCCTATATTCCGCCACCAGTCAATGAAGTAGTGCTGGATCATTTTATAAATAATTACAATAACATAGTTGATACAATTAATTTTGGTGTGCTTATTATCGGAGATTTTAATATGAGTTATATTGATTGGAGTTTGATTGATAATAACTACCGTATGTCCTGTGCTGCAAAAACATTTATAGATTTCTGTCTTATTAACAATCTCACTCAATTAAATCACATAAAAAACTACCAAAATAAACTTTTAGATCTTGTGTTGTTTAACTTGGATTATCCTCAAGTGTCAGTCGAATCCCCCTCTAGAAGACTAATCCGTACTGACCCGCTGCATCCACCTTTACTAATAAATGTTAGCACGTCTATAAACAAATCAGCTCCCACGCTAAGTTTGAATAGTTCTAGTCTGAAGTATGCTTATGCTAAAGCTGATTATAAATCAATAAATAAATACCTTTCTGCTGAGATGGTGGATATTTTGTATGACATTATATATAAGTCAATGGATCTCTACATACCAAAAATAAAAATTGTACATGGTTTAAAGCATCCACCTTGGTTCAGTCATACTCTGATTAAACGAATTAAGGAGAAGGAAATTGTAAGACAGAGATACAAAAAATACAATAACCCTATGGACGAGATAATATTAAAATTACTCGAGAAAAGATGTGAAAAATTGTCGATACAGTGCTATAATGCATATGTTCAATTCACTGAAGATAAAGTCACTTCTAATAGTAAATTTTTCTGGTCTTTTTTAAAACGCAAAAAACAAAATATCACCAATTCATATCCAGCTGAAATGAAATGTGATAATATAAGTCAATCAGGAGGTCAAAATATCTGCAATCTATTTGTATCACATTTTTCATCCATCTATGCTCAAAACTACGATTCACTATACGACTATAAAAAAATCGAACAGAATTTAAGCATTCAGAATTTTGATAGTCGTAGCTTATCCTGCGTACATCTAACCCATAGCGAAATAATTTGTGCTATAAAAAAACTAGATCACAACAAAAGTTCTGGATCTGACCATGTCTCTCCAGCCTATTTGATACATTGCGCTGAATTGCTTGCTTTATCCTTAGAAAAAATATATAATGAGTCACTTAAAACTGGAATCTTTCCTATTAAATGGAAAATTGCAAAGATTGTACCAATTTTTAAAAGCGGTGACAAAACAAATGTCAAGAACTACAGACCTATTTCAATACTATCTGTGTTTGGCAAAATTCTTGAATCTTTAATATATCAGAATCTTTTTCATTACTTTAAGCAAATGTTCAATGTTCACCAGCATGGTTTTATCAATGGTAGGTCTACATGTACAAATTTAGTTAAAGTAAAATTTATTAAAAGATGCAGTCGACGAGAGAAATAGAGTTGATGTCATTTATACTGACTTTAGTAAAGCATTTGATTTAGTACCTACTTCCGTACTACTTCAAAAATTGTCTTCATATGGAGTCGTTAATTCTTTACTAAACTGGCTAAAATCATACCTCACAGAAAGGCAGTTCTACGTTGTAGCTAATGGATATGAATCTAAAAATTGTCAAAACTATCTATAATCCAAACGATATTCGCTTACTACAGGAGGATCTAACAAGCCTATATAATTGGTGTAAGCTGAATGGCATGATACTTAATACCAACAAATGTTCTCATATAACTTTTACAAAGAAGAAACGACTAGCATCCACTAAATATTACATAGGGGGCTCTCCTGTTAATACAGTAGAAACAATTAGAGATTTGGGTATTATCTTCGATAAGGAGCTCACATTTGTGCCTCATATAGACAACATTATTGGTAAGGCCAGTAAAATGCTTGGATTTGTAATAAGAAACTCTAAAATATTTAAAAAAACTTGTACTAAAATATCCCTATACAAGAGCTTATTACGCTGTATGGAGACCTCATTACGCTTCTCACTGTCTGAGAATCGAGAAACTACAAAAGCGTTTCTTATACCATCTTGCTTTTTCGTTAGGTAAATCGAGGACACTAAAAAGCTACGCAGATAGACTTGTGTATTTTAGGTTAGACAGCTTAGAAAAAAGAAGAGAAATATTAGATTCGCTTTTCTTATACAAAAGCATTAATAATATATATGATAATACCTCTTTAGTACAATCATTCTGCTTTAAAGTGCCTAGAAGTACACGCAAGCCGTCTAACCTTCTCGAAGTACATTTTCGGAGATCTATTTTAGGTAACAATTCCCCTATGTCTCGCTTTTGTAAAATATTAAATGTTGATGGCGCCTTAGATCCATTTAGAGACTCTGTGCTTAGATTTCGCAGAAACGCAACAAAACGCCCCTGATATTTTCTTGTTTCTTATTTCGCTTTTATGATATTTATTTTTATTACTTACTAGCGACCCACTCGCGGCTTCGCCCGCTTAAACTACTGAATTATTTAATTAATATACTGAATTACGTTCCTTAAACAAACGACACAAACAACAGAATACTTAAATGGTAAAAATCATAAACAACATAGTAGGTAGTCTACCTAATATTCTTTTATTTAAAAATGTTTAAACGAAATATGAAATCATATACCTATGTTGCGCTGAAATAATACATTATAATTATTTAGAGAGCTCCAAAATACGTGCAATTGCTTCTAAACCTACTTTACTATAGAGCTAGCATTGAAGCATTCTCTCTTGCAGCTCCTTTCTTCTGGCGCTGGGGAACGGCATCAGGGCATTGGTCTTTGGGCTGTGGTCTCAAGCGGCACCCATCAATATACGTGCGTCGTTAGGGTGCCTTTGGCTTTGGCCCTAGGACTGTGCACCTGCTCTAGAGCAGATACATGGAGAAGGATTTTTGGTGGGATTTTCCTTCCGGATGATCAAATGCCACCTGAACGGTCAGCTCAGCCAGTTGAGACCCTCAGTCAGGGAGGCCCAGCTTAAGTGACCAGCGGCCGAGGTGACTGCTCAGTCGGATTCGAGGAAGGAGAAAGTCACTCTGAAGACGACGTCTGACTCTGGTGCGCACTGGGCGATGCTATTATAGTTAGGTGCAGGTAACACAATACATCAGCGCGTAGTAACGCATTATACCCGAGTTGGACTCTTTCTATTTTTAGGTTGCGGTGAAGCGTGGTGTTCCTCACGTAGTATAGTGCCTGGGTCACTCGCCAGAGAGTGAAGTCCTGCAGGATTTCTTGTTGATTGGTACTGGCGTAGGTACGATAAGGCCTGACTCACGCCATGTAGAGCTATAGCTTCGTTCTTAGGAGTAGGTGGGATCTGAAGAGTGGTCTCAGCAGGAACATTGCGGTCCTCGCGGCTTTCTTGACTTGCCCTGTCAACGAAAGTCTTCTGTCAATAACAACTTTCATATAGTCGCTCTGCTGCTCCAGGGGATCTGCTAGCCCTGCAGGCTCAGCGAGTCTTGAGTTCAAGGATGTAATCGGCTGTGTCTTGGCGACGTTAAGGGCAACCCTGTATAGCCAGTTCGGTATCAGGTCAAGGGCTCGCTAGAGTCTCTTGGTTGTTTGGTAGGGATTTAGAGACTTCGAAAGGGCAATGTCGTTAGCGTAGAGCGCCAATATCGTGGCCGGCTGCGTCGGAATGTCATCGGTGTATAATGCGTAGAGGGCAGGTGACATAATGCTGCCCTGGGGAACGCCAGCAGCGATCAAGTAGCAGCTACGCTCTCCATTCTCACGCAAAACGTCCTATCAGGTAGATAGTCGGTAAGGACATGCGCGACGTTATGGTGCCGGCTCTAAACACCTTATAAAATAGCCCCGGATAACACACACGGCCGAAAGCGGGTGGTACGTCGTGGAACTATTGCAATCTCCTTTCGGTTAGTCACTGCTGCAGCGTAGTGGCCCGCTCTGGCCATCTGCAGGCTGGTTGAGTGCCCGTTTGCCAAACTGCTTGCTGGAGAAGTGAAAGGAATAACTTCGCCACCGCGCTGATATGGGTCAATATTTCTCAGGGCGTCGTGGGCTCTTCCCAGCCTTAGGTAATATGACCAGGCCCTCCTTCTATGCCCGGGGGAAAGGAGCTAGGCGGCCGTGGCGGATGCACTTTTATAAGCAAACGACGGGTGGTGGGCGTCGAGCTATATCGCAGCAAAGATTTTTAGTTATGTAATTTTAAATCTGTGTTACAGCTTCTAAAGTACTTATTAAAATGAAAAACAGTAAAGGACAGTTTTTATATACATTAAATGGCTAAAGTAACTAATATACTTATTGAAATGAAGAGTTAGGGATAAATGAAACAAAGTCGATACAGCTGATTATAGTCTGCGTTATGCATTTATAATGACAATTAAAGACGAACAGACGGACAACAAAGCGATCCTAATCCAAGTGATAAGGATTCCGTTTTTTTTCCTTTTGAGGTAAAGAACCCTAAAAATGGATTATTTTTTAGTTTAGTTATCCATACTGTTGTGCACTTAATAATTATAGATTTAAGTCATTTACAAATTGAATTAATTTTGCTTGCAAGAATTGTCATATTTAATAGAAAAATGTTTAGTTATTTCATATTTGTCTAGGTAAACTGTAACTGCACGCACACTGCAAACGTAATTTTTCCCATATAAATTCCGCAAAAATTCCGGGTTAAAATATAGGCTTCTATTAGTTATTACAGCGCATTTAAGATAAGAACATTTTAGAAAGTTGTTTAATTCTATTAGAATTATAAAAACTACCAATATTTTTATAGTTATTATAATAAAATATTTTCTCAAATTAAAAAAATGTCTATATTTTCCACCCGAAAAACACTAAAGCGTGAAAAAATATTAAATATATATAAATATATAGATACCACATTAGTATCGATACTGTACTGGTAATAATAATTGAAAAAAATAGATAAACTACGGAATACCTTTGTATGCAAAGTTTAAAGCATTATGACAGAATACAAAACAGTATATCTATAGAGGAATTACACACTCCTTTTATTTTTTTTAGCTTCACACTGTATCCCGCCCACAGCAGGGTAGGCAGAGGGAACATAAGACACTCGGTTCCCCACTTTCCGCCGAATTTTTCGAGGCATTCCGTGTTAAGTGGCAATACTCAACCACGGGCTTTTGCCTTGGTGCTAGAGCGAAGAAATGAAAATATTAAGAAATAATAATTCATCTCCTTGAGTGGGGATCGAACCCACAACTGTCGCGTTTCACTTACACCTCGACTCTTTTTATTCTATCTGCACTACGGTAATACGAACTTTGAAAATTAGTTATTGTGCCATAACTCTAACAGTAACACATGGTATCGTAAACTTTTTTGTAAATATTGATGTCTTCTATAAAATTGTAGTACATCACTTTGCTCTATTCTTAATAATTTCCACAGCTTACGCGATATAAGGTTCTTTTAAATATTTTTTTACACGTTAATCGTCTAATTGTAAAAGATTTTTCCTAATCCCCTCCCGTAGTTTCGGGGCCTATTCAATTCAAATAAAGAAACAAAAAATCTAATCGTTTGTCTTCATAATTTTAGTGATATCGATGCACGATCCCGCATACCGCATTACTTTATTATTACATGATTTTCTTTAGATTGCTATTTTTAAATTCGTTATATCTTTTGAATGGAATGTCCGATTTTAATAATTTAATAAGTATTTTAAACGTATTGATATTATTTTTAATAAAATATAATTTAATAGGATAAGGATTAATACAGAGGTATGAATAATAAGGTTTGATTATTGTCGGCACTTTCGTCAACTTTTAAAAAATAAAAAAGTAGTTATATTGGCACAACTACAGTAGTTGGACATATGGTATCACGGACTTTTTTATAGATATTGATGCGTTCTATAATACTGTAGAACATTGTTTTATTCTATCATCAATAGTTTTAGCAGCGCACGCGATGATAGAATTTTTAAGATTGATTTTTTCACACCTTGGGTTACATTATTGCATTTTTATTAAGGATCTCTATTTTTTTTGAAAATGTAATATAGCCTATGTGGGTAAGTAAAGATGCAGCTTTCTAATAGTGAAAGAATTATTGAAATCGGTCCGGTAGTTTTTGTGTGAAAACAATACAAACATACATACAAAAATACAAATCTTTCCTCTTTATAATATTTGTATAGATGTTAGGTAAGTGTACTAGATTGAAAAGCTAACATTTTTTTACTGAAAAAATGATCTTGGTGTAAGCAGGCAGAGCTTATGTTTCTCCAACATAAGTTGGTATATCTTATGCCTCGTTTAAAGTTATTGTTATTAAAATAGAAGCCTTGAGCTTATTTTGAGATCATATCTTTCCTATCTTTAAAGATATTTTACAGAGTTAAGATCACGTATTATATGAACTTGGTTCTATTCTTTAAATATATTTTTATTTTTGTAAGCAGATTAGAGTTTGAGTCTTAGAAAACTTATTTTTTGGACCTTAAGAGGTTTGGGGATAGTTAAATCAATTAAAGATCTGCCGTATTGGGTATAGTAAAATATTTTTCAAATATATAGAATTAAAACTAAGTGGGGAGTGGACAGGTATTAAGATCACCATCGTCAAGACTATGCGGTTGTGGGTTTGATCCCCACTCGAGGAAATGAATTATATTTTATTAATATATTCATTTTATATGAGTTCTGCCACTCAACACGCAATGCCTCCAGAATTCGGCAGAAAGTGGGGAACGGAGTGTCTTAACACTAGGTTCCCTCTGCTTACCCTGCTGTGTGCGGGATACAGCATGAAGCTAATTTATTATTTAATTTATTTTTTATTCATTTATCGCTCTGGTATCAAGGCAAAATTACAATTTGCTCTCCATAACAAAAACACGTAACATTCAGCGGCAAATGGGCAACACAGTGTTTTACACTAGGTGCCTTCTGCATACTCTGCTATATGCATACATGGATATAGCGTGAAGCTTTTTTTACCATATAAGAGTAAGAAAGATTTAGTCGAACCCTAATAATAAAACAAAACTAAAAATTTAATGGGATCTTTTATGTATATAAATTGCACGTTTAAAAATATATATTTATACACACACATAATTTGATTTCTAAAATATCAACAACTGTTTGAATTTTCAATACACAAATAATTTCACGCTGAAATCAAACAATTGTGAAACGTGGTTTCGTATCGTTCAAATGTAAAACTGTTATATTTGATCCGGGAACGGATGTTGCTTATTCACTTTGTTGTGGCAAAAGCAACTAATTAAGCGGATCCTGTGACCGTTGTTTTCCATTTCGACCCTTTTAATGTTTAAATTATTAAGAGATTTTGAGGCAAGCATCACTTACAAGTCAAGCTTATATGAGTATGGTAATTCCGTGTATGATGTGAAATAACGTTTATTAAATTTTGTTTTTTTTTTTTCACCTTTAGGATAGGCAGAAAAACTTGGTGGTCAAAGATACACACCGTTTTCCACAGTGGACCATGCGTGATTATAAACATAATCCGGTTGTAAGTTCGATGTTAACTCGGGGAAATTCAGATCTCTGCTCTGGCATGAGAACAAGCGGCGTTGAGTTTCTCTACTCAATACGTAAAATCTCGAAAATTTTGCAAAAATTGGTACATTTTCCTGACTATATGATGGATAAAGCGTGAAACTTAAAACACATTAGTAAGTATTTCGACAATATTATTTCATTCAATAGAAAGTAAATCTCACAGACGGCACTCGTTAATTTTGCCTATAGAACAATATCTTTGTTAAATTGCACAAGAAAGAGCGTTTCTACAGAATTTGTGTGACAAAAGTGACGACGGATATACGTGACTATATTTTACGTCACTCTCCCATGAGTGCGATGGAGTTGGAATAATTGTAACAAGAGTTTTTCAATAAAACGTGTTCTTCTAACACCTTAAAAGATTATTTTTTATCTTGACCTTTTTCTGCCATTTTCAGTGTAAATACTAAGTAACCACTAATATATTTAGTGAAACTGTGTATTGTACGGTAGAAATAAGTGTTTTATTTTCAATTTAATCAAAAAAAATTTTTTAAGCTTCACGTTTTAGTTATGTAGCGAATATGCAGGGAAAATGGGGACCAGGTTAAGATATTTTGTTCTCATTAAGACACAATGGTTTCCTTAATTTCTGCCAAATTCTAGAGGCATTGCGTGTTGAGCGGCGGAACTTAACACCGCGCTTTGCCTCGTTACCAGATGATGAGCAAAGAAATATAAAATTTTACCTACAAGAGTCCCGTATACTATTATTAATTTGTCCAAGAATCATGAAATGAAAATATACTTTTAATTATATCAGGTTATTGAGAGATAAATTGGGCGTTGTTTTGCTAGAAGTGAGTAAAGAAATAAGAATAATTAATTTTCCCTAGTCAAGATCAAACCCACAACCATTGTGTAAACATGCTGACGCTGTGGCACAGCAAATCAACAAATTGCACCAAAAACAGATTTTTTCCATATATTTGGTCTTTAATATATTAAAAAAGTTTCCAACCCATATGAGCAAAACGAGCATCTTTACAAAGTGGGCATGCGAAGTTAAGCAAGTTTAAAATTATAATACTTGAACTTTGTGCGGGTTTAACGATTTACTGTTTGGGACAATAAATTATTTTACGACTGAATAGCTTTACAAAGAATCCTTAGTGGTTCGGACCTGGCTGCGGCGGTAGCTGTGAATGTTGTATAGATACATCAAATTATTTTACAGACTAATCGTGGAGCAGAGGTATAAGCGTGTGACGGTAAACGCGATAGGTTGTAGGTTCGATGGTCGTTCGAAGAAATAAAATAATGAATATTTTAAATTCCTTGCTTTGATTTTGAGACAAAGCTCGGCGTTAAGTTCCACCACTCAACACACTGCTATGACTACTGATTTCAAAAGTGTCTTAATAGAAACTGAGTATCTGAACACTAGTTTACTGGATTCCTCCTGTTTACTACTGTTATAATATCTATAAAATTTTGGAACTAGTTGATTTATTTCGTGTGAATTGTGGAAAATATTTGAAAGTGCGGTTAAAATAGCACACACCTTGTGTAATAAAATAAAAAAAAATATTAGTTATTATCAATATTATTTTCAGCTTATGTATCCCGCATGTAGTAGGCAGAGGGAGATTCTTGAGGCACAAGATGTTGAGTGACGGAACTCAATGATGTGATTTGCCTCGACACCAGAGCGAAAAAATTTAAATATTAAATATTTCATTTCCTTGAATGGAAATCGAACTCACTACCTTTTTCTCGGTTACCATCACACACTTATGTCCCTGCGTCACGACTGGCATCTCATCTGTTATAATATTTCTAATCTATAATCGATTCTAAAATTGTCCACTTTACGGAAATTTGTACAATCTTACATTAAGTTTTACAGGAGATTATGATTGGAACAGGAATTTGCAGTAACCTTGTAGGCAGATGGAAATTTAAACTGTTCAATCCATTCACTTAACTGAAATTTAAATTTTAAACAACGAAATTCAGTGGAGTGTTTCACTTTATTAACTTTGTTTGAAGTTATCTAATTAATAAGTGAGGTAAAATGTAACTGTCAAACTTAATAAAATGATGTCAGGTTTAAAGTTTAATATAAACACAAATATAAATTAAGTTAGCATAAAAATTGGAGTTAATCATTGTATGGTAATATAAGTCAATATTGTAAAGTTATTGATTTGTTGAATTCTGCCGACGTCAACACGCTGTTTCGAATTATTAATATTCTGTATAAACGTTGAGTAAAATTATATTTTTTCCTGTTTCTGTGGGAATTTTAGGATATCCTCTCTGATCCCCTACTCTCCCCTAGGACTAGTTTTGTATGTGCATTGTCTACCAGTCACTCAGTAACGGAAGGTTTGTACGTTTCTATTATATAGAAATAAAATATGCTCCATAGTATAAATATACTATATGTTAACGAAGTGTATATTTGTAAAATGTTATTATGTATATGCATCCAAAATAAAATGATTACTTTAAAAATATTCAAAATATTATAATTTGTAAAGCAGGTCAACTAAAAAAATTTGATAGAAAAATTCAGATAGAACTAATAAAAATATAAGGCTGTCGTGGCGCAGAGGTGTAAATATGCGAATGTCAACGCGGTTGTTGTGGGTTCGACTCGCACTCGGGAGAGTGAAATATTTACATTTCATCGCTCCGGTAGGCAACGCTATGTTGATTTCCGCCATTATACCCGCAATGACTCAAGATTTTGGTGGAACACTTTCGGCGAAGAAGGAAGCGTCTTAACACTAGGTTCCCAAGTTCGCTCTGCCTAACTTGCTATGTATGAAATAAATCAGCTTCACACTGTATCCCGCACAAAGCAGAGTAGGCAGAGGGAACTTGTTGTGAAGTGTTAAGACACTCCATTGCCCACTTTCCGCCGAATTTTGGAGGCATTGCGTGTTGAGTGTCGGAGCTCAACGCTGCTCTTTGCCTCGTTACCAGAGCGAAAAAATGAAAATATACATTTTGATAAATATTTCATTTCCTCGAGTAGGGATGGAACCCACAACTGTCGTCTTTCAGTCACACCCTTGTGCCCCTGGGCCACGACGGCCTCATGTATCAAATAAAGCGTTAAAAATACGAAAATTGTATAAATATTTGAAAAATTCATCTAGAAAACTTTGTAAATCACGATCACAAAACGAATAAGCTTGTCAGTTGTATAGAAGTGCTCCCAAGTAATATAATCTGGAAAGGCGTCTGCGTTTAACTGTGTCTAAGTGGATTACATCTGGTTGATTTAACAAAACGAGTCCTAAAATACAAATGCACATTTATTTCAGGTTTTTTAAGAGATAGAATCAGTAAATATCTTGAGTTCTGGTGATTGGGTGAAAAACAAGCTCTTGTGCATTGTAAGTACATATGTGGCAAATTTTGAATTATTTTCGTAATGTACTATTAGTTTTCTATGATTTTGTTGAATGTACTCGTATATTAATTATTAATATTTTTTTAAATTATTTTCTAAATTTATTTAATAGCTTCAATTACCCATATCTATTTTTTTATCTTTTGCCTAAAAGTTGCAGAGATTGCTATTTAAGAGATTTTGTAAAAGTATATTTTAAATTTAAATAAATACTTTATTTTCTGTAACATTTCATTTGGTGTGTAATCAAGACATGTTATTATTACAAAAGAAAACAATATTTTTTAAAGATAAAGTTTTCTTTCATCTTATATCCTTTTTTTTAATATAGAGACGCTACAGCAACATTTACCTTCCCAACCGCTAATAATTACCTGAAACAATATATATCTCTTCAGCCTCAACCATTTAGTTAATATTATAAAGTAGATGCTAGCGACGTAAGCGACACCTGCTGAATCATATTTACATGGAAAACTTATATAGCTTATTTAACTTTACGCTGTGTGCCGCATATAGCAAGTGGGAACTTAAGACACTCTATTTACTTATTATTTTACTTTTTGCTCAATTTTAGTTCCCTCTTCCTACCCTGCTGTGTGCGGGATACAGCGTGAAGCTGATTTTCATTATTTGGTTAAGATCTGTTTCCTACCAATACCTTATCTCTTGAACATTTAAGGGCTCGACATTAAGTGAATATGAAATAGGTCTCACGTTAACTCCCTGGTAGGGACTTGCGGGAAGATACTAACGCAAGTTTGTTAAGTATTCATACGGTTCACAACTTCAGAAACATTAATTGTCTTCACTTTGTGACTAATGTTTGTATGTATGTTGAATGTACTTTGTGTAATATATTTAAATGTGTAGTTTAATTTGGAAGTGAAGAATAAATAGGAATTCGATTCCTACTCAGGTGAAGAATGGCGTTGACATTAGGTTTCCTTCGAAAGGCGAATTTTCATATGCACCATCACTGCTCTGGCGCTTAACACAAAATATAAAAATGGACAGATATCGGAAAACAGAATGTTTACGGTTCAATTTCCACTAGAAGGAATTAAATATTTATTATTTTTAACCTATAATGTTATGTGCGTGATAAAGCGTGAAGCAATAAAAATATTTTTACACTAAGTACCTTCCACCTACCTCGCATAAATTCAAATTAAGATTGATGAAGAAATAAGAACGATCACTGTTAAATTTAGAACAACAGACACTCAATTACCAAAGTTTGTAGATTTGCACAGCTAATGCATTCTGTGTTTCACAGATCTACCAAAGTGAATTACAATGGAGTTGGCATTGAGCGAGACGTACGAGCTAGGTGAGAACTAGTACATTTACATGACTTAGGCACTAACTAGTCTTATTTGAATGACTATTGAGTTGATTCCGATATATTTTATATATTTTTAATATTATTTCAAATGTTTTCTTTATTATAATACTATAGATATTTTATACTTAAAAATATAATGTGGTCCTTTTTTTTCTCTGTTTCGTACAATATCTCACTGAGACTCTCAGAGGTTAGAAGCACTTGAGTTAATATTTTTCTGTTCCTTTGTTCATTATTAGATCCGTTCTTCCATACAATATAAGTAAAAAGCAAATTTTAATATAGGTAAGACATCATTAAAATTCCAATTTAAAGTGTAAACAAAATAATTTATTATTTGGGCAAGTCGTGACGTAGAGGCACAAGCATATGACTGCAAGTGCGACAGGTTGTGGGTTCAATTCCCACCCGAGGAAATGAAATATTTAACGCGCAATGCCTCCAGATTTCGGCGTAAAGTGTGAAACGAAAATATTTCTATGGGAACGCAGTCTTAGCACTAAGTTCCCAAGTTCTCTCTACCCAGCTAGCCATGTGAGGGATACAGCGTGAAATTAAAAAATTAGGTATATTACTAAAGGATTCTAATAAAATAACTTAATATTTATACAGTATTTCTCTCAGAATTTTCTGCTATATAGTGAGTGTTAAAGCAAATTTTTATCCACACCTGGTCCACAAATCACGACGTACAATAGCCATATTCTAAAGCAATGCGCAACGTTGGGTTATAAATAAAATTACCGCGGAGCTGCACTCCTATCCTCTATAACACGTCGACTATAGATAGAGGTTGAGACTTATGTTACTTTGACACTATAGAAGTGTAGACGTATGTCACCTTGACTACACTAAAAATACATTTACTGCACTTGTTTGACATATGTACGTCGATGGAAGTACAACCTGCATTTGCAATATGATTTATGCATGCTTGTTTGGTTTGACATTAAGTCATAACGTATACGATATTGGTATATGTTGTGTTTTTTAGCTTCACACTGTATACCTAGCGGAGTAGCCAAGAGAACGAAGCACCAAACGCAACGGTGTCTGCATGCCTCCTTTGCCTCGTCACTGTCATATATCTCTTCAACTATGCCATTTTAGGGGATCCTCTTATTTCTCAGTATCATTGTTGAAGGGTTTTCGAAGGTCAACCGAGATCTCGCCCTTCGATCTTATCTTTTTCTTTCATTAGACATTCGTTCGATGCCCCCCACCACCAATGAGACACCACGGGATTGCTCGCGCATACTACTACGAAGTCTTCGTGGAATTATATAACAACAGACAGGCCACTGTCGCCTTCAGAGTTCCACGAGGTTTCTCTTAGGGTACTCGCAGCCTCGACAGCTGGCAGGAGGATCACCATGACCCTCCTGCACTAGTTCCTCTAAGGTAGGGGAAATTGAAGATGCGCATACCGCCTTCTTCTACATCTCCTGATGTGCAAACTGAACTGATGCCCGTCAGTACCTGCACCAGTCTGAACGTCAGGATCCTAAATCCAATTCTCACCTAGCGCTCAAGAAGTGGAAGCGGATTGCTTTAAATATTTCATCTCCTCAGTCGGTTTTACAGTCACACTTTGTGCCCCTGCGCCAAGACTAGCCTCAATATTATACATTGGTAGTTCTATTATTAACATACTGTATATTTTGGAGCGTAACACATATATCCAGCTGAATTTAATTGATAAACTCTATGCATTGTAATATTTATTTCCAAATTGGGAAATGGAGTGTCTTAATATTCGATTACCCTGCCTACTCTTCTGTATGCGGGATACAGCTTGAAGCTAAAATACAAAAAATAATTGTAATAATAACATTGATTAGAGTTAAATATTACATACAGAACTTAGTATCAGTAGTCGTGCTTCTTTAATTGGCCTTTTGTACCATTCTGATACATGATTCTCTTTGGCTGTATGCCAAAACAAAGCAAGTCAATCTCTTTTGATTTATGTATAGCTACAACGTGATAGGCATTATCTAACTGTAATTTTCTTACCAAAAATTGGACGAATTGGTTGTAGAGTGAATAAAAAATCCTATTTCATACATTTTTATTACTAATAAATGGCAGCGTTGAGTTCCGCACCTGAACACACAATGCTTGAAACATAAAGTCGGAAAAATATGAATGGCTTTTCATACAGTTAGCAATTAAGAGTTAACAATAAAAGTGTTTTAATATAGCGCTGTATCGCTAGCACACATAGCAGGGTGGGCAGAGAGAACCTGGGAACCTAGTGTTACGACATTTTGTCCTCCACTCTCCGCTGAATTCTGAAGGTATTGCATGTTGAATTGCGGAACTCAACGGCGCGCTTTTGATGAAATGGAAGTATTTTATATCCTCGCTCCTTTAATAAGCAAAAGCAAGGCGTTAAGCTCTGTCTTGTCGATAACAAGTGTCTTAGTACTAGGTTCCCAATATATAACGTGAAGCTAAAAATGTAATAAAGAACAAAAATAATAACAATGTTAGATGAAAATAAAGAATAATAAAATTACACTCAGTTTTGGTTAACAAGTTGTACTTTTGTACAAACAAATTTATAAGTTACTCAAATTTGAAACTAGCAGGTTCGTTGTCAAAAATTTTATTAACCTTTATACAACTGACTTCGTTTAAAAATATCGAACGTCGAATAAAATATGGCGGGGTTATAATGCCGAGTGCTGGCTGCTGGTTTTTGTATCCAAATGTATAGACATTATTGATACCGTCTTAGTACAGTGGACATGACGATTGTAAGTTCGATTCCCACTCGAAGGACAGATATAATATTTAAATAATATTAATTTGAGGAACTGGAAAAAATGCTAGATCTTACTATTCATTCGGTTACATGCGGGAGAGGCTTAGAACAAAAAAATAAACCTTCATATATTAGATTTTCGTAATAAACTCGTAAAATGAAAAAAATTAAACCTTCACTCTCAATTTGATTATTACCTATTAGCAAACTTCCTGATTGTTGTATATAAGCAAGGTTTTTATTTTTTTTTGCATTACATTTCATTTTATATATTGTAGCAAAATAAACAGAGTTTCAAGAAACTCAGTAGTACTCTGCTTTTTGCCGAGATTCAAGACTTTGTTTGTTGCGTTACAGTAGGTACTCAAAGGTACACTTTATAAGCATGTATGATTAATATAATACACAAATATTAAAGAAAGTATTATAATACTTTCTTTAACACATTTTTTTAGGGCTCTGTACCTAAAAAGGTAAAAACAAAACTTATAAAAACACTTTGTTCTCTTTATCTGTCTTTCTGCCAAGTCAAAAAAATAGAAGCACTATTACACGTACTAGCCATCTCATGAATAATAGATGTATGTAGGTATAAGTTAGCCACAAGGCCGCTTAAATATGATATAATATATATTCTTTTATCAAATATTCCCACGCCCTATATGACTCAGACTTAAGACTGCCAAATTGTTGTAATTCATCACAAACAGCAAAAATCTGTAGGTCTTTCCACGATACTTTCTTTTGTAAGAACTTTTTTTTTTCTTTTGTAAATACATTATGAACTTATAAATTAAAATACTTGCTTCTAATACTATATGATGAACCTTATGATAAATCTATAGGGATAGTCGGCAAGTGTCAGTCGATATATCTTCTCTCTTTCTTCCTCTGTATACCGAACACAGCAAAAAAGGCAGAGGGAACCTAGTGTTAAGACACTCCATTTCCTAATTTCCCCCGAATTCTTGAGGTATTCCATGTAGAGTGGCAGAATTCTACACCGCACTTTTTCTTGATACAAGAGTGAGGGAATGAAAATATTAAATGTTTCGTTTAGTGTTTTTATTTCATTCCTCGACTGAACCTCAAACCCATAATTTGTGTTGACTGTACACACTTGTGCCTTTGCGCCACGACTAGTAATCAGTTATTTAAAAGTCCCAATATTAATAAAGCTGAAGGGCTTATTTTATTGAACGCGCTAATCTCAAGAACTGCAGATCCGAATTTAAAATGTGTTGAATAATCCATATGTTAAGGAAGGCTAAAAGCTGTATCATTTTCTTAACCGTTTCGATCTAACCCACTATACTTGCTGTCATAGTTAGATCTCGCACTCGGGTCTCGACTTAGATAAAATAAGTTAACCGGCAGAAACTAACGTTGAGAAATTTTATTTTTATGGTTCCATTTCTCAAAAAGTAAAAAAACTTTATAGGATCACTTCATTGTCCGTCTGTCAAGAGACATCTCGAGATTACCTCTTCTCAAGCTAAAAATAAAATCATATATGTATTTAAATCTATCCCTTGAAGCACAGAAAAATCATGCTTCTTAAGTCAACGTGATTAACAGATACGAGCATTAAAGCGTCGATGTTGCTGCATTTTGTATGTTTTTTTATGATTGTATGTTGATATTTCATTTTGTAAACTAATCTAAAATAAGGCAGGGTTGCTCATTACTTAGTATATAGCACTTAAATAAAAATAAAAACTTATAATACTAAAGATGAATATCTAGTGAAATTACAAACTTTGATTATTTCCTTCACATATGAGAATAGGAGCCATTGTTAAAGTTCAGAGCGCCTTCGTAGTACAAAAGAGGCGTACTACTTGAAGTGTTGTAGGAACTTTATTCAATTATTGAAAACCGATTGTGCAGGTTACGCAGGGAGAATCAGGGAACGTCATAATAACACACCCAGTTCCCATTAATCGAGGCATTGTGTGCTAGGTGGCGGAATTTAACGCCTAACTTACCGTCACCAGAACAAGGAAATGGAAATATTAATATTTCTTTCCCCCGAGAAGGAATAGACTCCACAACCGTCGGATTTACAGTCAAACACTTGTGCCTCTGCGCCACGTCATAAATTTTTCTCTAGAAAATATTTTGAAAACGTTGAGGTGGAGTGTCTGAGTGTAAATTGATATCATTAATTCAAATTATTTGAGCATTTAGTTGTATTTAAATTCCTCTTATCTAATAGAAATAAACATTATTTTTATTTTGTTATGTTGAGTGATGAAGTTCAGAACTTAACTCGAGGTAATGATCGGGAGAGTAGAGAGATATTAAAGAAAAAATTGCCCAAGTTCGTACGGAACTGAAAAAAAATTAGATAAGATCAAAATTACATTCATAAAGCTTACGAATTTCTATATGTGTATTGTGTATACATTGTCTACTGTGAATAGAGGCTTACGACATCGTATAGAAAATTAGAATTGTTACATACACTTACAAAGACCAACTGACATTTAACCTTAGAGACCCATCTATAAAGACTTTCCTTTACCTTGTGGTTAGTCTAATTAGCGTTGGTCTAACCATAAGGGACCAGAAAGTCAGCTACTGGCTGTTTAACAAGCTTTATGGACCATGAAGAATATCAGATCGATGTCGATTCGTGACTCAATCCGTGATATCAGTCTTCTTAATCTGCGTTACAATTATTTGTGTTTCCTTTAAAAACAGAGGGCAGTGGTGGTGCACAGGACAGGCACGTGCGACTGAGATCGATTGGTGCGATCGATTCTTACTAGAGGAAATGAAACATTAATGTTTTCATATCCTCGCTTTTGTAAAGAAGCATTGCGCGGCGTTGAATTCCGCCACTCAAAACGCAATATCTTCAGAAATCAGTGGAAAGTGAAGAATAGAAGTGTCTTAATAGGAACGGAGTGCCTCAACACAGCCCTGAATACCTAAATACCTAGTATTTAGGTATTCTGGTTACCTCTGCCTACCTGTATAAGGCATACAAAAAGTAAAAAGAAAGATAAAGGCTTAGTCAAAAAATGTAAATATTAATTAGTTTATTACACCGTGTGAGAGTCAAAACCACGCCGTTACTCATAAATAATTGCTTCGAATAAATTTCTTTCGGACTGGTTAAACACATATTTTTTGATATTCAAAACGTATGCCATTTCTCAAAAAAAGGATGAAAAACCCAAAAAGTCCTAAAAATGTTGCTTATTATTCTTTAGTCGTATACAAATAGGTTGTACCCAAGTGAGTTCATGTCGTCCCCTGTCATTGCCAGAGGTCATAAGAAATGTATGATTTTTTTATTATTAATCTTTACAAAAATAATAGTATTTCAGTGGCTTTTTAGGGTATTATAGTATGTCATTGAGTTTGAGAAGTTAATTTTAGTAACATTCGGGAATAAGATAAAGATCTAGTGATACATAATAAATTGCTCTCAGATAAACAAGATGAGAAAAAAAGAAAAGAATTACAAACAAATTCAATAAATGTGTGTGTGAATGGATCACCACTCGAGAAAATGAAATATTTATATATGTTCATTTCTTCGTTCTGCGTCGAGGCAAAGCGCGGCGTCTAACTCCGCCACTTAACACGCAATGCATGCAGATTTCGGCGAAAAATGGGGAACGGAGTGCTTAATAGTAGTTTCCCACTAGCAAACCATGCTGTGTACGGGATATAGTGTGACGCTAAAAAACACACACGTGTTTACCAAATGAGTACTTACGAATTCCATTTGCTTATCTTGTTTTACGGGAAAATCGTGATTGTTAAACTAAACCTAAATATTGGTTTCCTCTAAAAATCTATGAAACATTGCAGAACAGGAAAATAAAATCAAAAACTATAGTAAAGCTTACGTAAGCGGCGAGCTCGTAAACCTGAATGCGGGCGTCCACCGGACAATGTCGCCTGAAGCACTTGAGCTACATTTTTTTAACCTTTACTTCGGATTCTTATCGTACGTGATGAATACTTGGAGATTAAAAAATGTGATGTGAATTTTACCTTACTTTTACTAAGAATAGTTAGTGTATAAGGACAGTCGTGGTGCTTTGGTAATAGTGTATGAACATGCTATATTTTTATACATTTATATTTTTTATTACATAAAGAATTAAAGTTTTTTCATAAAGAATTATTTTTTTATTAATTAAAGCCCGCGAACAATACTGACCGTATTTTTCGCGGGCTTCAATCTTAAATAAGTTAAAATCGGAGTGTCTTAACACTAGGCTTTACGTATATTGATTTTGCCTACCCTAGTAGATACGAGATACAACGTGAACCTATTAAAAAACTTTAAGGATGTATTGACACAACTATTAAATAATTCTTTAATAATTGGAGTTCCTCAGTTTGTAAAGTAATCATTTCTAATACTTTTTTTTTCTTCATCTTATACTTTATTTCTTTACTTCATCTTATACTGTGCTTTTAAGACACATAAATCGAGATCGTTAACTAAAGTCAATATTAAAAGTACAAACTCTACCAACTTAAATTAAACTTTATCGACTTTAAATAAAACTAGCGTTTGTTACGAATGTTTACTGTTTGCTAATACCGTTGAAAGCATCCGAATTTCCAATAGCAGCTTATTTTAATAATGGTGTATATTAATGGTGTACGTAGTGGAAGTTCTGAGAGCTCGTTGCTTTTCACTAAAAAATAAAGATGCCAAGTTTGTATTGAAATTAAGTAACGTAAGTAATTATAGAAGTTTATTAAAATGTTATGTAATCTGTTTTATTTTTTTTTAATTGAAACTTTTTTATTTCACAATTTGGGGCCAGTCGTAGCACAAGCGAGCGTCTATAAACGCGACGGTTGAGAGATTTCCCTATCAAATGATTAATATGTTCAATATTTTCCCGTTCCTACTTTCCACTCCATTTTCGAGATTTTTCATAATTGATAGGGAAACACAATGCTGCGCTGGTTTTAGTTTTACTCGAGCGGTAAAATATCAATAATTAATTCCCCAAAGACAGAGGCAAACCTACGAATGTCACGTTACCATACGTTACGAGAGTCAGTCATTTCGCCACAATGGCCACTAAAATAATTTCTTACAGTGAAACACTAAGTTGTTTCACAAGATTTTAAGCTGCGGTAAACGAACTTTAAAGTTGTAACACAAGTGGGGCGCTCCCGCATTATACACCCGTATTAACCCGGAACTTTTAAAATAAAACAACTTTGTTTACTATTCGCTCAAATCGTCGGAGGAAGCCATTGGATTTTATTTTAAGCATTATTTACATTTAAGCCATTAGTTTTTGTACTACTGTATCGAAATTTTACTTTGTTAGGACTATATTTTGAATTGTTTATACGATGTTTTAATAAATAAATAAATTATGTTGAGGTCGGTTGTGGCGCAGCGGCACGAGGTGTGACTGCAAAACCGACTGGTTGTGGGTTCGATCCCCACTCGAGGAGATGAAATATTTACTAAATTTATATTTCCATTTCTTCGCTCTGGTATCGAGGTTAAGCGCGACGTTGAGTTCTGCCACTCAACACGCAATGCCTCCAGAATTCGGCAAGAAAGCGGGGAATGGAGTGTCTTAACACTAGGTTCCCTCTGCCTACCTTGCTGTGTGCGGGAGGGATACAGCGTGAAGCTAATTTTTTAATTTTTAATTTAATAAATTATTTTCATTTCCTCGGGTAGCAACTAGCAAGACAAAACGCAGCGTTGAGTTCCGTCACTCAGAATACACTAGACTCCCTTTGCCTACCATGCGATATGCAGAATACAGATCGAAGATATTAAAAAAGAACATCAAATTAAAAATGATCATATACCTGAATGTGTAATATATAAGCATGTTAAGGTTCACACTGTATCCCGTATGTAGCAGGGTAGGCAGATAGAGCTAGAAGAATTAAAAATATTATGTTTTTAGAGTCCTCTAATCGAACTCACAACCGCACACGCATGTGCTCTTTCACCATCTCTGGCCTGAAGGATATATAAACATAAATAAAATATTTATTTGTACGTATTTGTTATATAGAAATGTTATCCGAACTTTGGAAAACTAGAAAAGTTTGAATTGCCACTATTAGAGGGCTTTTTATAGCCTTTGTATATTTGTTAGCGGTTTGTAGGAGTAGTTGGAACAATAGTATGGAGGATTTACTGATGACGTGTTTAGCTTTACAGTTCCACTCCTGCTTCGGAAAAATAATTTCGATAAGAAGAATATATATCTAATAATAATTTAATTATTATATATTTCAATTCCTCTAGTCTTCTTTTCTCGCGGCTTTGATTTCCGCCAGTCATCAAGCAATGCTTCGAAAAATCGGCGGAACACTTTCCGCACGGAACGGTAGATACAACGTAAAGCTAAAAGCATAAAATAATCGTTTTGCAAAACAACTTATCGGCTGAAACCTTCAGCGTTATTTCTCATTTTTGAGGCATCGCTCAACTGATGTGCCTTGTGTAATTACCATTCTTTCCTGTATATTTCAAAAGATTTGCTACGACTTAACGGAATGATATTTAAAAGGTTATTTTTAATCGTTTGTTTTTCAGATTAACTACAGAAGCTAGTGTCAATATACTCTGTTCTTCATTTTCTACTCGGGTTATTGAACATCGAGTCACAGAACTCAACGCCGCGCCTAAGGACGCTTACATACACACATTATATTTTTTTAGCTTCACGCTGTATCCCGCTAGCAGAAGCGTAAGTTGAAGCAAACTTATTGACAGACGGAACTCAATATCGCGCTAACTTAGAGCAAGTGCTAGAACTTAATTATGAAGGTTTAGTCTACTTTTTAACATAAAAAATGTAACGTAACGTTACATATTTTATTATTTTGAGTTAAGTTATTTTTATTTTAACGACATATACAAGCCAATAGTGCCGCAGGGGCAAAAGCGTGTGACAGTAAACGTGACATATTGTGGGTTCGATTCCCACTCGAGGAAAAGGAATTTTTAATATTTTCAGTTCAGTTCCGCCACTCAAGAATAACTCAAGAATACGACTGAAATTTGCAATGCTTTAACATTAAGCTCCTTCTGCTTACCCTTAAAGAAAAATAATCCTCCATTTTTTTTTATTTCTTCAATGCAAATTTGTGAAAAATAGCGCAAATATATTTAGAAAATCGACATAGAACTTGTAAATTTCGCATTAGGTTCCTTAGGAAGTATTGAGGAATACTAAAAGAGGATTTTTTAAAATTCTTACGGGAATGAAAAAATATAGTAAAATAAACATAAAAATATAACATTTCAAAATACAAACTAAAGTTTCACTAGTACTGTAGTAACTTGCTGAATCTGTTTTGTATAATGATGGAAATTGGCCTAATTTCTTAATATCACGCAAAACTAGAAAGAGATCGTTATCTCTTAAATGTCGAAAATCAAAATAAATATTTAATATTTTAATAGCGAACAATTCAAAAAAATCATTGAAAATGTATTATATGTGTTAAATGTACTTTTTCGACTAGGTTACCTCTGCGGCTTTGCTCCCGTGGTCAAACAAAACCAAAATATATGCATGACACTAACATAAGTAAAGTGCTTATTTAGAAAACGTATAAAAATTTGAACGCAGTGGGACTCGAACCCGCGCCTCCTGGAAACTGACCAGGCTTGCTGAACGCATGGCTTAGTGGTCAGAGCGCCTGGTCGGTTTCCAGGAGGAGCGGGTTCGAGTCCCGCTGCGTTCAAATTTTTATACGTTTTCTAAATAAGTATTTTGCTTTCCTAAGTTAAATTAAAATTACAAACTGTTTGTTGTTGTATATACCATTTTTCTATAAAGAATCCATTATCACTTTGCTTTCTAAGTATTCTCGAACTCGAACAATTTTACTTTCATTTATAAAAATATATATAAATAAAGTTGCTGCTTTAAAATTGAGATTTTCTTAGAAGTACCGAAGTATCTTTGTGAAATCCGCTTGTAAATGACAAAAGACATTTACGTTTACGAGTAACATCATACCACTGTAGCCTCGGTAAGTACGTATCTTGTGTTAAAGGTCTTTTTTTGGAAAAATGTTCTTTGAGATATACATTTGTTTTTTAGTAAATATATGACACTGGCGTAGTTCAAATTTCACAAAGATGAGTGAGTCAAGTTGTGCTACGAGAAATGCTACGAGTCTCAATAATCTGATGGTTCAATTAGTGAATTAAGAAAAGAGGCAGTCATATCACAATTGCTAATCCACTTAACGCCTTTAATATTTTTTAGCTTCACGCTGCATCCCGCATATAACAAAGTAGGCAGATGTAACCTAGAAATATTTTTTTACTTAAAACTACTAAATCGAGGCCAGTCGTGGCGCAGCGGCACAAAGTGTGACTGTAAATCGAATTCTTGTGGGTTCGATCCCCACTCGAGGATATGAAATATTTACTTAAACTGGTGTCAAGGCAAAGCGCGGCGGTGAGTTCTGCCACTCAACACGCAATGCCTCCAGAATTCGGTAGAAAGTGGAGAACGGTGTGTCTTACACTAGCTTAGCTTACTTAATTGCTTCTTGCGTCCTTTTGAAAGTACTGAGTAACTCAGGTTTTAAATAATTCAAGTTACTCATATTAAAATTTGGAAAACTTATGCTATTATGGTAAGACCAGAGAATATATAAAAATATATATATAAATTTGATTTACATACAAAACTTGCTAAAAACTACAAAAAACAGCTATAAAAAATATGATTATCGAATGAAATACATAGCAAAATATAGTAAAATTTAAGCAAAATATATAAATACCTGCAACCATTTGATACTTGTGATATTCTCCTCTGTGACGCTCAAAGCTTTCCGCTCACCCAGCTTGTACGACTCATCGTAGTACATGTACTCAGTGAACGTCAACCCACTAGTAGTGTACTGCTGTGTGAAATATATCGATATAGTCCCGTTTACGATATCGTGCTGGATAATCCATCGACATTTGATAGGGACGGGAAATGGATTGGGAAAGTTTGGTGTTTGTATTATGCCGACTAGACCCTTCAATCGACCGCCGCATGTTTGCGGACCCTGGTGCTCTGCGGGTTGAGATGAGACGGTTTTTGTGGAGATTGTGATCAGTGTGATGCTGAGTAGCTGTTGTATTGATAGCCTGGAATAAAGAAAAGAATAATCGTAACTGATCCGTGTCTGTACATGGAAGATATATCAGAAAGATTTTGTGCATTTATTTTGTTTTAAGAAAGAAATGTTTTATATTTCTTTCTTAAATCTTAAATTCTAATTCTTTCTTATATGAGGGCAGTCGTGGCGCAGCGGCACGATGTGTGACTGTAAACCGACTAGTGGTAGGTTCGATCCCCACTCGGGGAGATGAAATATTTACTTAAATTTATATTTCCATTTTTTCGCTCTGGTGTCGAGGTAAAGCGCGGCATTGAGTTCTGCCACTCAACACGCAATGCCTCCAGAATTCGGCAGAAAGTGGGGAACGAAGTGTCTTAACACTGGGTTCCCTCTGCCTACCCTGCAGTGTGCGGGGTACAGTTTTATACTGAAAATTTACCCAAAAACAATTCAAGCCCACGACCATTGTGACCTACACTATTTTAAATATAAAAAAAAAATAAAATCAGCTTCACGCTGTATCCCGCACCGCAGCAGGGTAGGCAGAGGGAACCTAATGTTAAGACACTCCGTTCCCCATTTTCTGCCGAATTCTGGAGGGATTGCGTGTTGAGTGACAGAACTCAACGACGCACTTTGTCCCGACACCAGAGCGAAGAAATGAAAATATAAATGTAAATAAATGTTTCACTTAATCGAGTGAGGATTGAACCCACAACCAATCGATTTTACAGTCACACTTTGTGCCCCTGCACCACGACTGGCCTCTTCTCATATATATATCAGATAAATATTTTTCTCACAATACATTCTTCGAGGCATAACAGTTATCTATTTAAACCTCTTCTATCCGATTCTATAATCCACATTGATTTTATCTCGTATTTGTCACCGTCTATCCGTTATATGAAAAAAAACCTTTAATTTTTTTTATATCAAACCAATTTAACCTATTGAAAACCTATTTTTTTCATTTAAAATAGATAGAGATTAATGATAGTAAATAGAACACTAAGAGCAATCGACAAGTTTGACTTCTGAAATCCTTAATTAAACGGAATTTTTATCTTAGCTTGAAATAAATAAATTTCTCAATTGTTCATTCATGTTGATCTAAAATATCTGGTTTATGTAAAGGTGGTGGCGGTATTCAGTTTTGGATCGGATTTAAATTTTATTTCTGAATAAAATACTAAAAGAATATTGCACCGTATTTTACCGTATTTTACCGTATTTTATAAAAAAGAAATTCGATATTTAAAAAAAACACGGCTATTGATTTAAGCCTCATGCATTATATTAAAAAAGTATGGAAATCATTAACAAAACAGAGGAGATCCTCAAGTCCTGTTTTAACATATGTTCCTAAATGAGGCTCGTCTTGGCGCAGGAACAGAAGCGTGAGACCGTAGACGCGACAGGTTCTAAGTTCAATTACAACTTAGGAAATGAAATATTTAAAAATTTCATTTCTCTCGCTCGCTCTGGTAATGAGGCAAAGAGTTCCAACACTCAACAAGAAATGCCTATAGAATTTGGTCGAAGGTAAATGTGGAAGAATATTAGGTTCGAGGGTTACCTTTGTCTACCCTGTTATGTGCGAGAGGCAGCCTGAACAAAGTAGTAATAATAATAATAATAAGAACTTTATTTTAACCACAACATTAAGGAAGTAAGTACAATAAATGAAGCCGTTTGAACATTAACATGTTGTGGGTTGCTGATGCCTGTGATAGGTACGAAATCCGTGTTACAGGTCACCAGGTCTTCTCAGGTCACCTCATCATCAATTTAAATAGACAAGTCTACATATTATCATCACAATATAAAATAAATTAAAATGAAATAATTTAAATGTAAGAGTGCGTGTGCATGCGTGCGTGCGTGTGTGTGCGTGTGTGTGCTCGTGTGCGTGTGCGTGTGCGCGTGCGTGTGCGTGTGCGCGTGCGTGTGCGTGGGCGTGTGCGTGTGCGTGTGCGTGTGCGTGTGCGTGTGCGTGTGCGTGTGCGTGTGCGTGTGCGTGTGCGTGTGCGTGTGCGTGTGCGTGTGCGTGTGCGTGTGCGTGTGCGTGTGCGTGTGCGTGTGTGCGCGTGCGCGTGCGCGTGCGCGTGCGCGTGCGCGTGCGCGTGCGCGTGCGCGTGCGTGGTCGTGTGCGTGTGCGTGTGCGTTTATTAAGATGATTGTATATATGTGGTCCTAGGAAGACAAAAAACCTATGACTGAAGAAAGTTTTTGTTTAATGTTGTTGGAACAATATTACAATTTCTGCGACATATGTCGGGTGTAAAAATTGTAAAGTGTAATAATAAAAGAGGCCATCGTAGTACAGCGTCACAGTGTACGACTGTACACGCGACGGCTGAGGGTTTAATTTCCATTTGGAATAGTTAAATATTTTCAATTGCCCACGCTACTCTCAGGTAACTAGATAAAGGAAATCGTTGAGTTCCACCTCTAAGTACGAATTTAAAAAAAAAATGGCTGATTGTTGAGTTGCAGAGCTAAAATCCACGCATAGGCTTATTAGATGGAGAAATTGAAATCCAAACCCAAAGTGCATTTCTCTGCGTCGTCTTCTAAAGACATTTTTGTCTAAAAATATTTGATAAATAAGAAGAAATTCGATTTATTTTAAAAGAATGTTTTCTATATCTTCTTAATATATATATTTTTAGCCTGATCTCTAACAAAATTTCAAGACAATATACGAAAGTTCAAGCTTCAATATAGGATGGAAATAATTTACATGCAAATGCCTTGCAAACAGTGTACGTAAATAATTTGGTTTCCAATAACAAAATCTAGGAGTTGTTATATAAGGAACCACGTACAATTGGCAATAGGGGTGGAATATCAATGGAAGGTTTGTTATTAGTAGTGGAATAACTTACTTGTGATGTTATATTATATGCTTGTGTTGTTAGCAAGTCGTAGTCAGATTTCAAAATGTGACTTGCTTGCTTTTCGTTTTATTCCCATTATCAAAATCAGGAAATGAAACATTAAATATTTAGTTTCCTCAAGTGATCATCGAACCCACAACCTGAAACATTTACAGTCGCACGCTTGTGTGCTTGCTTACGCTGAGTTTATACTGTGTTGATTATGTATGGGACGTCATTCCCAAATTTTTCTCAAAATATCCTAGTTATCTAATTTCAAATTAATCGGTATCCCGCTAATAGTAGGCTAGGTAGAGCCTACGAATAGTGTTACGACACTCCGTTCCCCATTTTCCATCAAATTCGCGAGGATTTGCGTAAACTAAACACTGCGTTTTTACCTTGTTACCAGGGCGAAGAAATGATTTTTTTTATAAATAATAATTAATTCCCCAGAATCGAACTTACTACTGTCACGTTTATAGTTACACGCTTGTGCCACTGAGCCACGATAGCCTCTAAAATGTTAGTGGATTATTAAATTATTATTTCTAGACTACACAACTTTGTGTCTCTTGAGATTGATTCAATTCTAGATACAGACGTGCCCGACTTAAGAGCGGAGGGGACAGTTGGGACGTGGTCATGTACAATTTTGAAATTAACTCTACACCAGTTATTTAGTGCTCTTTTGGGATAATAATATTATAGTGCACGTTTGTATATAATAAGAAGTTACTATTTATAAAGGAAGTAAAAGTTGCAGAATTTTTAACTGACGTAAACGCGACAGATTGGGGGTTTGATTCCCACTGAAGGAAATTAAATATTTAATATTGTTATTTCTTCGCTCTGGTATCGTTGTGCATCACGGCGTCGAGTCGAGTTCCATCACTCAACACACAATGCTTCAGAATTCGAATTCGGCGGAAAATGAACGTGTCTTAACACTAGGCTCACCCTGCCTACCTGCCACATGCAGGATTCAACGTGAAGCTGAAAAAAAACTCTACTAAAGATTAATTTTAAAACGTTTTAAACATAAATATTGTTGCAAATGTCAGAAACAAATTATACAAAATTTGCTTTTCCAGCCAAAAATCCACAAGCAGCTAGTGCCAAGATTTGCAAGGATCGTCTAGTGTGGTTTTAATTCGTAGGCAATTTACCGAGCAAGAATGTAGCAGACAATAATTTGTAGTTACACCACAGTGCGGTGTCCTGCGTGCCGAGACCCTCAGTAGGTCTTAGAAGCCTATGTAAATATATAATTCACTTTTTCTGGTTCTCACTATATCCTGAACATAGCATTGCGCCACGATTGGCCTAAATCGAGTTTTTAGAATAAAATCATGAGGGACTTTTATTATTTCCTACGAATAAACGAATAATAGTGTAACTTACTATAAGGTATTCCCATACGAGAATATGATTCTTGTAAAAAATAAAGAACAAAATAAATGAATTTGCTTTAACATAATTAAATAGTTAGTAGCATTTAAAATTATATTGTAAATTACAAATCCTTAGTTTCTATTAATAAAGCACTCTCAAGATCGATCTCAGACTTAAGAGCGGCTTATAGGATGAGCCTTAATGTCATGGAAATGCTCAAAATAAACAAATAGTTTCCACATTTCCAACAGTTTAGTTTCACCGTACAGTAACTTACATCGTAAAGGAAACATGTCACAGGTAAATTAGCATGGAGCCTAATTTCCCGTACTCGTTTAACGAGTGACGTTGGTACGTTCGTAATTAAAGGGAAAAACTAACAAATACCCGCACTACGTACTGAGACTTGCGCATTCTTTAAAATGACTATTTTTAGTCTGTAACATTTTAAGGTTACAAAGATAAAATGATAGCCGGTAGGAATCTTTATGTGATCATCGCGAAAATAATAAAAAGTACATAGGTGATTAAAGTATATTTAGATCTTTTAGGTTTTTCTTTTCTTATTGATCCCTAGAAAAAAATTATGAGGGATAATCTTTAGATTCCATCCTTAGACCAGCTGTGTATTTTAGTATAGGTAGCATTGTAATAAAAGTAAAAAATGTATCCGTAAATTGGTTTTTTAAGTAAGTGGATAGGCTTCTCAGCTCATTATTAATGTATCAATAATATTTAAGAAATGAAAAACAATAAAATATTTTTAATTTTCAGTAATATAATATGTTATAATACACGCAACACCTTTAGAATTCCATGGAATGAGGAAAACGTGAAACGAGTCTTAATGGGAACGGAATGTCTTAGCACTAGGTTCCCACATTCCCTCCACCTACTCCGCTATGTGCGGGATAGATCCTAAAATAGTAATAATAATGATGCTCCATATTCACTCAATTATGTAGGATATATGAATGTTATTTAGTCGTAAAGCTCTAGCATTTCTAATGTAATTTCATATTGCAATGATGAAATAGGTGTGGATATTGCATTAACATTTGGATAATGTATGAAGTGAAATTATAATATGTATGAGCTTTTTTAGGTGCAGTAGATTAGTCATATATGTGATAGTTCATAGTTCAATTCTTGTTATATGTATAATA
Source organism: Heliconius himera (assembly GCA_021202915.1). NCBI lineage: Eukaryota > Metazoa > Arthropoda > Insecta > Lepidoptera > Nymphalidae > Heliconius > Heliconius himera. Next base: position 302,685 of record JAJHJA010000750.1, on the reverse strand, counting down.
TTAAAAATGTTTGTGTGTTTGTCTATTTTAGTTGAACAAAACGCGGTGTTAATTTTCCCTGTCTAACAATAAAATCTGAAATTAATCGATTGAATGTTTAAAATACTTATGAAAGATTAGAAACACTTCGAACAAACATGTAAAATATCAATTTACAGTCCAACCAAAGAAACCATGTATTTTACAAAGAAAATGTACAAAATTCCAAAACCCTGTGATTTTTAAATTTCAGAACAAAAAACCATTTGGCACTATTTGAAGTCACGTGTGACCAGTATCTTCTATAACTCGAGTTCTATGTAACGTAAGGATAAGGAAGCTGCCATAAAGAATAATTCATGTTTGCACTCGACACAGAATTCGGCACCAAAGTGGTAATAACCAAAGGAAAAGTCGATAAATGGAATTCGCTAACATGTTAAATTTAGTGTAAGAGTGATAATGGTTGAACTAATTTAGTAGGACGCCGCCAGAGTTCGATGAAACGTGAATGTTATCTGATTTTTTAAGACAAATGGACGGTTTTTATTCAAATTCAACCGATTTTATTTTGTGAACGCTATAACAGCTTTCAGATTAATTAAATCCTTATTCACTGAACACGATATCCCTGTTAAGGATAAATATATATTTTTTACTATTTCCTGGTTTTGATCGACAATGTATCGCAAATTGGCACGCATTATCTCTAAATAGACAGAAAATAGAATGAAACATTAACAATCTAATTCTCTCTTTAAACTCTCTCTTTAATATAAATTTATAGGAGACCAGTCGTGACGCAAAGGCACAAGCGTGTGATTGTAAACACGACAGGTTATGGGTTCGATTCCCATTTGAGGAAATGAAACATACAACATTTCATTTCTTCCCTCTTTGCGGTGGAGATGTAAAGTTCGGTGTTGAGTTTCACCATTAAACACGCAATGTTTCCAGAATTCGGCGAAAAGTCCCCACTTTCGGAGTAGAGTGTCTTAAAAGTAGGCTTCCTCTGCCTACCCCGCTACATGCGGGATACAGATTGAAGCTAAAAAATGCAATTATAGTATTACCTATAGTATTAACTTCATGCGTATGCAACGAATAATATAATTTAATGTTATTTTTAAATATGAATCAAATAATAAAAATGTGTATTGCAATGTAGTTTCATTTTGTTATATTTTCTTGAACAATACGTGTAACTGGAGCAAATCTGAAAGATAAAATGTAAGAAGTAATCTTAAATTTTAGCTTTCAGATATATAAATACAGCATCCTTGCATTTACATTACATTATTTATGTGTTTTATTATTTGTTAAAATTGTAGAGTAGAAGTTATTCACCACCTGGTGAAAGTATGCTGAGCTTAAGTTCTGTCTGCTTGATCGTAGTTGGAGTTCAAATCCCGCGGGGCAATTACTATTACAATTTAATTTTTTGCTGCGTTCACATTTAAAATTATAAAATTTACAGAATCCCGTGTAAAAAAATGATAAAAAAAATGTATTTTTAAGAAGTGACAAATTTCGAATTTCATAATAAAGCCTTTTGTTTTATACATAATAATCAATAAAAAGTTTACACTGTTATTATTTGAGGCCAGTCGTGGCACAGGAGCACAAGTATGTTGCTGTAAACACGACAGCTTGTGGGTTCGATTCCCACTTGAGGAAATGAAATATTTAATATATTCATTTTGGTGTCAAGGCAAAACGCGTTATTGATATCCGCCACTGAGACTGACTCTAGAATTCTGCGGAATGAAGGGAGTGGAGTGTCTTAGCACTAGGCTCCCTCTGCCTGTAGCAGTGGCTACATGCGGGATCAGCATGAAACTGAAAAAAATCTTGATATTTTCGAGTAAGTCAAAATAAACAAATTATCATCTAATTACATAAAAAATATTAGCCACTTTAAAACGTCTCACATATAAAGTCCACTAAAGGGATAATATAATTAGTCCTTACTCAGAATTATTAATTAAAACAAAATATGTAGAGACGAAAATTGAATAAATAATATGAAACCCGGTCCCTCTGGACATTACCAATGTAAATATTAATTTCACAGTTAACTAGATGAAGATAACGAAGATACCGACCTCGTTACGTGTACAGCAGTCAAACGATGAATCTTGGTACATTTTCTGTGTTCTCTGTTCGCATTATATCTTTATATCAGCTTCACGCTGCCTTCCGCATACAGCAGGGTAGGCTAAGAGAAAATTATGTTAAAATACATCATTCCCCATTTTCCTCAACAAGGTAAAAGGCTACGTAAAGTTCCGCAATATCTCCAGAATTCGACGGAAACTGGAGAACGAAAGTATCTTCATGGAAACGGAGTATCTTAACACTAGGTTTCCAGGTTCCTTCTGACTTTCCTACTATATACGGAATATAGCGTGAAGATAAAAAAAGATTAAGCTCTTAAAATATAGTTGAAAATTCAATTCTACTAACTAATAATTAACTTATCACAAAAGAAGCACCTACAATAGAAAAGAGTTACAGCCGCGATCTCAAAGGAGCTAGCTCGTTAAAAATGAAAATCAAATGTAATAGCGGTCAGGTTAACTGAACCCGCGGCCACTGTGCGGGTAAAGGGTCTTAAAACGACGAATGTTTTTTTTACTCATTACTGAACAATACTTAACCGTTCTAACTAAATGATTTAAAAAATGTCGAGATGTTCGTTGCCTTTGTAAGAACTTTTTTTATGCACCTAGTTCTCATTGGTGGTCTTTTATGCACTAGCTATACGCTAATTGAAAGGATCTAAATGGCTTAACTCGTATTTACTGAGACAATACAGTTTTTCTTGTGAGATTCTTTCTCTATATCAGAATAGGTATATGTTAGATCGTAGGTTCTATTTCTCCCTAAGCCCAAAGATTTATATAATAATAACCCTAGGTTATATTCACATATTAGAGTGATTGTTTTTTGCTGCTTCACGCTGTATCTAGCATACAATTGACTACGCAGAGGGAACCTAATTTTTAAAATATTGCGAATTAAGATGCGGCACTCAGCGCCGACTATATTATACTACACTATATTATAGAACTGTTAGCTATATTTTATGTGGTTTATATTAGAAAATCCATAGTTTCGAGCAACCCATATATACATAAATATAGTATATATTCTACACTGCCTCACATTGAGCTTCACGTTAATACTTAAATTTTCAACGGAACCCGCCTAATGATATGGCAACGAGGTTCCTTAGCGTCCTAATTCCTCCGAGAACACCAATTATGTCCTTAAGGCGGTAATAACTCTTGTCAAAGACAGTCATATGTAGTAAGAGTATTACTTTGTTATCTTGTGATGGAATACTTACTATGGTAATTATGTTGTATTTCTTAAGCTTATGTATTTAAATTCAAATTTAAAGTATATGAAAACTAGGTTTTAGCTGTGGTTTCGGTTGTGTGGTGACATGAAAAAAGGTTCATTCTTTTAACCGTTTTATTTTTGTGTTTATATTTTGATTGTTATTTAATTTGGATTTTAGGATAAAATGGTAATAAGATTTTTTAAATTAATATTTTTTATTAAAATAACTGAGATTTGTGTATAATATATAACATTCACTGTACAGAGAATAATATTCTTTCGTCGGTAAATGGATTATGCAATAATTTTTTTTAAGCAAGCTTTATAATATTGAGTAAAAAGTATAGATACGTAAATTGTGCTAAGTAAATTTACAAAAATATACTAATTATATTGTTTGTAAGTCGGTTGTCTAAGTTTAATTATTGCTAGTACTGAATAATATCAGTCACCTTTTATATTCCGTCCGCGAGGAAGATGCATTACCGAACATTTTATTTTGAACATTTTAAATTATAAATAAAAATAAATCAGCTCCACGCTGTATCCCGCACACAGCAGGGTAGGCAGAGGGAACCTAGTGTTAAGACACTCCGTTCCCCACTTTTTGCCAAATTCTGGAGGCATTGCGTGTTGAGTGGCAGAGTTCAACGCCGCGCTTAGCCTCGACACCAGAGCGAAGAAATGGAAATATAAACTTAAGTAAATATTTCATCTCCTCGAGTGGGGATCGAACCCACAACCAGTCGGTTTTACAGTCACACATCGTGCCGCTGCGCCACGACTGGCCTCATTTTAAATTATAAATATTAGATATTTTAAAAAATATCTAGATATTTCGTGTAATTTCCAGTTTCCATCGCGTATATCTGTCGAGTGGCTATCGAACGTGCTCCACCATCTTGACCGAGATCCATCTTAATACCGAATTTTTAATTTATTGGACAAGTATAATGAGTTCATTTAATTTTATTTGTGACAACATTTTTTTACTATAATTGGATAACTTCCAAAAATATTCCTAAATACTGCTATTAAGCTATTAGTAGAAAATTGATAATTAACGTCGAGGCAGTTTCACGTTGTATCCCGCACACAGCAGGGTTGCAATCGAAATCCTACTGTTAAAACACTCCGTTCTCCATTTGTCGTTGAATTCTGCAAGCATTGCGTGTTGAGTGGTGAGACTCAATACCTCGCTTTGCCTCGACACCACAGTGAAGAATTAATAAAGGGTACAATTCCTACTCTAGGAAATGAAATATTTAATATTTTCATTTCTTCACTCTGGTGTGGAGGCAAAACGCGGTCTTGAGTTAAGCCACTTAACACGCAATGGCTCCAGAATTCGGCGGAAAGTAGCAAACGGAATATTTTAAGATTAAGCTTCCTCTGCCTACCCTACTACATGCGGGATGCAGCGTGAAGTTGAAAAGAAAATACTCACTAGGCTCTTTTTGTCTTGTTTTGATTTTGCATTCAGTGGAACACGCGTGACAATAAGAATACTGAAATAAGATATCTTTACTTGAATGGAATCGTAAAGCTTAAGGAAAGTGCGATGGGATATATAAAATTTATAACATAGTATAGTGGTTTCCTTTTAGGACCTCGGCGGAAGTAATATAGAATAACATTCCTTATATTAGTGTTATTGATATTAGATAATCAAAGAGACCGTGACAAAATATATAAACCGGTGAAATGCGAGTTGGACCCGCATACCGAGGGTCTCGTACCAATACCAAGGTTTGTATGTCAATGGGAAGTAAAATTTATAAAAAATTAAAGTAACTAATATATAAATATTAATAAGCTATGTTTTATTATTACAATATGTTATTAATGCTATCGACGTCGATCGTCTCTTACAACCAAATTATTATAATTTTAGCTGGTTTAGCGGCGTTTGGTTTCACTATGTATTTCTATTTATTTAGCTTTACGCTATATGCGGTATAGCTATAGTTCTATTTTCCATTTAGAAATATCTGTTTCCCACTTTCCTCCCAATTCTTGAGACATTGCCTGTGTTGTGTGTTGTGTGCTATAATACCAGAGCGAGGAAGTAATAAATATCCTCCCGAGTAGGAAACCAACCCACAACCGTCGCGTTTACACACGCACGCTTGTGGAGTACAACGGTGCGATGGGTTCGAATTAAATTTTCGGAATAAATAATTTAGAAATCAAGAGTGCAGTGTTTTCGCACCAGTTTTCTATGGAAAAAAATATTTATATACTAAGACCTTAAATAACATAAAATACCTATCATACATAGTATAACTAAATTAAATATTACCAAGACAACGCTATGTTGAAATGTTTAAACTGATTGCTGAGGTAAATTACAGAGAAAATTTGATCCTGTCTCCTCTCATGGGAATACCTCTACAATGGATCACTTTGCTTTCCCAAAGGAATTACACCTAGATTTATGTGTTGTGAAAATTCGTACTGAATGTTAAAAAAAATATTTACTTTAAAAGTCAAAGAGATTATAGGTTTGTTATAATTTTAAGAAAATAATAATATACTTACACATAGTTATATATATAATAACAATATATATGGATTCCTGTCCGGTCCGATTGGAGGCCGGTCGTGGCGCAGCGGCACGAGGTGTGACTGCGAAACCGACTGGTTGTGGGTTCGATCCCCACTCGAGGAGATGAAATATTTACTTAAATTTATATTTCCATTTCTTCGCTCTGGTGTCGAGGTTAAGCGCGGCGTCGAGTTCTGCCTGAGTGGCACGCAATGCCTTGGCAGTTCTCCAAAACGCACAAATTTCAATTTCCTTGTGATTGCTCATTAATAGTAAATAATTTTAATAAGATGAATATCGTATTAAATACTTAACTAAATAATAAACAAGGCGTCTAGACAAGTTTGATGATTTAGTATACACAAAAATATATTTTAAGAAAAAATGTTCAAAAAATTGAATATTTTACGTGGAGATTTGGTGTGTTCTTAGCTAATTTCTTTTCAAAAATATTCGTAATTAAACTATATTAATTTTATTTGCTATATTTAATGAAATAAGTACATACTTAAAGGTTTTAATAATAAAACGTGCTTATAATTTAGGTGTAGCTACACAAAAATCGATCGCAAAAAAAGTTTATAAAAATGGGGTCATTGATCGAGCGAGTTTTTGTTTTAAATATTGCCACGAAAATACGTTATCTAACGTAGTGTTTATTTTGGCTTATAATAATGTTAGCGTGCAGAGCATTAATTTCCGACGGTGCAACTGCCGCCACGGATGCTTTAACAATTTTTTAAATACGTCTTAAACTGGATTCTCCTAATTTTAGCACATGAATCGTCATTGATATCTTTATTTACTACTTATAGATTTAAAATGTTTCGACAATCGTTAATATATACTTATATTGACATTTTGAACAACAAACAAATCTGTAACCAGCAAATTTCATGCACTTTAAATGAGTTTTTCATAAAATTCCAACGTTTTTTATGTAAAAACATCATTGGTTGCGACGTCATTGGTAGTAAAATAGTAAAAGATGGTAATGACGCTGGAAGAAAAGTAGTCGAAGACAATGATTATTAGCTTTTATAGTAGACGAATGGGTCTGATTTCAGGCTGTAGTCCTGAATCTTAGACATATTTCTAATAGTACTAGTACTCACTGATGTGTCGTGTGAAGAATTTTTAATGTTTAAACCAGCTATGACTAAAAATTTACGTAATACCTAAATTTTGTTCGTGAATTTTTCTCGGATTTTATTTTTCTGAATCTTCTTGCTATATCACCTCCATGGCATTTAGTTTCAGTGTAATGGAAACGTTATAAATAATATTACTGTTTTTAGCATATACAACAGTACAAAAATAAACTGCTTCAACTTAAATTTTATATTTAGAGTTAATAAAATATATCTAAAATTTAACGATTTGTATTAATATTCTTTAGTTGTTTTTTTTTTTTTTTTCATTATTCTTTATTTTTTACATTTCACTTTATCCCTAGCGGGGTAGTCAGAGAGAACAGAGCGCCAACAGCTCTACTCTGTGTATGTTTTATTTTATCAACTGTTACCACTCGTCAATCTCTTTACAAATGCCATGTTTTTTCGTGACCTCTGTATATATCTTTTCTCCCGAGCGAGGGCAAACCTTCGCTCGGGAGAAAAGATATATATAAGAAGTCATAAATGATGCCAGACACACCGGCTCTGACTAAGTTTTTAAAACCCCATTTACAAGGCTTATTTGGGTTATATTAACGTCGATTGTCTGCTTTTTCCCCTTACGGTATAACAATTTCGTCGTCGATACTAAAACATTTTCTTGTTCTACGGATAAACACTGTATTCGAATGCAATCAATTACAAATGAGATGGTACATTTTCCAATGTGGGCCCTGATATTTCTGCCTTCTCCTTCTTGAAATTGTGCTTCTTTCTAACGAAAAGATAATTTATTTCTTCTGCTACACTGCATTTTTATTGAATGAATGAGGTGTAAGAGGCACTTCGGTGGTATCAACATAAATATCACATGCATGCGTTCCTATCTCATTATCAAAAAATTGTAGGAGGTGTAACATTTCGAGATTTTACTTTATCGATGGCGCTGGAGAACTTTCTGCTGATCCAATCATTCCAGCTTCATCTCTGCTCCGTCACTTACTTACATATCAGAGCCTGTATTCTTCTCAGGTACTAAAGATAAAATGCGCCTAGCTCTTTCACCCATAGCAGTCTAAAACCACAGCAAAAGAAACATGCAAGAAAACCGACACCAAAGATAAGCTAAACAATATTGTATTATAAATAAATAATAATGTATGTTATTATCCCTTTATATAGGTAGGTAGTCATGTAATAATAATAATAGTAGTATTTGTTGTGGGAATCGAACCCACAACTTTGTGTGAAGCTTTCTAGAACCACTATATCAACGAGGCAGTCAAACATTAGTATGAAAGTCTTTTAAATTGTAATAAAATTGGTTTAATATATAAGACAGACGTACTTACAATTTAAATTTTATAGTAAAGTTCCAAAAAATATTGATCCTATTAAGTTGGCAATGTATATTATTCTATACACTACCAACGAAAGGTAACTTACTGCAACTGCGGCAATGTATAGTATAATATACGTTAGTAAAAAACACGATAAAAACATACTAATTCACATAGAGACAACAGTATATATATAAAAATATGTAAGAACAAACATTTAGGCATGTGTATTTTATAATAAACATACATATTTAGGAGTAGAAACATAAAAATAAAATAATACTTACCTTAGATAAACCTGAGCGGCTCATCTTGACTATTGTTTTTGACAACTGATTTTAAATTATAACAGATAAACGACTATTTTAATTTTTAAAATATAAATAAATGTCTAGAAATGACATATGTTTAATAAAACTTAGTTAAAAATATTTTATAGCTATCGTATATTTTTATAAAGTTGTATGTATAGTATACTATACAAAAAGGAGATAAGGGTTAAATGTTTTTGTAATACAATGTACTAACATATATTTAACTATTTCTGCAGCGCACGTGGTCATAGTAATTTGGTTATAGAATTGTTATTTTTTTTTATTTAAGGCTAACTAAGCATTGCAATGCGGCCTGTCGTGGAGCAGCGGCACAAGTGTGTGACTAGTTGTGGGTTCGATCTCGACTCGAGGAAATGAAATATTTATTTAAATTTCTATTTGCGTTTTTTCGCTCTTGTGTCAAGGCAAATTCTGTCTGTGGTGTCGAATTCTGCCATTCTGGATGCAGCGTGGAGTTAATAAGAATAACACCTTATAGTATAGAGCCTTACATCACTCCTGCGAAATTAAGCTTTTATACAAACAACAAAACACAAAAGACACAAGAAGCATTATGAATATGATGACACTAAAGTTTGCATGAAATTGACTTTTGCCAACGAAGTGAAGTCTAAGGACTATGAAGAACTATTAACTTTAGTCACATAATATACAGAGTGAGGAAATACATTTTTTTAATATTTAATCTTTTTTCTCGATTAGTATTCGAATCTACAACTTGTATTGTTCACAGTCACACGCTTGTTTAACCTCTACTTAAAAGCCTGTTGTATTTCTGATTATAATTCCATGTTTTCATTTGACAGAAGTTTTTCTAACGACCGGCACAAATTTACTTAATATTTTAATAGAAATCTTCTCTCATTATACGAAATCATCTTGAGTTATAATTTTACTGTATTTTTGAGATAAATGTTTGTTATTAGGCATGGCATAATTTAAGTAAATTAATGAAATTAATTGTCATGTTTTTTATATACTTACGTGTTGATTAGCGGAGCTCGACGTCGTGATTTGCCTTGCCACCATAGCAAAGAAATGAAAATACTAAATATTTCACTCCTCCGAAAGGAAGTCGATCCCACAACCGCCGCCTTTACAGTTCCACCTTTGTTCCCCTACGCCACGACAGCCTCTATAATACAAAAAAAATCTTTCCATCTTACACTCACGCAGTGAGTCAGCCACCCTACCGCTACACAACTGTAATTAAAGAAAATTATTATTTTTCTTTGTAAAATATAGAACCTTTGTGAAATCGGTTAGTAATATTTGTATTTATTATATAAAACCTTGTTAATGCAAACAATGTGGAACATTGTTTGCATTAACAAGGGCAAACCTTCGCTCGGGAGAAAAGATATATACAGATATCGGGAGAAAAGATATAAATCCCAAAGGATTTATAACACCCGATATTATGGTTAGGTTTATCCGCTCTTTACCCAGATGCAGCTGACTTCGATGCATCTATTTTTGACATCGAACATTCCCCCAATACCGATGCTTCCCTTTTTTTGAACAATTTATTTTAAATCTCAGTTACTATCTAGTTTTTATAGCTCTACACACTGCAGAGGTAAATTACGTTTCACTGGTCTTAAGAATTGAATTTACTTTCTTGTTAGACTTAAATATAGTTTTAATGGAAGCTTTTCTCTTACAATGTTCTTAAAATGTTGCAATTCTGTCTGTTTCAAAAGTTGTTTTACATATGATAGAAGTCCCGGTTGTCTTTCTACTTAGGGTCTTCTGATAACGCTGGAGGGGAGTAGGCATCTTGCTCTGATGAAAGGCATTCTTCACCCATCAAAGCTCGTCGCCTAGGTGTACAGCGTCGCAGAATTGGTAGGCTCTTTGAAATAAAGATTTGCCAATGGTAGATAAACGTGGGTAAGATTCACTATTGAAGTATGTGAGTATGGTTTCTTTGTTAGCTAACTTAAGATCTTTCAGCTCACAAATAAAATGGTAAGAGTCCATGACATGTTGAGTTTATAATTCGGCGTACCGATTTGGCTAACTATTGAAGATACAGTCAGTTTAGTCTTATTGTGTATTTTCGGCAACCCATACAATTTAGGATATTTTACAAAACTAGTTACGAGGGATTTAATGTTACATATCTTACGTTTCTTTCATTCTTCTTTTGCAACACCTACGTTTCGCTGCCGTATATTAGCGTCGTTCGTCAGCATTGCACAGTGTTACTAAACGTGCAACTATTCAGTTATTTCAGGGTCTCACCAATGCATCTAAGGCACCGTTAATTCTGTTATCGGCAGCAATAAGCTTGTGCGTCTTTTCTGCATTTCTTTCAAATGCAAGAATAGGCTCCGGTCTTTCTTTCCTTGGGAAGGAAATTTTCCCTCGCATGTCACTTTGTGACTGTCACAGACTTTACAACAAGGGAAGCGATTAAAGTATTGTACCGAGGTAGTCTCCCAAAATATCTTATACTTTTGTCAAACATCTTAAAAAAATCTTGGTTTAGGACCTCCTGCGACCTGCTCACTGCTGTAAAATGTGTGGCAAATTAATAAACAACCTTAGGAATTACTAAAATTGCTCGTTAAAATTTTATTTCTTTCTTTCTCAGAACTTTCACGCTTCATCTTTATCAGTACTTTCGTTTGGTGCCTTTGTAGCATATCCTTTTACTTTTTAAAAAAGATTTATCTGAGTTCCGTTTTCTGTTTCAAAGATGTCTAATATTTTGGAAGTACTTATTCCTCTTTGATCGATGGAACTTAAAACTTCCAGCTTCTTATGCGATAATTCGACTCCAAGTTTGGACGTCTCGTACCTCAAAATGAAACAGACTCCTTATCATAGCAACGATTACATATTGGTCTGTTCCCAAGATAGCATCCTAAGCACTCGTGTGTCTACAACTTAACCTTAAATATACTGATCCACTAGAAATAAGTCAATCATACTTTTCGCGGTGATAATATAATAACACGTGCAAATGGATTGATGATGAAGGAATAGCAAAAAAGATTAATGAATAAAAAGTGAGCAGTAATAAAGATAGACCTTCGAAAATACAGCATCAATCCATTTGCACGTGCTATGTATGAAAAGCTGATGATAGTGGACGAGGTGAAAGAGGTATATAGAGACCGTAGCGTTTGGGGTTCCGTTCTCTCTGATTTTCCCACTAGTATTACAGCGTGAAGCTAAATAAGTAAGTATTTAATTTCAATTCTGTTGTAAAGGATCATTATTGGTCATCAGCATCATTTTTCTCCAGTTGCTTATCATTATTCTACACTAATCGTCATTGTCCGATTTAACACATTTTTAAAAAAATCCATTTATAAAATAACTAGTGGTTGTTCATAGATGCCACTTCAATAAACGTGCATTATAATATCCAAGCTTACATCTCACAGCAAAATTACGGCTTTACAAGCTGGTTTTAAAAAAGACATAATTTTTGGTTAAAAATAACAATTTTAGGAGAACTGCCAGCCTCCAGAATTCGGCAGAAAATGGGGAACGGAGTGTCTTAACACTAGGTTCCCTCTGCCTACCCTGCTGTGTGCGGGATACAGCGTGAAGCAATTTTTTTTATATATATGGAGAACTAAAAAAATATCTTATAATAAATTCAACAATTTTTCAACAGTAATAGAAACTCAAAATTCGTAAAACGTTTCAATTACGTTGTAAGCAAAAAATAGAAACGATGGTATTTTCATTTCAGTCATTTCGTTACATCTATATACACACGCGTTAAAATTTTCTATCAATTTCATGCTTCTTTTACTCTTCAGAATTTTTAGGGTTCCGTAACATAAAAAGTAAAAACGGAACCCGTATAGAATCACTTTGTTGTTCGTCTGTCCTTCTGTCAAGATGTCTATGTCACTTATCTCAAGATCGCGAGGCGGAAATTTTAATTTTATCTCCTGTGATATATCAAAATTGTAAATACATCATTGTTGCATCGAATTGGCGATATACATAATTATGTACTCATATATGTATTACCATAGTATATACCTACATAATTACATAAGACTACGCTATACTAAATTACATACATTTGATCCCTAGACATCTCACTAGGGACCCCTATACAAGCATACACCACTACTGGAGCAATCTTGACGCGTGAATGAGCCCAGATTATTTTGTTGTATGAATTTTCTGGAAGGTTATTTACATATACAATGAGGTATTGCTTCGAAATATATGTTCTTGTTTACTGAAATCTGTAGTGATAATTTATTCTGTTTTTTTTTTCACACTTTTAAGGTTAGTGGTACTGTACATATGTTCCACATTGTTTGCATTAACAAGGTTTTATATAATAAATACAAATATTACTAACCGATTTCACAAAGGTTCTATATTTTACAAAGAAAAATAATAATTTTCTTTAATTACAGTTGTGTAGCGGTAGGGTGGCTGACTCACTGCGTGAGTGTAAGATGGAAAGATTTTTTTTGTATTATAGAGGCTGTCGTGGCGTAGGGGAACAAAGGTGGAACTGTAAAGGCGGCGGTTGTGGGATCGACTTCCTTTCGGAGGAGTGAAATATTTAGTATTTTCATTTCTTTGCTATGGTGGCAAGGCAAATCACGACGTCGAGCTCCGCTAATCAACACGTAAGTATATAAAAAACATGACAATTAATTTCATTAATTTACTTAAATTATGCCATGCCTAATAACAAACATTTATCTCAAAAATACAGTAAAATTATAACTCAAGATGATTTCGTATAATGAGAGAAGATTTCTATTAAAATATTAAGTAAATTTGTGCTGTGTTTTTTGAAAAAACGCAAATAGAAATTTAAATAAATATTTCATTTCCTCGAGTTGAGATCGAACCCACAACTAGTCACACACTTGTGCCGCTGCTCCACGACAGGCCGCATTGCAATGCTTAGTTAGCCTTAAATAAAAAAAAATAACAATTCTATAACCAAATTACTATGACCACGTGCGCTGCAGAAATAGTTAAATATATGTTAGTACATTGTATTACAAAAACATTCAATATAATTAGTTCTAAAAGTAACAAAGGAGTCAATGTTGATGATGATATAACATATTGGAGATAGTATGATTTTTTACAACCTGCTTTTGTTTTGGTAAATTTAATTAAAGAGAAATAATGTGTTTAAATTGATTTTATTTTTAATTACAACTTTTTATGATCAAATACATGAAGAGTGGAAAATAAATGTATGTAATATATATATTATAATATTTTCTTTTTGTTATCCTGCAATAAGTTTAGGAGATATGTCTACTGAAACATGAAAAACACTTTTTACAGAAGGGTATTCCGTAAAAAGTGTTTTTCACTGACAGTTACTATATAAAACACAATAATTTTAATTTTAGCTCAAAATATTATACAATAGAACTCAGGTATCTCCTTTGTTTAGCTTCTAAGTTAGTGTTAAGACTATGACTGCGCCTGGGAAATACTTTCTCAGAAGCTTCGAAAACTTAAATATTATTAAAAAATGTAGCAATTTAAAACAACGATCCGAAATTTCATTAAATTCATTTATTGTAAATGTGAAAATCTGAAGAGAAAGTTACGTACAGCATAATCACGAAACTTACTAAACGCCGATTACGTATGTATGCACATATATTTTACGTGGTAATATATTACGCCTTCTAACTTCGGTTAACTTTCTCATCTCAACTTTATTATTTCTAAAAAGTATTTAAGGCCAGTCGTGGCGCAGGAGTACAAGCGTGACTGTGCGCGACAGATAGTGAGTTCGATTCTCACACATGGTAATAAAATATTTCGTATTTTCACTTCCTTGCTCTAGTAATGAGGCAAAGCGCGGCATTGAGTTCCGCTACTTAACACGCAATTCTTCCGAAATCGGCGGAAATTGAGGAGCGGAATGTCCTAACACTAGACTCCATCTGCCTACACTGCTACATGCGGGATACAACGTAAAACTGATTAAAAAAATTGTACCTGACATAATAATGATTATAAGATTCAAAAAGTAAATCAAATACACTGCACACGGTTTTTTCAAACACGTAAGTTTGTAACTACAAAAGTGACTTAGAAAATAAAATATTTCACTTACAATTTTTATTACAAGCAAGCAAATGATATTGATTTTTTTACTCAAAGTAGTAAAATTAATTTATTTCCCAGCTTTAATATATAAAACATAGAGTTGATTAGATAGATTAGGTTTGCGACACCAGAAATTTTTTGTGAGTTTAATTTTTACTAAGTAGAAATTCGACCAATCCTGAAATATAAAGATATACATATGTATATAATATACACAAGTATATATGATAGTCAATATAAGTAGTAAGTACCTGACCCACTCCCGAATGTCATTGCAAACGTCTCTGGCACGTATCACTTCACTCGACGCGCTCGTAACATCAATTTTCGATTTCTTTCGAAGAATCAAATAAAAATCTATTGCCAGTGAAAGCATTCACTCTCTATAGATTACCTTCGCGTAATGGATTTTTAATACGTTAAAGTTTACTTTGGCGCTGTAAGATAAGAAATGAAATAGTGTTACAGTAAATTTATATACAAAATATTAGGAAATTTTATGTTATTCTTTATTATTATTTGTTTTTATATATTTTTTCGG
The DNA here is from genome assembly GCA_021202915.1 of Heliconius himera. Classification (NCBI taxonomy): domain Eukaryota; kingdom Metazoa; phylum Arthropoda; class Insecta; order Lepidoptera; family Nymphalidae; genus Heliconius; species Heliconius himera. Next base: position 287,401 of record JAJHJA010000750.1, on the reverse strand, counting down.
GGCCAGTTGTGGCGTTTGGTCACATGCATGTGATTATAAACGCAGTAGGTTGTGGATTCGATTCCGATTCGAGAAAATGAAATATTTAATATTTTGATTTGAGGCCAGTCGTGGCGCAGCGGCACGAAGTGTGACTGTAAAACCGACTGGTTGTGGGTTCGATCCCCACTCGAGGAGATGAAATATTTACTTAAATTTATATTTCCATTTCTTCGCTCTGGTGTCGAGGTTAAGCGCGGCGTTGAGTTCTGCCACTCAACACGCAATGCCTCCAGAAATCGGCAGAAAGTGGGGAACGGAGTGTCTTAACACTAGGTTCCCTCTGCCTACCCTGCTGTGTGCGGGATACAGCGTGAAGCTGATTTAATTTCATTTCTTCTAGTGCCGAGGCATCATCAAGTCTCTCGCTGCCTACCTTATCTATATGCGGAGTAAAGCTTGAAACTAAGATGTGTTTTATTTTTTTTTATTTTTTTTCGAATGGACTTTAATGCTGTTGACCTGGAATGGTCTTGACAGCGTCACCGGGCTGGGAGGGGCGAGTGTAGCTCGCCCCTGAAGATTAGAATTACGAGCTTTGATGGACGCTCGTGAAGTGATAGCGATCGCGGGGGAATGCCCCGCGTACGCTAATCATGGTGGGAAGATGTGTTTTAAATCCTCTTAATAATATATATTATTTAGAACACAATCTTACCATAAACTTCGAAGAGAATAGAATATGTTTTTGTACAATACATTTTGAACTAATATTATTAAATACATATTTTACTAATAAAATAATAACACATAAGTTAAATCGTGCAGTGTTCTATTAATTCAATTTCATTAAAAATGTCGGATAAAATCGAAGCAATAGCTTTTTGGATGCCGATAGTATATAGAAGTGGTATATCAATATATATTTTTAATTTGCAGAGTGCAGTACAATGTTTTCAATTTAATTGTCATTCAAGTCTTTACTCTTAAATTTGGCCTCCTTAGCAGATTGGGTGGAATAAGAGGAAATAAACTGGAATGTTAAAATTTAAAAGCGCATTATTTATTTAGCTTCATACTGTATTCCACACATAGAAGGGAAGGCAGAGGGAACCTGGAAATCTAGTGTCAATACATTCCATTCCAATTAAGACACTTCCAATCTCCATTATCTTCCAATTACCTTTATTATCTAACAAACATTACGCGCTAAGTGGCAGAAGTGAACGTCGCATTTTGCGTCGTTAGTATGGTGAAAAGAATTAAATGTTTCATATTTCGTTTCTCCGAGGGGAAATCAAACCCGTCACGTTCGTGCATTTACAGTGCACGCTTAAGCTCCGGCGCCGCGACTCGCCTCTTGATGATAATTTTATATTATATTTTGTAAGCAGAAAAAATATAACAGCAGTTAAAGATTTCTTTAATCGTTTTATTGTAATATAAGAGTAGTAGTATATAGATGCATTCTTTCATCTTGAATGTGTCTCAACGCTGGGATTTGTCTCAGTGGGCGCGGAAATAAAAAAAACTATATTTCGAGTGAAGATCGAACTCTCAAACATCACAGTCAAACCAAGCCCACTGCGCTAGTGAAATCATAAATTATTGAATATTCGCGGAAATTATTCATAATTACTATATAGCTCAGTTAATAAAACATATTTATAATATTATTGAACATAAAATATATATGAAACTCGCATAAACTTCCAATTAATTTTACAAATTATTTACATAAACATCTGTGTGTTATTCTGATGTATATTCTATATTACTTTCATTTCATCTATATCCATTCCGTAGATTTTGTGTCAAACATCCATCCTCATAAACTTACAAAGTTATAATTAGTAAGTATAAGTACTACTATGACTAAATAACCACTATACAGACTAGTACTCTCCTTTCTATGAAAATTGTATTACAAGAAATCACAGTAGAGAAACCATTTACCGTTATCGAAGTGCTCCTTTAATTATTCAAGCACGTAACGAGGACGCAGAATGACGGCAAATACAATTATTGAACGTCACCTTCAATTCTAACTTTGTAATAGTTATTGCTTGGATTTAAAAAAAAAACAGTAAATATTACTAGGGAGTGGAAATTCGTGGCTATAAAAATCTGTAATAATAACTTTTTTATAGCTTCGAGTTAATTTCCGCATATAGCAGGATGTTAAGATACTCCATTAACCACTTTCCACACAATTCTCGCGACATTGTATGTTGAATGGCGGAGCTCAATGCCGTGTTTATAATAATAAATTCTTTGAAGAATTGCCAAGAACTTTTATTTTAAGAAATGACTTTAAAGATTTTTTTAATTATATATTTTTATAAATGACTTCAATTTGTCAAATTGTCTTTAATACAATAATAAATGTAAGAGGACGAAGCTGCTGTTGAAATTTGCTGTTGCAAGAACGTATACAGGGTGGAAGTGTCAGCGCTCCTTGTACGGGAACAGCATATAGGATAAAATGTTTTAAAACCATACCTAAAAAAATTAATCAAGATAACTCAACTGCTTAGACGTAGGATTTTTTTTCATTTCACGATATTTATCCATACCTGTATTTCGTATGACGCAGTTGCGTATAGACACCAATAACATAAACACATGCAACTACTAAAATACTACTAAAGGTTAATTAATTTTGAACTTTGCCGCCAATACATACGACTCGATTTCATAATGACGCGTTTGCAGCGGTTTCCCTTTGATAGGTTTATGTGTCGTCGTTCTTGACAAACGGCGTTTTATATTACAACAATAATGTAATTATTTATTTTGTTTAAAAAAAACCACTTTCATTTTTATTAAAAAAAATATTATTGTATTAGGCTTTTATAGAGTAGTTAAAACTGTAATTTCATATAAAGTGGTGCTGACACTTCCACTCTGTATATGTTCGTTCTTGTTATAAACTTTAGTAAGGACCAGAACTTGATATTTTAAATAACATAACTTTTCAAATTAAGGCAGAGCTTTAATTTTTCATAACAAACTTACACAGTAAAAAGTTTAGGTTGTTGAGAAAAAATATAAAAACTACTTAAGTGCTTAATTTATTTAACCATCTTTTACAAGGTTTTTCTCTTAAACAAATTATACTTTCGCTCAGAAGAATAAAAGAAATAATTTAACTTTTAACCGAATAAGAGTAAAGTGAATTAGCCTATGCTAACGGCTAAAAAATGACCGTTTTTAGGGTTCCATTTTACGATATTAAAAAACAGAACCCTCATTGAATCACTTCGTTGTCCGTCTGTCAAGATCATTTATCTTGAGATGATGATCTCTAGCAGCTCTGAAAAAAACCAGCTTCTAGGTTAACGGAACCTCAAGATACGACCATTTATACATAATTTTTTCTGCATTTTGTATTAAATTAGTCGTACGGAACCCTAAAAAGCAATATTTAACACAGTTATAAATATTTTAAGGATATTGTCTGTTATAACAGTACTTCTAATCTAGCGTTACAAAATCAGTCAAGTACAGTTAATTTCGAGAGTCACGGCCACGCAATATGACACACCTGTCGACAACAGACACTTGTTTAATCTTTCCATGATTTATGTCGTAATTATTTCATAATTTTAATGACTTTTGAACTGTAAGCTCTTGTTTTAAAAGCGACATAAAGCATGTATTCATTATTCAATAGTAGAGGTAATTAATTTAAATACAATATTGGTTTTAATTTGTAAACATACAATATTAATCTGTGCCGTAATAAAAAATTGCACGTGCCGGGAATCGAACTAATAACTTTAACTATATTCTCATTTTAAATAGCATAAAAATATTTGCTTAATAATTTGCATTGTTAGAATAAGCTACTAAAAAATATTTCTTAGAATGAAAGCTTTTTTAATATCTTTCTCGAGTAAGCCATTTGTGAGCTCAATGGAACAATCGACCGACGTCAAAAACCATCTCGATCAACGATGATAAATGATCTACAACATCTATTGTTATTGTATAGAGTGAAAATGAGTAAAGTAGGTAAAATATAAATCTAGACTAATATCTTTTTTTTATCTAGACGCTATATCTCATATATAGATATGTAGGTAAAAGGAACCTAGTCTTAAAATACGGCGTTCCCCATAACTACCTAATTTTTAGTCATTGCGCGTTGAGTGGCGAAACGCAACGCCGCATTTTTTTTCTCTTCCTGCCTCTACTATCCAATCATAGCCCTGATTGAGGATAAACAGCAACAGATATTTCGCTGCGCTAGTCTAGAGACGACGAAATTCTATGTGTAATTGAGGATTTTTTGATTTGTATAGAAAAAATACAATAGTAATACTAGTAGTCTTTAGATGTACCTTGAGAGGTCAGTTACGAACCTCGTATCAATATGCGCGATCACAAGCAATACTGTCTTCTGTATTCAGTTCTTTATGCACAAGCTCAACTTAATGTTTTAGCTTCACCCTTTTTCTTAATGTTAGACCAATCGTTGTCCCAAAAAAAATTTTACATACTGCTTTTTTTCATTTAGTATTGAAACCAAAATAGTATCGCTTTAGGAATACCTTATTAACTTGAATATTATTTCACATGTTTCTATTAAACATTAGGTCATTTCTTAATTTTTTTATATATGAAAACACAAGGCAAACGAGCGTACGGGTTTCCCGATGGTAAGTGATCAGGGACCTACAGGTGTGTTCCCGGCCTTTGAATTTTGAAATAACTATATAAATCTTAAAAAAATCTTCCTCACGTCATTGAGTAAGACGTTGCGTTATATTTGTTAAAGCTACTAAAAACTAAAATTAAATTTGTATATCTCCGACATTAAGTCAACGGCCCTGGAACAATAAATAGACTATACCTTACATTTAAAAGTTTATGATTGATTGACCAATCATCGAGTAGAATGATAAATGACATTCCACAAAAATGATATCGATGAAGCAATATAATAGGAAGTTAAATTTATTGTTGTTGCCCATGACAGAAACTATTGGAGCGCAGTGGTGTACTAGCAACCAGTACTGAGCAAATGTTTCGGATTCAAATTGTTTTGAATTGCCAGTATTTGATAATGCGTGTAACTGTAATCGCGACAAGTTGTAAGTTCTATTCTCATTCGAGGAAATGACTTCAATATTTACATTTTTTCCTTTAGAGTTAAGGCAAAGTGCGGCGTTCTAGCACTCAACACGCAGTGCCTACAGAATTCGTCGAAAAGTGGGCAGCGAAAAGTCTTAACACTAGGCAGGCAGGCTACCCTGCTACCTGAGGGATACATCGTGAAAATGAAAAAAATTGATTACTATATTTTATCGGGTGCACTTGGTCGTAGACATTCATATGATGTCCAAAATGATGAATGAATAACGAATAATGATTACCTTGACTATCATAACCTTTGTTAATTTCATGTCTTTGTCTATTATATGGTATGCACATAGATTAAATGTTAAACAATTTTGAATGGGTTCATAAATGATAATATAAATACTTAATATTCTTTAGACAAAATTACGTTATCTGTTCTCCCCTTATTACGAGTTTTGTTACTAGCCTTGGCCCTCGAAATCATATTGGACGTGAATAGCATGAGGACAAAAGATATATGCAGACATCGTAGTACTTGACGCTAAGTTCTCTCTAGCTATCTCTATTTTATTGTTGAAGATATTCAATTACTTTCTTCGCTTCAGAACGCTACTATTTTCTTTTCACTGAACTTTAAATTATAACTTATCACTGTCACCATGTTTGTTTTATTTATCTGAAGATATCTTAATTTTAATTATTTTAATTCACTTGCTATATAAATCAGTTCAACAGTTTAGTCGGTATTTTTTTTATTTTAGGATAAAAATTGGCTCTACATATATATACAAAAATGGTAATTTTTGATTAAAATATATAAAAAAACTCCCTCAAACAAATTAGGTGACATATATTCTTTACAAAGCGGCCTTCTATGACTCAAAAAGATTTTTTACGTTTTTTTGAAATACAAAATTGTCGGTCTAAACGACTCCAGCTCGTTTGTTTTGTCATTACGGCCTGTGTTTTGGCCTTTAGCTTTGACTAACACCGGCGTGGAAAATTTTTGTCACTAACTTTTTATATAGCGCTAGTTTATACCGTAAATTTTTTAGAGAGACTCGACTCTTTTTTGTTAACTGTATCAAATGGATGCTTGCGCCAAAGAGGTTGTGATTAAATATTTAAATCCCCCTATGAGAGGAGGTAACTAAAGTATAGTAAAACATCGAGGTTAATTATGTAAGTGAGCTTACATTGGCATAATGTATGTAAATTACTATATGTACATTTGTACGAGTATGATAAATGCATATTCTGTATATATGAGGTCGTCATGGCGGAGTGGCTAAAGGGGTGTGACTGTAAAAGCTTTTACAGCCACACCCCTTTAGCCACTCCGCCATGACGTTATTATACTTGTCTGTATGAAATAAGAAATATCATAAAAATATTGCATTAATTTTCGGGATCGATGTCTAAAAATGTCTGCGATGTGTTTTGATGCGATATCAATAGATATAATATGTAAAGAATGAATTATTTCAATTTTCTCGTTCGACAAAGTACCACATTAAATCAATGAGCTATCTCGTCACTGTTACTGTTTTACTGTGTCAATTAAAGAGTTGATAATATAATAATTTTTAAAGATGCTGATCAATTCTAACAATATTTTACCATCCAATTGCAAACTAATGTATTTTGACAAAGATAACATTACATATTTGTTATAAAATGAAATAAGTACTTTAATATATTTTAGATATATAGAGCGTATATAATTCGACCTTTCTTCGTGCCGATAAACGTCTCTTCACTAAAATTGATTAGAAAGGTCAATCAAGGAAATCAATCAAGAATATAGGGCTACCAAGTGTATCGTGTAGAGATGTCAAGGATTTTCTTGAATATTTTTTGTATAATCGAATGGATCCAGAGAATGAATTATTAGTTACTAATATTTCCATTACTTCGCTGTGGTAACAAAGTGAAGCTGAAAAAATTTTTTTTTTAATTATATATAACAATATTTTCATTAAAATAAGCTATAAAAATATTTATATGAAGTTAAAATTAAAATGTAATGACATCTGAGTGTCAGAGTTTGTATTTACATATATTTTGAAAATACAATATATAAAAATATATTTTGAAAATACAATATATATATAAAAATCTTTGATATTCCTGGTTTTAAGCTAATAATAGTATTAGTATTATTTACATATCTAATAAATTACTGGTTTCAATTAAAACAATCTATTTATGTGAGATAGTTCATTTATCAAGGAATGCTGAAGGCTATATTGCAGGACGTTAATCGTTTCAAAATGTTCCCATCCAACATTTTATGATACCAGGCTGATGATGATGAACCTTTTCGATGTTACCTCCCGCGATTAGAATGTGTCATACTCAACTATTGATTTCAAGTAATATACTATATATAGTAATATACTATATACGTATAAAAAAATCCTCACTAAAAGCGGCATTAAAATCTGTGGTAGTTTGAAGATTTAGATACATTTGTGAGAAGTAATAGACTTTGTATTATTATAGTAACGAAAAAATTATTGCTCCAGAAATTGTAAAATAAAAACAATTTCATTTCACAAACTAATTTTTTTGTACCGAACAAACACAATTAATAATACTAAGACACTCCGTTCCTTATTTTCCATAGAATTCTGGAGGGATCGCGTTTTGAATGGGAGAACTCAACGACGCGCTTTGCCTTGATATCAGAATGAAGCAATGAAAATATAAATATTTCGTTTCCTCTAGTGGACATGCTAAGATGCTATGATGTGTTCTAAATCTTCTTTATAATAAATACTATTTAGAATAACCTTACGCAAACTTCGATGAGGCTAGAATAGGTTTTTATATGATACGTTTTGTACTAATTTTATTAAATATATATTTTTCTAATAAAATAATATCACATAAATTCAACACATTCGGGCAGTTTTCTATTCGTTAATTTCGATAAAATCGAAGCAAAAGCTTTTTGGACGCCGTTAGTATATAGAAGTGGTATGTCAATATACATATTTTAATTTGCAGAGTGCAGTACAATGTTTTTAAATTTAATTTTCGTTCAAATCTTTACTCTTTAATTTGGCCTCCTTATTAGACAGAGCGGCATAAGAGTAAATAGTCTAGAATGTTAGAATTTGAATATGCATGATTTTCTTAGCTTTATAGTGCATTCCACACATAGCAGGGTAAGCAAAGGGAACCTGGAAATCTATTCATAATACACTCCATTCTAATTAAGACACTTCTTTTTTCCATTTTTCTCCAATTACCTTTATTATCCAACAAACATTACGCGTTAAGTGGCAGAAGTTAACGCCGCGCTTTGCTTCGTTAGTGTAGTGAAAAAACTTCAATATTACATATTTCATTTCCTTGAGGGGGAATCGAACCCACCATGTACGTGCATTTACAGTGCATACTTAAGCTCCATAGTATCATATATTTTTAAGCAGATAAGAATGTAACAGTAATTAAAGATTTCTTCAATTGTTTTATTATAACAGAAGAGTAGTAGTATATAGATGTATAATTTCATTTGGAATGTGTCTCAACTCCGGGTTTTATTTCAGTAGAGCGAGGAAGTAAAAAAAAAAATATTTAGAGAGTGGGGATCAAACCCTCAAACAGCACAGTCAAACCAAGCCCCACTGCGCCAGTGAAATCATAAATTATTGAATATTCGCGGAAACTATTCATAATTATTATAAAGCTCAGTAACTAAAACATATTCGTAATATTATTAAACAAAAAAGAGTCTTAGACCTCCTAAATGGATATCTTCTGATATTGCCACTAGTCATTTCATTCACTGCTTTATAAAAAAAATCCAAGCAATAACTATTACAAAGTTAGAATTGAAAGTGACGTTCAATAATTGTATTTGCCGTCATTCTGCGTCCTCGTTACGTGCTTGAGTAATTGAAGGAGCACTTCGATAAAGGGAAATGGTTTCTGGCTTGTGCTTTCATGTAATACAATTTTCATAGAAAGGAGAGTGCTAGTCTGTACAGTGGTTATTTAGTATCATACTAGCACTTATACTTACTAATATTATACCTATGAAAGTTTGTGAGGATGGATGTTTGTCCCACTATCACACAAAATCTACTGAATGGATTAAGATTAAACTTTACAGTAATATAGAATATACATCAGAATAACACACAGACATTTATGTAAACAATTTGTAAAATAAATCGGAAGTTTAAGCGGGAGATGCCGCGTTTGGGTCGCTAGTTTGTTTAAATTCGAGAAAGACTACTGTATACCTACAAATGAATGCATTTTATTATTGCTAAATTTAAGAAATCAGATTTGAGAGTTTTATCTAATGATAATCAATTTAAGTTCTGTTTTTTTTATAAATATATTTTGGCATTTTCATATTTGTCGAGTAGCGGAAGTGGACGCCAAGTTTTGAGCCGCGAAAGCCGCTCCAGCGAAAGCTGGAGATGTCTGATGAGACAAAATATAAAGTGATGTGTATTAAACTAGCAATGTCTTAATTTGGGCGAAAGGTAGAGAACGGCATGTCTTAATACTAAATGATTTCTGTCTTCATTGCAATGTACAATCTAATCACTTTAATACTTAAATGCTTTTATGTGTTTTAAAAGTGATTGCTTTACACTAACGTAAACATTTAACACTTCTCAAATCAATATTTTAGAAAATTTTAGAGAGATAGCTAGAGCTAGTCTTTAGAAGATTCTTATTTTTTTACTTATTTTTCTAGTAAGAAGAATTATTTAAAATACTGGTGCCGTTGAACTTATATAACCTGTACGATGCACACGATGATTGCCAGTTTGAATCGTATTATCTAATCATTTATTTTTAGCTACACGCTGTATAATTATCACATATAGTAGCATGTGAATGGCGGAACTAAAACCCAGAGCTACCTGAGCGAGAAAATTTACATATATCATTGTCCCAAATGGGAATCGAACCCACGTTGTACGTCGTTACGTGTCGACTCTTTCGCAGAAAAATCATATAATATATTCAATAAGGCCAGTCGTGGCGTAGAAGGTCACGTGTGCCACTGTAAGCGCTGGTTGTGTGTTCGGTTCCCACTCAAAGAAATAAAATAATAACAAGGCAAAGCGAAAGCAGCTTAATAATCTAAATCTGGGTATAGAACCCACTGTAGTATAAATTTAAAAGATGATTATCAAATGTAGTGAGGCCTGATGAAGTAAACAAAACAAACATTACTTCATGATTGTGAGGAATCCCATCGAGATATTTTGTCTTTCTTGAGTGGTATCACCGTAATTCAATATGATATGATTTTTTAAAGGAAATTGTTTATTTTTAGGTTTAAAATTTTTTGATACTTCAAGTTACTTTAGCATTTATAAGCTTTGTCGTACTAATATTATAAATGCAAAAGTTTGTAGGATGGATGTCTGTTTCACTTTTACACAAAAACTACTAAACTATAATTAAAATTCTAGTTGAGGAGACTGCCGTGAAAATCGATAAAGAAAGCAAATATTTGTCTAATTCGCATCGCTATCGCTATGTCTCTGCGCCATTAGAACTATATCACTAAGCCATTTAAATGGTTATAGAAAAATACTAATATGTTATTCACTCTATGATATAACATAAAAATAATTTCCGTATAATTTTTCCCTGACATAATCGTAAACGTACTTTATTATCAATTTTGTACATACTATGTTAATTAAAACATATATATAATACATTATATAAGTACTTAAAAAATATATAAAAATAACAAAATAAAATCACCAAGTTAATGCATCTATTATCAAAACCATGTAAAGTGCCATTTTAGGTGCGGCAAGTATTTACGACGCGCTATCCGATGCGGACGGAGTCGATTCTCGCTTCGATTACTTCAATAAAAAACCTTTATTGGTTACCTTGAATCAAAAAGAATAATTGAGTCCGTGACATTAACTTGGTAGGTTTGTAAGGGAGGAACTAGTTTATTTGGTGGTTATTAAAGGTTGGAGCTGAAAACTTGACTTTTTATTAAGCACAAAAAAACATTCTTTTCACGATTTTACTTATTTTTAGTCAGAGTATTGTTACTCCCCAAAAAAATAAACCCAAAATTTCTTCATCTTTCCATGTAATACATGGAAAGATTAAAAAGGTGTCTGTTGTAATTATTCCGGAAATTTTAATAACTTTAAGCCCTTGATTTTTATACCAAACTGTAAGCTGCGGAAAACACAAAATTTTGATTATTTAATAGTAAAGATAATTTTAAAAAATCACTTACTTTAAATACAATATCGCTTATAATCAGTATATATATATTGTAATTTGTGACGTAATACAAAAATTACACTTGCCGGGGATCGAACTCGTAACCTCAATTCTATATATTTATTGTAAAAAAATTAAAAATTAAATTAGCTTCACGCTGTATCCCGCACACAGCAGGGTAGGCAGAGGGAACCTAGTGTTAAGACGCTCCGTTCCCCACTTTCTGCCGAATTCTGGAGGCATTGCGTGTTGAGTGGCAGAACTCAACGCCGCGCTTAACCTCGACACCAGAGCGAAGAAATGGAAATATAAATTTAAGTAAATATTTCATCTCCTCGAGTGGGATTCGAACCCACAACCAGTCGGTTTTGCAGTCACACCTCGTGCCGCTGCGCCACGACCGGCCTCAGTATATATTTATTGTAAATATCATAAAAATATTTGCTTGCAATTTTTGACTAAGCTAAAGAAATATTTTCTTTTTAATTTCTCGAGTAAGTCATTTGTGAGTTCAATGGAACAATCGACCGACGTCAAAATCCATCTCGATCAACAATGATAAATGATCTATAACATCTTTTATTATTGTTCATAGTAAAAATGAGTGAAGTAGATAAAATATAAATAAAGGTTAATATCTTTTTTTTTCATTGATAGCTGTATCTCGCATGTCGCTGTGTAGACAAAGGGAACTTAGTGTTAAAATACATCGTTTTTCACTACTGCCTAATTCTCGAGAAATAGCATTTTGAGTAGCGAAAAGTGGCGCCGCGTTTGTCTTCTTACTTTTAAAATTCATGTACAGACCGTGTTGATATTCGACCTCGTGCATAGTTATTATTATAAAGTCTTATTATTATCTTATTAGTTATTATTATCAAGCCTTAACCCTCCTTCTACCACTTTTCGTCCGTTTTGTGAGGCATTGAGTGAGTCAAAGTAGTACCACCTACAGTATTGTTTGCGTGTGATAGTTAAGGAGATATGAGGTAATAAAGAATATCATACATACACGTATAAGAAATATATATGTAAAAAACATAATCTCTATTTATATTGGCATTTTCCTAAACTACAATATAAAAATTGCTCCTGTGTATATGTATATAAAAATGGTGACATATGTTCTTTACAAAGCGGCCTTCTATGACTCAAAAGGATTTTTTACGTTTTTTTGAAATACAAAATTGTCGGTCTAAACGACTCCAGCTCGTTTGTTTTGTCATTACGGCCTGTGTTTTGGCCTTTAGCTTTGACTAACACCGGCGTGGAAAATTTTTGTCACTAACTTTTTGTGTAGCGCTAGTTTATTCTGTTATTTTTTTTAGAAAGACCCGACTCTCTTACATTGGCATAATATATGAAAATTGCTACATATATGTACATTTGTATGACAAATGTATATTGTATAAATGTGAGGCCGTCGTGGAGTATAGCAAAAGGGGTAAACGGGACGTTATGGGTTGGATTTCTTATTATAACTTCTGTATGAAATAAAAAATATCATCAAAATATTGCATTAATTTTGGGGATCGGTATCTAAAAATGCCTGCAATGTGTTTTGATGTGATATCAATATAATATACAAAGAATTAATTATTTAAATTTTCTCGTTTGGAGACGACAAAATACGCGCATATCTCGAAAAATAGCACGAAAGGTGGAGAACTACTACTACTGTTTTACTGTGTAAATTAAACAGTTAAAAATATAATCATTTTTATATATACTGGTCAATTCTAACAATATTTTACCATCCAATTGCAAAACAAATCTTTTTTGATAAAGATAACTATATATATTTCCTAGAGAAAAAAGTACTTTAATATCTTCTAGATAAATAGTACATATCTAATTCGGCCTTTCTTCGTGCTGATTTACGTCTCGTCACTAAAATAGAGTAGAAAGATCAAGTTAGTAAGAGTAGAGATGTGGAGAATTTTCTTGAATGATTTTTGTTTAATCGAATGGATAAACAAAGGATAAAGGAGGAGGAGGGAGTCGTGGTGCAGGCGTGTGACTGTAAACGCGACAAATTGTGAGTTCGATCCCCACTCGAGGGAATGAATTATTACAAGTTACTTATGTTTCCATTTCTTCGCTGTGGTAACAAGGTAAAGCTGATTTTTTTTTACTGTACTATATTTTATTAAAATATGCTATATGTACATCCATATAAAAAAAATGTATAAACTTAAAATTAAAATGTTATAACTTCTTACTGTCAGAGACCTAAAACATTTAGATGTATTTGTATTTACATACATTTTCAATACGACATAAGGGAATCAGAATTCACAGAGTGCCCATAATTACGAGGTTGGCAGGATATGTAGGTCAGTCCAGATTTGTATGAAGTTTGATCATTAAGAATTATAAATACATATATATTCTATAGCATATGTTGATTAAATTTACAGTTGCGTCTCGATAAGCTCTAAAATATATTAAAAAATACAAATAAATTTATAACATTCCTTTAGATAAAAAAAGCTATTAAACTAACAAAGATATTATATAGCATAAAGAAATGACATGAAATAATCAATAATTTAGTAAATTTGTCGTCATGCGTATTATTCTGTACCCGGCACAACGGGTTAATAGCACATATTATCATGTATTCACTTGAACCAAACCCGATCAAAATACAATTAATATAAGTATATATGTAGGTAGAATAATGTGAAACAACACTGACATGCATGCATGCGAAGGGCAAGCAAGCTATACAATCTAAATACTTTTATATACTAGTGTAACGCGTGTGACTTTGGCCGCACAGCCGTGATAAGTGGTTATTACTTTGTTTTGATAAGCGTACAAACATATATCTATATATTATGAAATTACATACAAATCTTTGATACTCCTGGTTTTAAGCCAATAACATAGTATTTATTTACATATGATTAACTACTGGTTTAAATTATAAACAATCTGTTAAATTTGGTCAATTTGTTCCTTTATCGAGGAAGGTTGTAGGATATTTTGCATCACGTCAATCGTTTCAAAGTCTGTCCATTTTCGACGTAACTTACCCACATTTAGAATGTGTCATACATAACTATTAATTTCAAGTAACAAGTAGTATAGGACAATCCTCAGTAAAAGCCGCATTAAAATCTGTAGTAGTTTGAAAGATTTAGAGTACATTTGTGAGAAATCATGAACTTTGTATTATTATAGTAAAGAACAAATATTGCTCCAAAAAGTTTAAAAGAAAAAACAATTTCATTTCACAAATTAGTTTTTTTGTACCGAACAAACACAACTTAATTATGTTCTTACAAAGCTAACTAGATACAACGAGCTCAATTTTATGTTAGAATTCCATTTTTGGGACTATAACGAAAATATTATTATAACATTCCTTTTAAGATATCATTTCAAAGATATAATTTAAATTCATGATATAATTTTATTTTAGCTTTGCATGTATCGTGCACACAGCAGCATAAGCAGAGGGAACCTATTTTTAAGACGAGTGTTCTTAGAATTTTCCATTTTCCACTAAATTTCTAGAATTTGGTGGAAAATGGGGCGAAACTCAACGCCGCGTTTTATCTCAATACCAAAGCGAAGAAATAAAAATATATTTTTTTTATTTCCTCGAATGGTAATCAAACCCACAAGTTGTCGCGTTTACAGTTACACGCTTGTGCACCTGCGCCACGACTAGGCTCTATGCATAACAGTAAATTAAGTACGGTGGCAGCGTAGGTTCCAAAAAAAACCGATTTAATTAAAATACTTTATTAAAATTAACTTATTACTAAACAAGTGAGACTTGCTCAAAGTTGGAGACAAGAATGATTTATTTTATTACATTTATTTTTAATGTTAATTAATACAATGGGAGTAAAATGATGCGAGGATTCAAATAACAGATTATTACAATTCTAAGATCTCTATGCTAAGTGTGGGAAATAAGTGTGGGAACGTTGGGAAGCCTAAGTCAGCGATTCCCGGGTTGTGTGGGAACGTAACACCTCCCTCCTGAAGATCAGCACCTATTCAGTGTCCTTGGATCTCGAATAGTGCTGAAGAATATGCTCTACTGGATCTCGAGCGCAGGCCTCTTCCTTTGGTGAATTTTCTTCACTCGATAGTTTAGGCTTTTTATTTTTCTTAATGTTCTTGGCAACTATAAAGATGATACATAATATAATTGCCATTAGAATAATTCCATAAAATGGGATTGTTGTATGATAAAGACTGTTAGATTCCGTAGATATTTTCGAAATAGGTTGCTGTGCGGAAAATTTTTTATTTGCTTCGAAGATTTCAGTTAAATTTATCGAATTTAATTTTAGTGTTATTTCAGAATTTCCTCCCTTTGTCATATTAATATTACTTAGGTCGATAATTTCCAATGCTTGTCCTTTTATATTATCATTGTTATTAATTATAGTAAATAACGAAGTTTTAATTGAACATCCCCGTGGTACGGTTACGAGATGACTCTCTTGTATCTTCAAATATTTATGCTGTTCACATAACAATTCTACTCTGGTTGGTTCTGGAATAGTGATAATGTAGTGTCTATCATCTAGCTGTTCCATTGCTTCCGTAGTAAGAATAATCGATGCGTATAAACAGGAACTTTGCAGCTGCTGAGTTGTGATAAGACGCTCTATACAATCCGGCTGTTTTCCTTGTAGATAATTAACATTAAGATCACATAAATATGATTCACCGATCTTCGGGCATTCAGCCTCTATGTACATAAAATCTTTTTCGTGAATTGCTAGGTAAGGGTGAGGGGGAATGAGGATGTGGCGATTTATATTAGGTACAGAGTATAAATGATATAGGATATAATTCTTAGGAAAAACAATTGGAAACTTAAAAATTAAAATAATATCTCTAGCGTTATAATAATAGCCTACCTTTATTACGTCAAATTAGTCTCTAAAACTAATGTCTAAAAGTTCATTTTTCTTATATGACGTATTTAATTTGCTTAACATATCTTGATACATACTAAAAGTGAACATAGAATGATGATTACTCTTGGCACGAATAAATGCAAGTAAGTTTTCTAATCGAAATAATTCGTCGAAAATCGTTTCTATGTTATCTCCTAAAATTAAAAATATTTGAGTTAAATGTGTGAAAGTTACAAAATTAGCTTCCAATTTCATATTAATATTTGTTAAATTATTCATTAAATTTTCTAATTCCCTCTGGTTATTAACTATTTTATTTATAATGTCATTATTTTTGGACATCCAATTTTTACTCAAACTAATGTGGTTATTAAATTCGTTAATTATTTTATCATTATTTTGTTCTAGCAAGTTAATGGCTCTATCATACTTTATGGCGTCCGTGTAGTCGAGATTTCCCGAAATACTTTTTATTACAGACCCTAATCCGTCAATGAGTCCTCTCTTAACACGGTTAAACTCAAAAGTTTTAAGCTGCTGTGAAGCGGTTTCTAATTTTACTTTAAGATACTGAATATGCAATTGAAAAAGGGAAAGCGTTTTATTCTTTAAAATCGGCTTAATATTATTTATTTGTAATTTAACAGAGTCGAGACTATTACGAACTTTACTTATATCTACGCGTTGAACGAAGGAATGGTAATGGGATATGATTTGGGTAGATCCCAGTTTAAATGGTAAAATTCCGGGTCCATTGTTCAAATTACTAAAGTTAACTTCCTCCGCTCGGGTCAAAGTCCTCAACAGGATCGTCAGTCTGTAACAATCGAGCACTATTAGGTACTCTTTTTAGTCTTGTTTTCGCAATAGGTAATCGTTTTTTCTTTGTGTAAATGTGTATTGGTAAATCAGCTAAAACATTATCGTGAGTAAAGCGAGGGGCTAATTTTTGTCGAGATGATTCAGGGTTTCGTATGAATATCTGTTGGTCGGGTAAGTAAATAGTCTCAGGTTCCCTATTTTTATTTAAATTTTCAATTATTTGGGTTCGTTGGTGTAAAGAAGAGTCGTTAATAATGTCATAAACCTTTTTCATTCGATCACGATGATCGGTTATATATAATTGTAATAATTGTTCGGTCAAGTCAATGTCTACAGGATCGCGGGGATCGAAATGTCCAGTTATTATATCTAAAGGTCTACATTTAGTAAAACTATGAATAGAACTATTGTAAGCTAATAGAGCATAAGACATGAGATTAATAACTGATTCTCCATTTTGTTTTAATTTTAAAATTCTTAAATGTTCTAATAATGTAGAGTGGAGCCTTTCCACTATTCCATTTTCATTAGGCGAACAAGGTAAAATCTTATGGTGGATTATTTTATGTAATCTAAGGAACTCTAAAAATAATTGGTTTGAAAATTCGGGACCTCTATCAGTTACGACCGTCAAGGGCATACCGTGATGAGTGCAAAACTTTAATAACGCTTGTACGACACTAATGGCAGTAGCATCCCTCAAATGATAAGCTTGTGCGTATTTCGAAAATGCATCAATTATTGTTAAGTATTTTTGATTTTCTATACTAAATAAATCTAAATGAACTATAGTGAAAGGTTTAATTGGGGGAGGAACGATTTGAAATTTTTGTTTAATAGGGTTACGGTCGTACTTCGCTTGCCCGCAAATAGAACATTCGTTAATATATTTCGTAACCTGTTCCTTTAATTTCGGCCAAAAATATCGTTTCGATAACGAGAGATAACTTTCATTTATTCCCCGGTGGTTCGTTTTACCTTCATGATAGTTTTTAATTATTTCCTGTTGTTTTAAATAATCTTTTACATTTTCTAAGTTATTTTTACAAAGAAGAAGATCCATTGAAGAATTTTTAAAGTTATTTTGAATTATTGGAATTATCTTATACATACCTAATGGGGGATTAATTAAAATACCAGTTTTTACCTTTGGATTTATGTATTCTTTTACCGCATTAACTACGTCATTTTCTAAATTTGAACTTGAAATCGAAACCGTAGTTTTTATATAGTTTTCGAATATTTTCGATACTACAGGCCTACTTTTAATATCGCCAACTATGTTAAAAATAATCTGCCTATGAAATTTATTTAACGGGTCGTCGGTTATAGGAATTTCCAAAATGGGGTTTTCCGAGTCAGTATGTACAGTTGCTGTATTTGAGTCTGAAAGGGATTTTTCTGAGCAATTTACTGCAATTGACTTCGCTTCTTCATTATGAATCTCTATACGGGATAAAGCATCGGCATTGCAATTATATTTACCTTGTTTGTATATTACAGAAAAGTCATATTCACTTAATTTTAACCTCCATCGAGTCAGTCGGGAATTGGGTTCTTTAATGTTCATAATCCACTGAAGTGGTCTATGGTCAGTCATAATTTTAAATTTTCTTCCAAACAAGTAGGGGCGGAAATACTTTGTAGCCCAAACTATCGCTAATAATTCCTTTTCAATTGTGCTATAATTAATTTCGCTCGTATTTAAAGTTCTAGAGGCATATGCAATGGGTTTATCTGAACCAATAGGTCCCTGTGAAAGTACAGCGCCTATAGCTAAATTTGAAGCATCCGTAGTCAATATAAATTCTTTAGAAAAGTCGGGGTATTGTAGAATGGGATCATTAGTCAATAATTTCTTACATTTTTCGAAACAATCGGTGTAATCTTGGTTTAAAATAATTTTATAACCTTTTTTTAAGCATTGAGTCATTGGTTTTGTAATTCTAGCAAAATTAGGAATAAATTTTCTATAATAACCTACCTACGAGTCCTAAAAATCATTTTATCTCCATAGCTGTTTTCGGAATAGGATAATTTTGAATAGCGGATATCTTGTCGGGATTTGGTTTTATTCCATCGCGCGTTATAACATGACCTAAATATGCTGTTTCCTTTTTCAAAAATTCCGACTTACTCATTTGTATTCTAAAATTTGATTCTCGTAACCTATTAAAGACTTTTTCCAAATTTACAATGTGTTCTTGAAGTGAAGTGCTAAAAACTATAATGTCGTCTAAATATACTAAACATATTTTATTTTGTAAACCACGTAAAACATTATCCATGACCCTTTGAAAGGTCGAGGGTGCGTTTTTTAAGCCCATGGGCATTCTTAAGAACTCAAAATGCCCATGCTCTACATTAAAAGCTGTTTTAGAGATGTCGGCGGGGTTCATTTCAATTTGATGAAACCCGCTAGCAAGGTCTAATGTACTAAAATATTGGCAATTACCTAATTTATCCAATATGTCCGTTATATTCGGTATAGGGTACTTATCATCAATAGTTTTTTCATTAACTTTACGAAAATCTATGACAATGCGCCACTTGGTTTTTCCTGAAGCGTCGCTTTTCTTTGGAACGATCCATATGGGAGAGCTCCAAGCTGAGTCTGAGGGTCTAATGATTCCTTGGTCTAACATACACTGAATTTGCTCCCTAACTTCCTGCCTATGTATAAATGGATATCTATAACTTTTAGTATATACGGGTATTTCATCTGTAGTCTTAATCGAATGCTTAATTGTATTGCTAAACGTTAAAGTTTCGCCTTCTAAATAAAATATGTCCGCATAGCGACCGCAAAGCGTTTCTAAATTAATTCTTTCTTCCTCATTTAAATGGCTAGTCCGTAAACGAGAGAGAACATCTTTTTCGCGTTCTATCATTCGCTCGGTATGCTTATATTCGGTGTTATTCAGTTCGGCCTGGATAGGTTTATCGATAGAGAAAATTATGTCATTGCGCGTGGGGTTATAAATTTCTAAAATAGCTCTATTATTTTTCGCGCAAGTTAAACATTCTTTTATAATACAACTAGAGATAATTTGCTCTGGGATAAAAATTTCACCTTCACGAATATTAATTGGTAATTTTATTAATTTCGAGGTACCTGCCGGTATAATATTTTCGTATAAATTTAAATTACATGAATTATAAATTTGAATAGGGTTCGATGCGTTTGAAGTAACAAATAATTTTCTTTTATAATCAATAGTTGCTTCCCATTTATCTAATAAATCCGTACCTATTAAACCGTCGAAATAATTATGGAACTTATAAATAAAAAGTGTAATGTTATCTTTACTATTAAATTCTGAAAAACTGGGAATCGTTACGGAATACTTATGTCTACTTACAGCGTGTACGTTACTTACTTCGAAAGGATCATATTTTAAAGAAAATTTATTAAAGTATTTTTCTACTGCGTCTGGACTTATGAAAGATTGATTTGCACCGGTATCTATAAGCAATTTTAGTGGGGGATTTTTAATCTGAATATAGGGAAGTTGACGTTGAGTTTGGAGATTAAGTTCTATTTTGGTTTGTCTAAAATTTTGATTTGCTGAAAATCCTCTTTATTTTTTGATGGGGGTTCCTCTATAATGGGTTCGCAATTTTGAGAAGGTTCTTGGGGTGGTTCGCTATCATAATATGGATTTTCGTAATAATAATCGTTATAATTATAATACTCATTATCGTCATAATAGTCATAATACGAGTAGTCGTAGGTCATAGTAGTCACTGTCGTGGAAATTCATTTCCCTAGTTTTAAAATAATTAGACGGTGGTGGGTTTCCGTGCTTACTCCAATCATGTCCTGGGATATATCTAGTGGGTGGTAAATTTCTAGGTACAAAATGACTTACACCGCTCATAGGGCGAGCTGTTTGCGATGTCGAGTTAAATTGTGGGGGTGCGTTACGTGGGGTAATTTTAAATGCGTTATGAGGAATATAATTTGGGGGTTGTGCTCTAAATATTTGTTGGGTACGTGATGGACCTAGGTGTTGTCTATGCAATGTCTGTGGGTTAGTTATAAAATTACTGCGATATGGAGGATTACTTTGAAAATGTGGCTTTACTTGTGGAATATTGTTATTAAAATTATTTACCTTAAAAGGCTGAGAAGAAAAGATCTGGGGGTGCTTAGTCCTATCTGGTTCATTTCGAGCCTGTAAATACATAGTATTTAATTCGTCTTGTACGAATTCTAACGCTTTTTCTATAGTATCTGGCCTCATGCATCGTATGCGTGAGCCTAAAGGGTCTTTTAAACCTCTTAAAAAGGCTTGCAAGGTTAATTTTTGATATAATTTTCTTTTTGCTTCGATTGTCGTACCAATTTCCTCATGCAATGTAATATATGTCATTATTGTACTAAATAAATTTTGGCAGCGTTCGTAAAACTCCTGAGGGGTATTAGATCCCTGTGTTAAAAGAGAGAGATCATTGTACAACGCGGTCTCATCGCGCTGATCTGAAAAATTATTTATAAGCGACTTACGAATGCCACTCCAGTCTGATGGAATACCACTAGTATTTATTAAACGTGCTGCTGAGCCTGTTACCTTATTTAAAATGCCATTTGCAAGAGCAATATTAATTAAATTACTGTCGGGGTTGTTACTAATAAATTCCTGTACCAATTGATCGCATAAGCTAATAAACCTGGGTAAAACATTTGAATTTCCGTCAAATTCAGGCACTAGACGTAAAGCTTTAAAAATGTTATCTAATTCAGTCATTTTAATTAATTATTATTTTATTAAATTATATTTAAAAAAAAATGAAATTAATTACTAATTATTAAAACTATATATCTTAGATTACCGCAAAAGGGAATTTAAGAATTAGTTCTTATTAAAACTAAGTATCTCCAATTGCCACAAAAGGGAAACGGATAAGGAAACTTAAAAATACGGATAAGCAATCACTAGAAAGATTCTAATGCACTTACTGAGTTAAATCTGGTCTTCTCCGGTGCATCAATGTCTGGATACTCCTCGCTGCGCCGCCTCGTAGATTCTGGATACTCGTGCTGGTGCTTGAGAGCCACCCGGGTGGACCGCGGAGACGTTAATCTCGATATTGCCGAAATTTAAGTTACGTTGCTCGCGACCCGGCCCGCGAGTATCCTACCGACTGCGCCAATTAAGTACGGTGGCAGCGTAGGTTCCAAAAAAAACCGATTTAATTAAAATACTTTATTAAAATTAACTTATTACTAAACAAGTGAGACTTGCTCAAAGTTGGAGACAAGAATGATTTATTTTATTACATTTATTTTTAATGTTAATTAATACAATGGGAGTAAAATGATGCGAGGATTCAAATAACAGATTATTACAATTCTAAGATCTCTATGCTAAGTGTGGGAAATAAGTGTGGGAACGTTGGGAAGCCTAAGTCAGCGATTCCCGGGTTGTGTGGGAACGTAACAAGTACATACAAGAGATATGTAAATACAAAATAAAGTTAAACCTATTATTTTCAACAAGAAAATTTTCAGATAAGCACTTGTACCTAAACTTCAAACGACCAAAACTTCATTATTACTAAGAGATTCAATAGTCTAAGATTGAAAATTAATTGAATTGCTCCGGCGGTGCTGGTTGACTGTTGTAATTTACACCAGAAAGAGTTTTGATCCAAGTTCGAAATTATAAAGACAGATTTCTCCCTTTTTAATTATATAAATTAAAAATTAAGTTAGTTTGAAAGTTCTTTTATTACAACAATTGTAATTTTCATATTGAAATGCTGGTATTGTGATATTTAAAGTGTGTGTGTAAAACAAAACTGGCTTCAAATTGCACAAACTGAAAAAAAAAAACTATTGAAACTATTAATATGTACTTATATCTATAGACTTTTATTTAGTATTATTTAAAATTTGGTGTTTCTGGAGTCGATACCAAACTAGTATAAGTCACTAATAAAACAGACGTGAGTGACAGATAATTAAAAGACAAAATTTTCTTTTACTTTTAGTTTCGCTTTTATATTTGGAAATTTTAATATGTTTTTAGTTTGTTTTTATTTTTAAATTATAGTGTAATAAAACTATATATTTTTTTATTTTATGGTTAACTTTCGTGTACTAGTAAGTACATGAAGGCAATTAACTATTAACCCTAGATTACTAACCTTCGTCGATTCGACGACGCGGGTTTGATTAAATCGCGTTAACTTTTGTGCGCGCGATCGTACGCCTTTCATACTTTAGGTAATCTCTGTCGACCCATTGCCCCCTCGACTGATGATAATGTTTTGAGCGCAGGGGGCCCGTGAGCGCCATTCTACCAACCATGGCTCGTCGAATCGACGAAGGTTAGTAATAACGTCATATTTTGTATTATTTAGTTAGCTTATATTTGCGTAATTTTTTGCATTGTTTATTTATTTTGTTTATATTCAATGCTATTTATTATTCGTTGTTTAGATGTGATTTGTCAGTTATTATTACAAGACGACAGCGGTATAGAAAATTCATCAGGGAGTGAGGCAGAAGTCCACCTTGAGGTTGATCCTGCTTATGAAACAGATGGTGAAGATGAAGTTTCTACTTTGACCTAGCAGCAACTTTCAGGTCAAGATAGTCAGATACGAAGTAGTGATGCAATTCCTTGTCGAATTTTACAAGGAAACTAAAGGGGGTGTAGGCAAATTGGACCAGATGTATTTCCTTGCTTCTTGCAATAGAAAAACACACTGGCTATTGTGCCTTTTTTTATAGAATGCTAAACATTGCATTTATTACGTTTACATTAGTTACGTTTTTTATGTAACTTATAATATATATAAGCTAACAAAAAGCCTTTATCGAGACGTGATTACCTAAAAGCTCTGTATCACAAGCTAATCGAATCACACATGTAAAAGAGATTGACAATATCAACTCTTTAAACTGATCTGCGGGACTAAAATACATAGATATTAAACATGTCAGGAAGGAGTACTTCGAATTCTACAATTGGGACCTCCGGTGCAAAGAAAAAGGTATATATGTGACTTTTGCCCGCAAGGCAAAGGATGTTGGATGTCTGAAAGTGCAATAAATCGTTGTGCGACGAGGACAAACTTGGCATATGTCACAAATATATTAATTGCTAGATTTTCACCAAAATTTTTATTTTATTAGTTTATTACATTACTTATTTTTAATATTTAGAGATTATATGTTAAATTAACTATGTATAATACTTATATAACAACTTTAAATATGTTACTATTGTTGATTTTGCACAAAATCTATGATCTTATTCTTAAGGCTGATGGTTAATAATTATGATATTTTGGTTCATGTAAACATAACAAATAGAAAGAAAATATATAAATAATTAATAAAAAAAATAAAAACATACACATTTCATTTAAATAAAACCCATTATCCCATGTAACAAATAGCGTAGTCGAAACGACGAAGGTTCGTAATAAGCGTCGAAAAATAAGGTTAGTAATCTAGGGTTAATAAATAATAACGTCGAATATGAAATATTTCTACAAGAAAGAAATATAGTCGTCTATATTTACTAATTCGTAGACAAAAAAATTGATCAAATCCGCTAATATAACGGGCGTCTATTAATACTTGACACATAGGTAAGACAAGATCATCCTTGTATAATGTTACCGATAAAACACCTTTTCCCGAAGGATCTCCAACTTCAACCCGCATTTAATCGATCAAGAACTTCGTCCCAAGTCCTGACCTCCGGCCGCAAGAGGACACTATTTCAACGATATCATGATTCATGATTCATCTAACGCAAGTCTAGCTAATGCTACAACAGCCTTACTACAATATCGAATTACAAGGCCTGTTTGATTTACTTGGCACCGACTTCAAAATTATAATTTTTTTTTTTAATTAACAAAATCAAAGTACATTTTACATTATGTCCAATTATTTTTCGTTGTTTGAATCGTCTTTATCGTTTTGTAAGAAAATATTAATTCGTTTTAAGTCCTGTATGTAGCGAGCAGAGAGAGCGTTAGAGTTAAAACGCTCCATTCCCCATTTTCCACCAAATTTTGGTGGCACTGCGTGTTGAGTGGTGGAACTCAAAGCTGAGCTTTGCCTCGACACCAGAACGAAGAAATGAAAATATTAAATATTTAATTTCGTCAATGGAAGGAATAAAATTTTCGATTTTTTTTTTTATTATTTTTAATTTAATAATATTTTGAACAGTAGTTTAACAATAGCTATTGCTAAAAAACATTTCCTTTCTTCGTATGGTTTCCTAGTATAGTAAAAAAAAAGAAAAGCCCCTTGTTCCATTTTCTTGCATTGCCAATTTCCGGTCACTGCTTGTTGAATGGTGGTCCCGATGTACGGTTTAAGCTAAACAGGGTCGACGTATGTATGTATTGACTATATAAACGTGTTATGGCCTAGATTAGAGCCGCTTGAACTTAGCGGTCTCTTGAGGTCTGTCACCATTACTAACTAGTAAGTTTCCGTTAGTTTATAAAATTTTAATCTATTATATTGGCTGTATCTCCATGTGGCTCCAGGTCGAAATTTACATCACTATATGAGTATTTCCACATCTGAGTAAACTATTGATTTACTATAGTGTAATGTGGATACAGACATTTTTTATGATTTTTTTAAATAAATTTCATAATAATTTATTAACAAATCTCAAACAAATTGTAGGAACAAAATGGCTGACATTTACATGTAGTGTTGATGGTGAATAATAAAAGTCTACTCACGTTTAGCACTGAGTTTAATCAACACCACTTTAAATGTACATACAGTGATAACACGAATGATAAAAATCACAATTAAACACAGTACAGTATATAAGAAAGTCAACCACAAACATATATATATATATATAACAGAACACGAAAGATACGAATTTGGAATAAAATACTATATAAAACAAAGGAACGTATGGAAAGCGCATCGAGTGGCAAGCAACGACTGTGATTATTAAATATGCCGTCGACAAGGGGGTAGGAGTAAATATTACTCCTCACCGGTTCAGTCGACGGCAGCGAGCGCTTTTATATAAATATACTAAATACGAATACATGTTATAAAATATATAAATTATATTAAATATATGTATGTTGTACTCGTATGTATATAAAGGATACATAAATAAATTAATATATTGAAATATATAAATAACACATATTAAATAAACTGTAAATATAAATAATAGTTCCCTACATACACATTAAACTGTACACAAATTAATTTAATCCTATCAAGGTTCGCTTCACTGCGCTTGTATAATGTACTAATTGTTATGCTTAAATATGTATAGGTAATTGAGAGGCATAAGCTTGTGACTATAACGTGACGGTCGTGGTGTCGATTCCCACTCGTGGAATAAATGATTATTTTTTAATATTTTCATTTCTTCGCTCTGACACCAAGGCAAAAGCGTGACATTCAATTCTGATACTCACCAAGCAATGCCTCGATAATTCGGCGACAAGTGGGAGACGGGTTGTCTTAACCTTGAAGGAACCTTGTTCTTCCGCCTACCTTGCTATATGCGGGATACTGCAGGAAGGTGGAAAAAAAAGGATAAAAATTACGTACTGTGTATATGAAAAGTAAGTTAACTGAAACTTATCTGGCAAAGCTGTGAATACGTCATATCCTCATTATCCAGCGAAAAGTCCATCGACCTCATTTGTATTAATTTTTAATTATATCTTAATTATTTTATAACAAGTTAATATAATAATATATGTGTGTATGCTACAGGTCATCAGAAGTCATAGAGATGATATAAATAAAATATTCTTCATTTCTTTAGCTTCACGCTGTATACTGCACATAGCGGGGTAAGCTATGTAAGGGAACCTGGAAACCTACTGTTAAGACACTCCATTCCTATTACAACACTTCTGTTCTTCACTTTCCGCCGTATTCTACATACATTGCGTCACGCGGCGGAACTCGACGTCGCGCTTTGCCTCGACACGAGAGTGAAAAGATGAAAATATTAAATATTTAATTTCCTTGAATGGATATCGTACCCACAATTATAGAGAACACAAAACTAATTAAACTGTTAGAAACAAATAATAAAATTCGTAATATTCATTTTGAATGACTTTATTCAAGGTGTTATTACGACCACTGGGAATGTGCATTCGGTCAGCAGATCGATGATACGGTGTATTGTGTAACCGATGAGGATACAGGATGATGAACATGGAAAACTAGCTATAATGTATTTGAGGCCAGTCGCGGCGCAGGGGCACAAAATGTGACTGTAAGACCGACTAGTTGTGGCTTCGATCCCTACTCGAGGAGATGAAATATTTTTTCATGTCTTCGCTCTGGTGTCGAGGACAAACGCGGCGTTGAGTTCCACCACTCAACACGCAATGCCTCAATAATTCGACGGTAAATGAGGATCGGAGTGCCGTAATAGACACTACACTAGGTTCCCTCTGCTTACTCTGCCGTGTGCTGAATACAGATTAAATCTGTATATTAGATTATGTCTAGTGTTCACATTATTTACGAAAATTTTATGGTTTTTACAAAATACAAATCTATTTATGTATACAAATCTATGTAGATCCAGAGGCGCAGGGGCACACGCGTGTGAATAAAAACGCTACGGGTTATTGGTTCTATTTCTACCCGAGGAAATTAAATATTTAACATTTTTATTTCCTCGCTCAGGTAACGAGTCTTAATGCAAAACGGAGTGTCTTAACACTAAGTGACGAAGTTCCCTACTACTATTAAACTATACGCAAGATAAACCCGTGTAGCTCCACCACGCCATCCACCACTTGAAATATCTAATTTTGTTGGTAATGGAAACCAATTTGCTGTCATATTTCATACAAAAAGGCCATAACGGAATAATAAAGGAAGGAATGTTTCATTATATTCACAATATAAGGTGAAATAAAACGAAACATCCGTCTCCTAAACGAAGGTTCCCTGCAAATTTAAATTTATAAAACTTATTACTGTGCCTTGGAGATGTTCTCGTATTGCACTTTGCATCTCATTTGTTACGTACGGCTTACCTGTGACAGTAGTAAGTAATGAATAATGTTATAGACGGTAATGGGATAATATATTATTCTATTCTGTATGGAAATTAAGAAAGTATGGGTGTTTGCTTTTTATTTGTTCGTATTAGTTGTTTGTAGAAGGAAAATTGTCTTTTGTTTTAGTAAACAAGATAATATATTGAGAACCAGTAATGTTATTATTGAGTATTA
Organism: Heliconius himera; assembly: GCA_021202915.1. NCBI lineage: Eukaryota > Metazoa > Arthropoda > Insecta > Lepidoptera > Nymphalidae > Heliconius > Heliconius himera. The sequence goes on along the minus strand of JAJHJA010000750.1, from coordinate 259,154 downwards.
AAGTACCGTTGCTGAGATGCTAGCATTTATGCTGAGTTGCCAATATTTTTTAAAGTTTTTCACGCGTTATCCCGTTAATAGCACGGTGGGCAGAGGGAACCTGGGAACCTTGTGTTAAGGCACTTCCGTTCCCCACTTACTGCCGAATTCTGGTGCTACTGCGTGTTTAGTGGCGGAGCTCAACACCGAGCGATGCCTTGTTTCCAGAGCGAGGAAATAAAAATATTAAATATTTCATTTCCTCGAATGAGCATTGAACCCAAGACCTATCGCGCCACTACTGCTCTAGACTCGACTAGACTGGCTTTTACGAATAACAATAAGATTACTTGCAGCATTGTTCCTAGTTCTTTTATATTGTTTTTTTTTTTATTTTAATTATTTGTTTTTTAATTATAAATGATTCTAGAAGAACTAATAAGATAAGAAAAAATATTTATTTGCTAAACCTAATTTATTGTCTACGTGTATCTGTAGAGTGTCATTGCTAAGGTAAGCTAAGTAATTATGTTAAAAAATATAAGATTTTGAATAATAAGTGTTGGGAGGAGGAACCTACAGGAACCTTGAAGGTGACGGTGGCCTGCATTAAACAGGCCTTCCACCGAGACGTCGTATTAGTATGCGCGAGCGATCCTGCAGCGTCTTATTTTGGTAGAGTGTTTCCGCTGGATTTTAGTGTGCAGTATCAGGATGTCCTTTAATGAGCCATACGGGACCATTCGTCCACCTAAAATCAAATAATATATTATATATTTTTCTTGTTAACATTTTGTCTTAATTTATATCACTTATATGCAACAAGAAACTTGTTAAAATATACGTAGTATATAAATATTCCACTTGAAATATTTTTATGTCAAATTAATATATATTCACGTTTACTCTCACTAATGAGGTACCACACACGCGTAGAAGTTAGAAATAATTTTACATGAGTCCCGATTTTTATTTCAACATGTAACATTAAAGTTATTTAAAATAGAGTGAAAAAAAGTGAGAGTTACTCATATCTCCGTTTTTTTATATTATTGAGATAATTTACCATTCATTTCATTTATTATTTTATTCAACACGCTATATTCGGGATAAAGCATAATAAGGACATTTTGTTATTTTAGGCAAAAGAAATCAAATAAAACAACATTTTATACACATTTAATGTTCACACATGGTTTACGAAAATAATGAGTAGCCTCTTGCTTTTTATATGAAACTGTCATTCAATTTCTACAAGTGAGTTACTCCCCTTCACATTGTTGTATACATTTTTTAGCTTATTTATTATTAAGTTATTTAAATAAAATATAATAGTAGTGGAACTCAATACCGCGTTTTTGCTTCGATACCAGAGATTATATCTCTATATTTTATAAATAACTGACAATAAGGCATTTTATAACAAAAAAAATACTGAAAATTGTAAGGTGATATTTATCGTTTTTTATTTCACATGTATATTGAAATTTACGCGTGATGATTTCATCATCAAGGAAATTTAATGAATATAATCTTCGGTTTTTATAGAATGTAATTTGGATACTATTTTTCGAGAAAATGTAAAATTAAAATAATTCAACGCTTTGTTTACGGCCGTAATCCTGGGCTCCCGCGGAGGGCGCCCTTGCCGCCAATGACGTCTTATAATACAGCCAGGTATATTCATGATTGAATGCATCAATCTGTTTGCAATTGTAGCATAATAAAAGTATTATTACAGGTGATATGCGGGCGAAGCCGCGAGTGGGCCGCTAGTTTTATATATTAGGTAAAGTTGGGATTGTGCATCTTCTATATATAAATACTTTACACTGAAACTTTTATCGCTTCACGCTGTATCCTGCACACAGCAGAGTAGGCAGTGGGAGCTTAGTGTTAAGACACTCTGTTCCCTAATTTCCGCCGAATTCTGGATGCATTGCGTGTTGAGTGGCGGAACTTAACGCCACACTTTGCCTCGACACGAGAGCGAGGAATTGAAGATATAAATTTAAATAAATATTTCATTTTCTCGAGTGGGTTTCGAACTTAAACCAGTTAGTAGCGTTTGCAATCACACTATATGCTCCTGGGCCACGGCTGGCCTCATTTTTTTTCGATTATTTACTAAAATAAAAAAAACGACTTAAAGAAATATAAAATGAAATAAAAATATAATAAAACCCACCAGATGCATACAACATAATTGGGACAAAGTAAAATTAGAATATGAAATATTATAATAAATAGCACTGCAATCTAAAATTTGCATAAGAATTGCCGAATACAAACGACGCTCTTACGAAATAATGTTCAATGTCGCCTTTACTTAGCAGTTTTAGTTTTATTTATGATAGGCCGTTTCTAGTTTGATACAGATATAGAAAATGTAGAGTGATATTAATTTCTCTTTCCGTTTTTCTAATAAAAATTCAATAAAAACTTATAATTATTTGTTATTCAGAGAATATAAAATCAAATCAAATCAGCTTCACACTGTAACCTGAATATAAATACTTTACACTGAGTTTTTTGAGTGGCGGAAGTCAGCGCCGCGCTTTGCCTCGACACCAGAGCGAAGAAATTAGAATATAAATTTAAATAAATATTTTCTTCTTCTTCAGTTAGGATCGAACTCACAACCGTTTACAGTCACTCACAGCTCCTGCGCAAGGACAGACCTCAATATTCAATGTCAAAATATTGTAAATAATCAATTTATTTGAAAAATATAGTAAGAAATGGTCTTTTTCAAACAAGAGATTTACACCAGGAACTACACTCTCTGAACGGATCTAAGCGTTTATTTACATTAACTGAAACGTAAAATTTTTATAGAACAGTTTTATTCGTTCAAACGAAAACCACGAGCTCTGCTTTTTAAATCTGTTACGTTCCGACAAAAAATGTGAATATAATTTCTATGTACACAAGGTAGTTTATGAGATCTGACCAATGTTTGTGAAAATTAATTCCGTTTTAATCATTTTAATTTCACTGAATCTCTTTCATTTGTTAGGTACTTATGTTGTTTAATTATCAAAAAAATGATATAATTTCTGTTTATAATAATATATATATTATAAACAGAAATTAAGAAGAATATACTTTATTTTTCTTTTATCCATTTCGAATACTACTGACTGACTACTTAGGTGGAGATCGAACCAACAACCAATCGTTTTTACAGTCACACTTATATTGTTCAGAATAAAATAAAGAGGTGATAAAGTGGGTTTGAGGCCGTTATTCACACTACGCTTTCACAAAACATTTAAAAGCGTCAAATTCACGTTTAATGGAAACGACGGAAACAGAAACGTTGCGTTTTCAATAAAACAGTGCGTGAGCCAGTGCTCATTAATCCTTTCATATATTCGTTTTTTTTTGCTAAACTGTAAAAGCAAATGATGGAATAAAATTTAGTTTATAAACTATTGCTGACAAGGATCAGAAGGATTTGGGTAGTTTGTGTTGAGTTTAGTGTGTTTTTGTACTTTGGTGAAATTAAACTGAAATCTCTAGGCCTGTGTATGTATGTTAAAGTCCAATTTGATTAGCGTTTAAAAAATTTAGACGAAATTGTTAAGGCATTGTATTTCCCATTTTACGCTGAAATTCCGAGAGATTCCGCGTTCAATGACGAAACTCAACGCCGCACTCAACTGTCTTCTTACCAGCAGCCGCCGTCGTCGTTGTGTAGTGGAACTAGAAATGTCAATAAATGCCATGGTTTCGGGTTCGAACTTTGATCGCTAGTCGGGGATTTATTTTGTTTATATGTAATTTAATAATAATCATTATTAAATTACACATAAACAAAATAAATGTATGTAACATAATATAAACGAAATTAAATATAATGAACATTTTGGTAATCAACTACATATCATAGAAATTTTAATATTAGCATTCTTTGTGAATATTAAAATACCCTCAAAATAGTTTCCGCTCTATGTTTTATCACTTACTAGGCGAGCATAAATCACGCGTGCACGTATTCAATGGAGAATTATGGTGTCGACGCAAATAAGACCATTCGCGACGTAAGCTGGTCGTTAATCACAGCATTTTTAAATTGTACTAATTTGAATTCTGCGGGATTCCGAAGTGCGCTTAATTCCTAAGTGGAATAACACCAGAGCCAGTCATGTGACAGTTGCGGATTCTATTCCCAGTTGTTGGATGTTTCCATTTTCATGTTTGTTTTGACGATTCTACAAAAAGAGAGGAATGGAATGTCTTAACACTAGGTTAAGGCAACTACAAGGCCAACTATGGGTTATTTTTTTATATTTATGCAGCTGGATTTTTAAGATTTATTATTATTATTATTGACCCCGTATTAGATTTCACAAAAGACCAAATCACAAAAGACCAGTCACTGGCCCCCAAACTAACTATATAACTAAAAATATGAATTTTATAAACTTCACATATTTCTGTTTACCAGTAAATTATATAAGAATGTACAATAAAAACAACACTAGTATCTGCAAAATGCATGTGGCTTATAATATTTAGACCAATGCTTAGTGCAGAGCAGTTACTTAATTATGGACCGATGGAACTTGAAAGTCTCTCTGCTATGTCGACTTATAGTCTTTTATATGTTAGTCTTTTTAGTTTCACGCTGTATCCACGTATATAGCAGGATAAGCAGCGGAGACGTAGACCTGAATTTATAAACTCAACTCTGCGATCGATCTAGAGAGCGATCTCGAGATCCGTTTTAATAAGTCTATGAGTGAAAACTGAAGCAGAAGTAATTTTCCTACTCGGTATTAGATAGCGTATATTGAGTTTCTTCTCCCAACACGCAATACCTTGAATTCGGGCGGAAAGAATAGAGTGTACACTTTAAATGCTCTCTGCCTACTCTGATAAGCGAGATAAATCGTGAATCTTAACAAATTAAATATTTTTTTGATATCGTTCTTTATATATAAGATATGTTAAGAAATAAATGATAATTTTAATAAATTCTTAAGTAAACGTGCTTCATTGGACCCGTAGTTTTCAAAGCTAGCTTATTCTAACTCTATAAGAAAATTTCAAATTTAATTTCCTTAGAGCAACAACCCCGGTCGGATATTAAATTAATAAAAAGTAAAATGAGGTCTGCTATTTTAGAATTCAAGGCATGTAGTTCAAAGTAACAGTGTTTTAACTAACTTAAGTAACTTCTAACCTTTAGGCATTTTACAAGTACTTATTAAGTTTATTAAGAAAATGTTGAACCTTAAAATTTAGGTATATAAATCTTAAAATATGTTATAAGAAAAATAAATTTTGATATCATAAAAAAATATTTACGCATAATAGGCCCACACACACTCTCACGTATATATCTGTCAAATACTGCTGGTTATTTTATTAACCTTTTGTCCTAACCCAATCGTTTAGAATAGATAATATAATACATCTATCTATATTCGACAGAAAGTGGGGAACGGAGTGTCTTACACTAGGTTCCCTTTGCCTACCCTGCTGTGTGAGGGATACAGCGTGAAGCTGATTTGATTTCATTTGATTTGATCTATCTATATCTCGTACACAGCAGGGTAGGCAGAGCAAACCTAGTGTTAAAACACGCAAATTCAAATAAATATTTAATTTCCTCGAGCGATCAAACCCACAGTCACACTTTGTGCTGCGCCACGACTGGCCTCATATTCGCCTCTTGAAATTAAATACATATGAAATATTGTAACACACTTAATTCCATACATTTTTAGTAAACGATAAACTATTTCACAGAATTCACCACTTGTGCACTTATACAAAATTTAATACAGTGAGGCAACTGGAAATGCACTTGCATAGAATACCCAACGTCTGCCGCTTCCGGTATTTTCAATAACCATACATTTAATCATAACTGCTTTTCACTTATACTTGCTTAAAGCACAAAAGCTTATGTTCATTGCAGAAAATCTTACTGTATTTAATGTATTCATTAAAGTACTTCCGTTCACCACTTTCTACCGAATTTTGGAGGTTTTGCGTGTAGAATGGCTGAACTTAACCCCGCGCTTTGATTCTTTACTAAAGTGAGGAAATGAAAATATTAAATGTTTCATTTTCTCGAGTGGGAATCGAACCCACAACCTATCACGTTACTGCGCCACATCTGGTCAATTTTGAAGATAAGAGAATAAACAGATTTTTATAATTAAATACGCTATATCTACTGTAGCGTAGATAATTAGAAAAATCTATTATTATGTAAGTAAATAAAAAAAATCGTAATGTTTGCATAATATGAAATAGAAGATTTCAATAATATCTATTCAATTTTTACTTCTGAACGTTTCGCGCTTCAGGCGTTTCAAATGAGCGTTAAGAAATTTATTGCTTACCGATAGATTTTTTTTTAATAATTTTAATATGTGTATTTCAATTTTAATTTTTAAAACTGTAAGCGGCCCACATAGGGATTATTGGTTTTAGAAAATAATTAGTAACGATTTAGTAAATTATAAAATAAGACACATTCACTGTGTTTTAGACTATTAACTAAGTTCCGTCGAACGTCTTAATTTCCTTAGGTAATACAATTTTCATAAAAGAATCACTCAAACACACTGTCCCTTCTCAGCTATGTGCGGGAGATAAATGAAGCTATATAAATTCAAGATACATTTGAAAGGTTCTCAGAATAAAAGTTTGTCGTTGAAGTTTAATCTTTATTGCTCCTCTTTCTCAAACGTTTGAAACTAGAGTGGCTTACCGAATTCAAAATTCTTCATATGAATACGACTTTAAAATATTTGAAACACTAGCTGTAAGGTAGATATCTGTGTGTGTAGAGATCTGTTGCTGTTTTATACACATCGACTCTTTTTAGTAAAGTAAGTTAGCAAAATCCTGTATATCAATGGGTTTTTTTTTATATGGTATGGGGTTGGGAAGCGAAGTGAGTTTTGAACGAAACCCTTTAGTATTTATAAAAAATATAAATATAATCTAAAAGTGTAATATAATATATTTTTAATTTAAATATAAAAAAACATACCAAAAAGTAATCAAAATAAAAAAAAAATCAACACAAAGTGTAAATTTCAGTACCGTGAATCTAATGACAACCCTCGATGGACGCTTTGAACGTAATCACTGAATGGCGTCGCTCAAGCTGCTTCTCAAAGGTGACGTCACTAGTTTTTGACGTAAACTATTCACTTTGTCTCGAAAATTTATGATGTTGGGGTATTTTTTAATTGTAGCCTTTTATTAGCCTTTTAACTGTATACGTGGAAATGATGTTATTTTGTGAACAGAAAATATGTTTTACTAAAAGATAAGAAGCTTATCTATGAAACAATAAACTTAACATAAAAATAATAATTTAGTAAAAATCAGAACAACGAAGAATCAAAAGAACGGAGTATCTTAAGCACTTGGGCTCGTTTTTTCCCGACTGCTAAGGAAGGGTTATGTTTTTCGCGCGTATCTTGTATGTATGTAATATTCTTTATTACCTCGTATCTCCAGAACCCCTGAACGGATTTACATATTTGAGGTGTCGTTAGATTCGTATAAGCAGCCCAAGTGTTCTTAGATAGGTGACGTATATAAAAAATAATCATGGCGGCTGTGGGACGCCATTGGACGAAGTAAAAAAAAAAAATTTTCGTTTCGAATACTACAATATGGGTATTAAATTAAAGAGCTCAATTTCAGAATTTCAAAAAGGTATATCATGATTATCATTACCATAATAAATTCTAACAAAAAAATGAAAAATAAAAAAATATTTGTAAAAACAAAAACCCCGACTGCATAAAACTAGAAGAAAATAAACAAGCCCAATAGTTTATTAGGATTAACAGTCGGGACCTATAAGTAATTCTTCAATCAATAAAATCTTTACCAGGAACGGCGTATAATTTAAAGAGGTCCCGACTGTTAATCCTAATAAACTATTGGGCTTGTTTATTTTCTTCTAGTTTTATGCAGTCGGGGTTTTTGTTTTTACAAATATTTTTTTATTATAAATCGCGTTCAACTCTGAGATCGATCATGGGAGCGAACTTGAGATACCGCTTAAATACTAATGAACGAAAACGGCATCTGGTAAGTGGTTTATTTCCTAGTAAAACTGTAAGAAGAATTTGTGTTTCTATATTTTATATGTATTTCTTTTCAAATCAATAATAAATATGTTGCGTGGTCGTGGTGCGTGATAAGTGGTTGGTTTAAAACCGTGGCGGTGGTGGGTTCAATTTCAATTTGGGTAATTTAATTAATTATCCGCGCCCTGGGTACAAGATCAAGTGTGGCGTTAAGATTTTCCATTCAACACGCAATGTCTCTAAAAATTGGGCAGAACGTAGGGCTCAGTATTATAACATTAGGTTCCCTTTACCTATCCTACTATACATCCTATATGCGAGATACAGTGTGGAGCTTAAAAAAACCGGTTAAGTGCGAGTTAGACTCGCCCACAGAGGCTTCTGTACCAATTTCAAGATAATAACATCCTGTCAACAGTGTGCATCCCACACTGTATAACTTATAAAAGTTAAGAAAATTAAACTTGAGAGCATATGCTCTGATTTTGTATGAAATTAATTACAAACATAAATTCGTTATGTTTTTTTTTCTGTGAAATACCTATAAATATTTTAATTCGGCTTTTTTTCTTCAAGTCTGTAAGTCCACGCGAGGTACCCTATAGATTTACAAAATGCATAATCGATGCATAAATGTTCGTATCTTTTGATTGTGATGACTTACGCCCAATATTAATAATCTATCTCCTACTCTCTCTCCTCCTATTAATAGTCAATCTTCGATTGTTCCATATAACTATCCAAATCGAAGATTGACGTAGGAGATAGATTATTAATATTGGGCGTTAGAAGCTTGATTTGGTTATTGATATAAATTTCAGTTCGATACCTCCACGCGATCTTGAGATAAATGTTCTTGACAGACGGACATACGGACATCAGAATAATACCTTTTGAGGTACGCAATTCTAAAAAGGAAATGGTTTTTAAAAAAAAATCCTTAAATGGACAAAATATCAAATAAGTACTAACGTACGATATAAGTCTCAATTTTATATATTGGCGCGTCATCATCTAAAAGCTATAACGTACCTTATGTCCTTTAACCACCATTAGCTATACTTTTTTAATATATTCTCTACTACTTCCAATATAAGCAAACATACCTGTGGAAATATATTTTATTTATACACGACATAGTAGAAACCTGTAATTTGTAGGTCAATTGTCAGCTCAGCTTATATTTTTTGTGATCACTTACCTGAAACAAAATATAAATAACTTAGTGATATATTGAAAGAAGAAATAACTTTATTAAGATAAATTAACATAGCTTAGGTTCCTTCTGCCTACACTGCTATGTGCAGAACACATCGTGAAAATAAATAAAAAAAAAAAACGTATATCAATGAACTAGACTAATAATTCCAACGTACTCGTATGTAGCTAGATATGAACATATGGCTTAGAGTTGAGAGCGTTTGGATGGTATGTAAGGGGCGCCGGCTCCTATTATGGTAAAATTTTTATAAGTTTTCTAAAAATATTTTCAACCTTATATAATATACATAAAAATAAATTTAGATAATGTTAGCATAAAAATAATATTCTTTAACTACACTATTTTTATAAGACGTGGTTGACAAAGAATAAATAAACTGTCGGGAATACATCTTGAGGTCGTGTGCTGGTTTAATATTTTAGTTTGAGTGCATGTAAGTTACATTTGTGATTTTTAGAATATAAACATATAAAATGAAATTTCTACATCAGACTCATATTACTGATTGTAAAAAGTCATATTTTTTCAGCTTACACACTGTAGCAGGTAGAGGGCGACACGTCACTCCGTTTTCGACTTTCCACTGAATTCTGGAGGTATTGCATTAAATGGATCGGAACTCAACTCTACGCTTTACCTCGACACCAGAACGAAGAAAAAATTTAATACTTTATTTCCTCGAGTGGGAATCAAACCCACAACCTGTAGCGTTTTCAGTCACACACTTGTGCTTCTGCGCCACGACTGATATCATAGGTCATATATTTTTAAAATTTTTAAACAGTATCAGGAAGATCAGGAACAAGGAAACGTTAATAGTACCTACAGCCTAGTTAAAAATACTGGATATATTACTATAAAAAAATAGAAATGTGCATAATATACTAATTTACATATATACAACGTATTAAGTATGAAAAACATAAGTATCAAGATATAGGTAAACCTTCAGTCAAGCTAATCATACTTTTCTTTTGTAATGAAACATGAAAGACCTTTTCTTCAATGTCTTTTTGTCTATAAAAGTTTTAGTTATGATAATAACAAATCATCCGCCGTCGTAATAGGCGGCGAGGCCAGTCCTATCTCACGGCCACGTTCGCGCCTCGACGCCACGGGGCCCCATGGTCGAAATCCCCCATGATTAGCGGACGCAGGGTATTCCATCAAAGCTCGTAATTTTTCTTCAGGGGCGAGCTAGTCTCTCCCATCCCAGTCCGGTCACGCTGTCAAGACCAGTCCAGGTCAACAGCAATAAAGTCCATTCGAAAAAAAATAACAAATTGTTGTTGGTGTAAGTGCCACATCTTGTAGCACTTAACTCCCTCCATCCATCCAACAACAAAAAATAAATTGAGATCCCACAACATATCTATAAGTTTATTGTTTTAAATGTGTTAAATAAATATAGCTCTTCCAGTAAGTGTTTATTAAGACAATTTTCCCAACGTTTTTTCTTATCCCACTTTTTGAAACAAATTATTGGATGAATTCGTAAGCGTTTAATTTGACATAAATTAAATAAATGAGGCCAGTCGTGGCGCAGGGGCACAAATTGTGCCTGTATCGATCGACTGGTTGTGGGTTCGATGCCCACTCGAGGAGATGAAATATTTATTTACATTTATATTTTAATTTTTTCGCTCTGGTGTCGAAGGGAAAGCGCGGCGTTGAGTTCCGTCACTCAACATGCAATGCCTCCAGAAAGGCGGCGGAAAGTGGGGAACGGAGTGTCTTAACACTGGGTTCCCCCTGGTTACCCTGCTGTGTGCGGGATACAGCGTGAAGCTGAAAAAAAAATGCAGCTATATACAGCATCACATTGTATCCCGCACACAGCAGGCTTAGGACACTTCGTTCCTTATAACTTACTCGGTAAGCCATATCGATACACCTCATTCGCTTTACCTATACTAATGTCCGTAAAATTTTAAAATTTAACATTCAAAGTCAAACATTTTCTCAATAAACTTAATAAGTACTTGGAAAACGCCTAAAGGTTAGAAATTTCTTAAGTTAGTTAAAACATTAATTTTATTTGTATTCAGAACTTATTTTACTTTTTACTAATCTAATATCCGAATGGGGTTGTTAGCTGTATTAAATTGACTGAACGTAGCGGGATTTGAACCCACGCCTCTTTGAAACCGTTCAAGCGCTCTGATCAACAAAGCCATACGTTCTCATCGAGCTACCTCGAAATGTATATGGCTTAGTTGATCACACCGCTTGGACGGTTTACAAAGAGGCGCGTGTTCATATTCCATTATTATTTATACGTTTTCTTATGAAGTATTTTTCTTTCCTAAGTGTGGAATAACACTTTAAAAATGTTAATAAAAGATTTTGGAAAATAAAAGTCTTTGGATAGCGACAATTTGTAAAAATCTCCCTTCAGAGATACTACACAAGATAAATAAATTGTAACAAACGTATGAGAATTTTGACGCAGCTCGATGAGAACGTATGGCTTAGTTGGTCAGAGCGCTTGGATGGTTTTTAAAGAAGCGCAGGTTAAAAATCCCGCTACGTTCTAATTTTTATACGTGTTCTTATAAAGTCTTAATTAGTTTACAAGGAAAAAATCTGGAAAATGTGACCTTAAACTAATAGATAAATATTAAACTAAGATAATGCTGTTGATAATTAATAGATAAACTGTTTATTAGTTATTATACGAAATAGAAAAAAAAATTGAACATGAAACTGCAATTCAATGTCGACATTGTCTGTAGCCAACTAAGCTCAGCGTCTCGCAAAATCATCATCACTCGACACAAATGATCAACACAGAACAAATAGCAACTTCTTTTGTAGGGTGACAGTAACAAATGTAGGGCGTGAGGTCTTTACTTTGTGCCGATTTCTAACAAATTGAACTATCAATAAATAATACAGATTATTAAGGCACTGTTTTTGAATTAGTTGTTTTGTGGTTACCGTTTTCATATTTTTATAAAAAAGCTACAAGTGTGACCACCACAGACGGAATGTTCCAGATTGCGGAGAATGGAGCGTCTTAATATCAGATTTTCTCTACCTAGGCTGATATAGAGGACAAAATATAAAGGTGTAATATATAAGATAAAAATCATGAAAATCAAATATTCAAAAATAGCTGCCCCGTTTCACTTATCTAAATGGTACAGGTTTCTAAAATACGAATGGTACAGCCTCAAGTAGTTATTCTACTACAAAAAAATACGTTTAACTTTTACTAACTTCATTAGTAATTGTGAAACTTTCAAAAGGTCGTCGTTCATAATAAATGAGTTACTCGTACCACAAAAGTAGGTTCGTTATAGTGAAATATCTTAAAAGGTCTAGGCCAAATCACGTCTCGTCCGAAAAAAGTGTTACCTTTTTGTTTGTTTATGAATGCTCCGCGACGCACCGCTGCCTTTGCTTTTGAACCGTCTTTTTGGGTAAAGAAGTTGTATGGACCTTATATAATATGTATTCAGATTAAATCTTTTTTAAAATTATACCTTTCCTTACATAGTTTGTGTTGTGAATGTTGATAAAGTACAAATTTAGCAAACTAAATTTGTACTTTATCAACACTAACAACAAAGTTAAATCAAAGATTTAACTAATGTTAAAAGTAAAATCAGTAGACACATTTTAAATTTCCACTTATTATTAATTGTTTATTTGGTTGGAATCTTTTCCCCGCACATGGTAGGCAGAGGGAATCTAGTGTTAAGATACTCCGTTCCCCTAAGACACATGCTTTGCCTTGTTACCAGAGCGATATTACATTGCCCCGAGTGGAAATTAAATCAACGGCAAGTGCCTCTACGCCAGGACGGCCTTACTATAGCTTTATTATAATACGTTTATTACAGGACGGTAAAATGCAGCTTCTCAGATTTTATAATACATATCATTCCTATAACCAGAGGTCTGTGGTGGCGCAGTGGCACGAGGTGTGACTGTAAAACCGATTGGTTGTGGGTTCGATCCCCACTCGAGGAGATCAAATATTTACTTAAATTTATATTTCCATTTCTTCGCTCTGGTGTTGAGGTTAAACGCGGCGTTGAGTTCTGCCACTCAACACGCAATGCCTCCAGCAATCGCCAGAAAGTAGGGATTGTCTTAGGTTCCCTCTGCCTACCCTGCTGTGTGCGGTATACAGCGTGAAGCTGATTTTTTTTTTTATTCGTATAACCAAAACTGACACACCATCTTAATAAAATTAGTATAATAATATATGAGAAACATACATCTCGAAACCAGAAACGCCGCAAGCAATTTGCCCATATTTGAATAAAGTGTCCTCACGCGGACTGAGGTTGAATTTAAATAATTTCTAATAGAAGATCATTTGGGACGGCACACGTTGACATAGGATGAGGATACATTTCACTAAGCAACCTTTTTGAATGAACTAATTTCAATGTTCACATTATTTTGATACTAGTCTTAGGAGCAAACGATGTGTCTTATCACTAGGTTCCCTCTGCTTACCTCTACGCTGTACTCTGCAATTTACGGGATACAGCGTAGAGGTATGTACTTTTTATTTGGTCTTACTAAAAGTTCATACTTATATTAATAAAAGATTCAAGATAACTAAGGTATCAAAATATTTTTCTTCTTTGAAATGAACATTCGAATACTTCGTTCGCTATTAAAATATTTTTTCATCATTACGTACACTGGTGATACTGCGACCTCAGAGATGTTTTTAATGAAGATGATAACGTTAATGATGGTGATGATGTTATGAAATAGTCAATATAGACAGTAGGAAATGAAAGTCGACGGATAAAGCTAGTATAACATAGTATATGAGTCAGTCGTGCAAAAGTAAAGCTATTTTCCATTCCAATGACCGCTTAATGCATCCAGCACCATTAGTGGTTTTCTATCGGGACGCGTTTTGGTTAAATATTAATATTAAAAATGAACTGAAATTTTATAGTAACGTGCGAATCTCTCGAGGTAATTAGGTACTCGATAATAAACATTTATCGAAATTCGCTTTCAATTTTAATTATATAAATATGTACTATAACATTATCAAAATAATTATATAACGAAATACATTTCATACATAGATTATGAATATATCGTGGCGCAGAAACGCAGCGTTTGACTGTAAATGTGTCGGTTTTAAATTGGATTTCCAATAAGGGGAATGAATTTTTTACATTTCAAGTTCACTATATCTTTGGCTCGTATTAAAAGGCACATAAATCTATGAAAGTAATAAAAATCCAATTAGATTTTTCCTGTTGCTTTTATTGTATATTTAATAAAAAAACCGGTCACGTGCGAGTCAGAGACGTCCACCGAGGGTTCCGTACTGTGCTGGTGGCGTCGAATTTACATGTAACAATTTAAACTACCTTTACACTGTTAGTTCTGAATCTATAAAATATCTTGAGCTGCTGACGCAAGCCAAAACACATCACATTACGACCCAAACAAAGAGTTATTTAATAAATATATATTTTTGTATTATTTTTGTTAGCTACAAATGTTGAATTCTATTGATTTTTTATTAGATTGTCAAGCAATATTTGGCCATATTCCATTTTTTACAATTTCTAATCTAATTTATATTTCAAATAACGTCAAGAGCAACGAGTTTCAGTTTCATATGTAGGAGATTAAATTGCTTTTTCGATTCGAGTTTTTACCGACGGCTGCAATTTTTGTATGACACAAACAAAAACATTTTCGTCAGATTCATACATATACATATCAAATAAGACGATTGCGGGTTCGAAACTGACTCAGGGTATGTAGTAATATTTTATAGTTTCATTCCCTCGCTCTGGTAACGAGGCAAAGAGCGGCGTTGAGTTCCGCCTCTCTACATTCAATGCCTTAAGAATTAAAATAAAGTGGGGGACAGAGGTGTCTTAATGGAGAACAGAGTCTCCATACTAGGTTCCCAGGTTATCTCCGCCTATGCGCGAGATATAGCGTGAATTTTAAAAGTAATATCGTATAACTATAGTTTTCGAGAAAAATACTCTAGAGCTGTAAAGTAATACTTTACGCAACTTTCGGCTCTCGAATCGTGAGGCATAGTGAAATTATGGTTATAGTTATAAAAAAATAACAACTGCAGTGACACAGCCTCTAACTGTAAGCGCAAACGTTGGGGGTTCGATTCCCAGTCGATAAAAATATTTATTTTCATTTTCCTTGCTCTGATATAAAGAGTTCCACCACTGAACACGCAATATGGGGTACCGAATGACTTAATATAAGGTTCCCTCGCCCTACCCTGATATACATATATGGTATACAGAGTTAAGCTAAAACTAATTATATTTATTACATCGCTATAAATTAGTATATAACAATAATATAGAGGTAAATACAACTAAAAGTAAAATATACCTTTAAATAAAATAAGCACTAACTGCTTATTAAAATATTGATTTAAAGTTATTTCAATTAAAAACATTCATTTTGTATTACAAAACAGTGAACTTAAGTAGAGAATTTAAAACTCAGAGCTTAACTCCAAAGATTTTCTTTGATAGAATTCTATTAGCACATTCTGTATTCATTGAAAGTTCTAAAGTTGCTAAGGTATCTTAAATATTTTAGATTTTGAGAAGCTCAAGCAAACTACAAAGTCGTGATAGTAGGAAAGGTGAATGTACTAAGTATTTTCACAGTTTAAGGACCTTATCGTGTATACTAACTACTAGTGAACATGAAATGGTTCGTTGTTTTGTTTATGTTAATCATATTATTAATTAAATTGATAAATGATTAGCATAGTTGCTTTTTCTTCTTTATTTTGCTTACTTATAAAATTTAAAAATATTACAATATTATGAAATGTCTTACTATTTTATATTATCTTTTTTACTCGGATTTAAAACATTCCGTGTTGTTTGGCGGAACCCAACGCAACTCAACTGCTAACAAGAGAAATTGTTACCACAGCGAGAAATTAAAAATAATTCTTTACCTCCAATGGGAATCGAATCCATAACGGTCGCGTGTACTGTTAGACGTTGTGCCACTGCAATGGCCTCAAACGTTATGTCGTTAAAAACATTTTTTGTCCGTTATGTCTACCAGAGCGATGAAAAAAACAAAATATAATTACCACGAGGCAACTTCGAGGCACCAAATTCAGAACTATCGGGTTTAACGGCATCAAGGTGAAACCACATACATAACATACAAAAACTCAACAATTTTCATCCATACCTTACCTATATTATAAATTCGAAAGTAACTCTGTCTGTCTGTCTGTCTGTCTGTCCCGCAATCAGGGCCAAACCGCTAATTCAATTGTGATAAAATACTCATATAGAGGTACTTGAGGGTTTTCGGATGAACATAGGTTACTTTTTTTTCTCATATTTGTAATATTGTCGATATATACTAAGATATTAAAATACTTTTTAATTTGACAGGCAATTTATTCTGCCATGTTAATAACAACCGACCGTTGCCAAGCAACGGTTTGCAAAGTTTGTTTGTTGTTTTAAGAAAACGTCACCCAAAATGAGCTTGCTTAACGCATACATGGCGTGCGCTGACTCAACCTTATGAGATACATAAAAACAATATTTTACAAAAATATTGTCCTTAAATAATGTTTAAAAAAGTCCACGATGCATATACCATGTTTATCTCTGAAGGTTGATTGTTTACTTTATATTTATGGGGTTTTCGTTGTATGTATTTTTTATAATTTGATATTGATCCATATGAAAATGAATATAATAGTCACTTTTAGCATTAATTATAGTTTACTGTGTAACATTCTAATAAATAATTAAGGAGATGTCACTGATTTGTAAGGAGATGTCACTGAAATGACCTAGCCTACAACCGGCATAGTATGACCGACGCGAACGGACAGATGACTTTGACGGTTTTGTAATTTTTCATACATTTTCGAACTACTGTTAATTTTTATGTAATTATTTACTGTTTATAATTAATTTATACTTTTCTTTGGTTGTTCGCTTATTCGAGTAGTAGATTAGTTAGATTTTCATTAATTTCTTGGTGTGGTGTAAGTTGCGGCCCTGTGCAGCATCGGCATAATATTATTTAAGTATTACGGAAAGAATGGTCGGTTATTTCATTTAGGTTATCTATACCGTTGTCATACATTTAATAAATCGTACTTTTAGTTTTTTGGGATTTTATTTAATATTGCTCGCAAAAATTATCGAATTTAATGTAGAAAGGAGTTTAGTTATTTCATATAGTATTTATGTACGCGCGCAAAGAAAACGTGTGAAAAGATTTTTCCCGGGTAAATCAGTAAAATCGATCACTGAAATTCCAATAAAAAACAAGTTCAGCTGTTCTGGCCATTAGCTCGGGGAAATAGAAAGACAGACAGACAGAGACAAAAAAAAAATATATTTTTTTATGTATTTGAGTATTATGTAAATAACCACATGCACTTGCAAAAACACAACACAACATATTTAATTTTAATAACAAAAAAAATCAGCTTCACGTTGTATCCCGCACACAGCAGGGTAGGCAGAGGGAACCTAGTGTTAAGACACTCCGTTCCCCACTTTCTGCCAAATTCTGGAACAATTGCGTGTTGAGTGGCAGAACTTAACGCCACGCTTACCCTCGACACCAGAGCGAAGAAATGGAAATATAAATTTAAGTAAATATTTCATCTCCTCGAGTGGGGATCGAACCCACAACCAGTCGGTTTTACAGTCACACTTCGTGCCGCTGCGCCACGACTGGCCTTTAATTTTAATACTTTTAAATATTTATTTTACTATGATAATATTGATAATGTAGCTGGTTTTGTTTCGTTTTTTTATTAATATATTACTTTGGTTACGTTTACTTATTTTTTTTTTCATTTAAATTAGTTACATTATTTTCCAATAATAAAAATTTTCTCTACTTATTATTCTTTTTATTATGATCATTTAAGCTTGTATTCTTCTTACCAATCCTATTAAAAACTGACAATAATATTTTTTTCATAAATATATTTAATTAGCATTTGAATAGTTCAAGCGGGCGAAGCCGCGTCCGGGTCCGCTAGTATAATAATAAATAAATACAATTTTCAATTTTTGTGGTACTCAAGTACCACAAAAATAAAATAAACAATAGCAGGAAGGGCGACCTTATTGCCGCTTAACGGTCTCAGATGATCCTTTTTTCACAAAAAAATATACTACGACGGAACAAAAAGGATATAAATAACAGAATATTGTATACAAATGTAAATGAAATTTATTTTCAAACAATTTAATAATTTAAATAAAATATTTATTGTTTGACAACTTATATATATTGAACACTGGCTTGTATGGTTATGGCACACGCGACGATGATGGTTATTATTTAAAATTTCACTTTATTATATTTCATTATTTTTAGTTATTATTTCCTGTCGATGAAACAAAATACTGTCTTAGCTTACGCCACTCAATGTCTAGTAGTGGAAAAGAAAATAAATGAATATTTTTATTCATTTTAAAACAAAAATATAGAATTGCAGTAACGTCTATTTTATTGAGGCTATTAGAATCATTTTATTTTTACTTATTTACAAAGTTATTAACCATCTGTGAAAATTTTAGCTGTCTAACTATCACGTTTCATGAGATACAGCTTGATGAGGGACAGACAGACAGAACAGACAGATGGAGAGTTAGCGGAGTCTTAATAAGAGATCCATTTTATCCTTTGTAATGAAGTGAACGTCACATAAAATTTAATATGAGTATATAATTAGGAATCAGGTTAGAAATTTAATAACTAAAAACAATACAAAAGTACTTATCACTATCGTTACCGCTCGTACATCCTGACATATTCCTCACATATGTCGGAAGTGATAAATAACAAGAGAGTAGTCGTATCGAACATATATCAGATGTGGACGGTAGTTGCAACTAATATTATTTACGGCCTTTAAATGATGAAAAGCATGGATGGAGCAGTGCCTGGGACTTGCGACCACAGGTGTAGGCTTCAGGGTACCCTTTCCGATATATCAACACTCGCCTTCACTGCTCCAGCCCAGTGCAATTACAAATAGGTGTTAACCACATTCATAATTACGATAATAATTGATTAACTAAAAAATCAATTATCCGAGTAGTCGAGGTTAGTCAGTGGCAGAGCACGAGTAGTGCTCCGAGCCACACCAGAGCCAAGACTGAATGTACAACGCCCGTGCAACCTTTTATATCATCGTTCACAAATAAGTTGCAGGGTAGACTAATAATAATTGAAGACGCTATCGCGTCACAGTGGCGTGATGAGTAAGTGTCGTATAGGAATCTATACGTAACCAACATAATATTCCTAACATTAAATAGCACTCCTAACTCGGCCATCCTGATCACGCGCCGTCCTCGGCAGCGCTGAACTATTATCCAGTTGCCTGATCACATGCTGGTGCATCTCGATAAGACTCCAGCTCATTAGCGTCGTTTCGTCTGTATTCATGAAAATTCTTCGGAAGTACCACCTGTACTGTCTTTATCATCTAGAATTGAAACTTTATAAATGTTTAGACATAAACAGATAGGCAATCAAAATTTCTGTAAAAAGAAATATAAAAGGTAAATAAAAATAAAAAGTTATGAGAGCTCTCATTTTTAACCCTGTAAAATCTTCTTATCCAAGTATACTACACTCCAGTCCAGGACTACAGTCCAGTGCACCAAACTCTGGAACCTGTGAACAGAACAGTCAGAAGGCGTCCCTTCTATCTGCAAGGACCAAGCGTCCACCACATTGACCACGCGTCATTTAGAGCCAAGCGCTCTTCACAAAATCTTTCAGAGCCATGCGCCCGTCAAGATATTTTCTTAGGCCAAGCGCCTTTTCAGACCAAGCGTCTATTAAAAATCATGTGTTTATCAGACCAAGCGTCTATATGTGTTTATCAGACCAAGCGTCTATATGTGTTTATCAGACCAAGCGTCTATATGTGTTTATCAGACCAAGCGTCTATATGTGTTTATCAGACCAAGCGTCTATGTGTGTTTATCAGACCAAGCGTCTATATGTGTTTATCAGACCAAGCGTCCAATATTCATTTACACAAAATGTGTTCAAAGGGACCACACGTCCAATTGAACTCAATAAACAAACTGCCATCTTACACCAGTATTGTAAACTAAGCCACCCTTTGTCGCTGTGGGTGTGACCATGCGCCGTCATCAGCAGCGCTGAAAACCTCTCTGCTGGAGAGTTCCTCAGTAGGGAACCCTGATCGCTGTCCTCACTCGTAACACCCGAAGCAGCGTCACTAGGTGCATCTGCGCCTCCAGCAGTATCGTCAAATTGTTGTAATTATGATTTCGTCACGAGGCGCAATTGCCTCGCAGCAGTGGAGCTACGGCGGCAGCTCGAGCACGTCGCACCAATGCGAGCAGAGATGCATCGCGTGAGGCTCGCAGAGACGCACGTCATAGGCGACTAACGCCGGTACTGCTTCAGATTAATCCGTTGAGTGCCCATTGACTCGAGAGTTGTCATGTACTGATATTAATGTGACAGGTTTGACCTAAGCTAAAGATGAAAGTAATTAAGATCGGAGTTTGTTCCGATCCCACTTCTGAAATTAGGAATCAGGTTAGAAATTTAATAACTAAAAACAATACAAAAGTACTTATCACTATCGTTACCGCTCGTACATCCTGACATATTCCTCACATATGTCGGAAGTGATAAATAACAAGAGAGTAGTCGTATCGAACATATATCAGATGTGGACGGTAGTTGCAACTAATATTATTTACGGCCTTTAAATGATGAAAAGCATGGATGGAGCAGTGCCTGGGACTTGCGACCACAGGTGTAGGCTTCAGGGTACCCTTTCCGATATATCAACACTCGCCTTCACTGCTCCAGCCCAGTGCAATTACAAATAGGTGTTAACCACATTCATAATTACGATAATAATTGATTAACTAAATAATCAATTATCCGAGTAGTCGAGGTTAGTCAGTGGCAGAGCACGAGTAGTGCTCCGAGCCACACCAGAGCCAAGACTGAATACACAACGCTCGTGCAACCTTTTATATAATCGTTCACAAATAAGTTGCAGGGTAGAATAATAAGAATTGATGACGCTATCGCGTCACAGTGGCGTGATGAGTAAGTGTCGTATAGGAATCTATACGTAACCAACATAATATTCCTAACATTAAATAGCACTCCTAACTATATAATATTACAAAATATATTTTAAATAAGGTGAAACGTAAAGCTTAAAGTGTGATGTCTTCATATACGACTATTTACCTCCAGTGTTTATTAACTATACGTAGTAGTTACCAACTGTCTTGCTTGAATAGTTACTTAAGAATCTTCTACGTATAACTCTGGAATTAGATTAGAATTTGAGGCGACGTGCAAAGTGCAGTCGCTTTCAGATATGAAAAGCATATATATTATGAACATATTTCCTTATTTTTAGCCGTTTTAGAGTCTTTTATTAGGCTAAAACTACATTGAATTTATTTGTCTATGTTTCTCTTTAATTTTCCCACTTTGGACTGAATTCTTGACGCATTGCCTATTGAGTGGCGGAACTCAACGACGTTATCAGAGCTAAATGAATATATGAGACAAAATACTTTTTGAAGTTTTAACTTTTAAAACTAAAATTTCAGTATATTTTTTTATTATTATAATTTTCTTACTGTCAATTCTATAAGTTACAGTCACATAATTCAATAAAAACAAAAACACACGTACAAAATCCAAATATGGTCCACTTAATTCATCCCTGCGTTTTACGAAAGAACATCTCTAATCAACCTTCCACTAAATTATGTAATCTGCGTTGACACTTCGTTATTCAGTGGAATGCAATAATATGCAAATCGATGTTGAGCCGAGCCCGAGTTGATCCTCTCAACAATTTTATGGGACGTGCCATTCATATTTAGATTAAGATTTTATTTCTGCCTATATATAAGGTACAAGATCAATCTGTATTTATAGTATACTTAATATGAGAGTATATATGATTTTTATGTCACCAAAATGAGAGTCACATAGACTTTATGAGCTTTGAATGACTTTCGATTTCTGTTTTATAAGTATTTATATTGATCTTTCGTATAAACTATTAGGATATATGTGCATAACATTTGTGAACAGTAAAAATTAGCGCAGAACCTATAAGAATAAATAAACAAATAAACAAAATAATTTTTAATTTTTGATTTTGAGAATCTGCCTAGAATATCAGTAAAGATTTATGAAAACCTTACCTCACAAGAAATTAAGTACCGATACGTATTATAGATCTTACCCGTGTAGAATCAACGGCGCACTTCATTTCACTAAAGCACTCTATTAAGATACTCCATAAGCCAACGTCCGCCGAATTTTAGATTCTTAACGTGACTGGTGGAAGGAACTCAACGCCGCATTTAAGTTGTAGAGCTTTAAAATGTATAATAGATTAAATAATTATATTAATTCCCTCAAGTAAGGATCGAGCCCACCAATTTGCGTTTGTTGTCAGAGGCTCCCCCAAAGATCCACAACGTATTCCACGATTTTTTTTGAATCACAACAAAACAATAAAATCCCACGGAAAATCATTCGAGAGTCAGCTGAAGCCGATAAATTTTATTGTTAAGAATTACAATTAGATGACACATTTTTTTTAATGGGCCTTTTGACTTGATATTATAGTTTGTTTAGTTCATTTGTTACTGTATATTTCTCTTGTAAAATAAATTTCTCTAAACTTAGTGGACTTGACTCTAGCTTCAAGAATTCCTCGGAATGTGGGGAAAGGAAGTGTATTGATGGAGAACGGATTGTCTCAATACTAAGTTCCCTCTCCCTTTCCCTCTATGTGCGGGATCCAGCGTGAAGCTAATGAAAAATTAAACACGAAAGTAAGTAGTCTTTAAAAATAGATACTTCAGTCTAAATACAAAATATTCTCTACTGTGTTTAGTTTATGAGACACCATAAAAGAATTTAAACGATCCAATAAAAATTACAAATGGTTCCGTTCATTGTAGAGCTGTCGCCGTCACGTTTTTATAGCAAAGATATAAAGGTTACTTACTGTACAATGTTAGTTTAAGCAAATCAGACTTTGCTAAGATACCAAAAAAAAACTGTTTTATGTATTCAGCATATATCAGGGTAGGCAGCGCAACCTTCAAAATTGCAAACGAAAACCTATGAAAATAAATGAATTTATATATGTGACTAAGAACAAAGTTGCCAGTCGTGGCCCATTGGCACAGAGTGCGACTGTAAACGCGACAAGTTGTGGGTTGGATTCCCACTCGGAGAAATAAATTATTATTTACGAATATTTTATTTTTTGTTGCTTTGGTGTCACGTGGCGTTGAATTCCACCACTCAACACGCAACGTCTCCAGAATTGAGCGATAAGAAAGGGTGAATGGATAGTCTTAACACTAGGTTCCCTCTGCCTGCTGTGTGCGGGATATAGCTTGAAACTAAAATAAAAACTAAAATCAAAAATCACGTAGCTATTTTTGATTAATATAAATCTGTTTACCATATAAATAGTGTATGTTAATTATAAATATATTTAAATAATAAAATGGAGTGGCAATTTCCGGACGAACACGATAGCGATCTCATTTAAGCTGACAATATACAATACAGCGTATAATGTAAAACACGAAAGTTAATCAACACCCCTTTGAGACTGACCTTTATTAAATTGTGAATAAAGAGATTCAATATACAGAAATAATAACAAATATCAATAAATATATAAAATAATCAGCTCTACGCTGTATCCTGCGCATATCAGGGTAGGCAGCGGGAGCCTAGTATTCGCTTCGTCGTTCATCATTTTCCACTTTTTCGTTTATCGTTTTCGTGATATGGTGTGTTAGAGTGATGGAACTCAACATCACCCTTTTTACTGTTATTAAAGTGAAATAAGGAAAATAAATCTAGAAAACGTATAAAAATTGGAACGTAGCGGGATTTGAACCCACACCTTATGGAAGCTATCCAAGCGCTCTGAACATTAAGCCTTATGTTTTCACACTTATACGCTTGTTAAAGAGGAAGAGATATTGAGAGATTTTTAAAATTTTCACTAACAAAAGATGATTGGTCCAAATTATCAATTGACAAGAGAGAATGCTATTTATTAAATATTTTTTACATTTCCAAATACTTATGTAGTAAAACGTATCAAAATTTGAACGTATATCGATAATAACATTACTTAAACCATATCTTTAATATTTACCATAGAAAATATAATTTAACTTTCTCCTTAAAAGAAATAATATAATTTAACTCAAAGCAAATAATATAGCGTTTATATATTATACAAATATCGTAAAATTTTAAAGACGCAAACTCACTCAGACTTGGTGACGCTGCGTCTACCAACACACGACTGAACCTAAGAGAAGCATGACCAGTACTTACTTGGGAAATTTGTTTCTTAAAATACAAAATATGTCTCTTTATAGAAATTTGTATAAGTCATATAGGTTCGTGCTTTGTTCTAGGACTTACTAGAACGAAGAATTAGAAAAACATATTCCCAAGGTAAGATTTTTTAATTCATATAACGTTTTTTATACATATACAATTATGAACTGAATAAAGTAAAACAAACATTAAACGCTTATTTAGAAAACGTATAATAATTTAAACGTTACGGAAAGCTTGCAAAAGTATAATAAACATAAAACTGTATTACAATCGGTTAAGTCGTATCTTAGATTTACGTGTACAAACGCATAGACAAATATTATAATAGGCAACAAACAAAAACATAGACAAAAATAAAGTAATAAAATGTTTTAAGTTCTCTAATACATTTATAAATAATAGATTTTGTCATAATATATCTTCCATGTACATATGGCAATCAGTTGCAATTTTATTATAATATAATAAAATTATTATGTATAGTTTTATGCTGTGTCCCACGTATAGCAGGGTCAGGATAGGTAGAATGAACCTAGAGTTAAGACACTTTGTCCTCAAATTCCGCCAAATTTTTCGAGGCATTGCGTGTTAAGTGGCGAAACTCAACGCAGGGCCTTTGCCTTGGTGCTAGGGCGAAGAAATGAAAATATTTATAAACAATAATTCATTTCCCGAATGGGTATCGAACCCACAAACATCACGTTACAGTCACTCCCTTGTGACCCTGCGCCACGACGGGCTCAATTTGTTAAAATGTAATAAATCTTAAGCGTTAAACACATATTCATTTTAAAATATAGCCTTCATTTTCCATCTGCCTTTACAAAAAACTCGATACCTACAAATATTTAAAGTGCCGACCGCACGAGCGACGTGAGCGTTATTTCATACACTTTCACATAAAATTGCTTTGACTGCTTGTTATTCGTAGCACGATAGAGAATTTTATATAATATTAATTTTTATTTTACTTTTTTCGTCTTTTACATTTTGGAAAGGTGTATTTTTTTACTTTCAGTTTACTTCTTAAGCTTGCGAAAAATACGTACCTTATCTAGTTAGTAATATACCTTATATTTTACTATGAAATAATCAAACCCTCAATTTAATCAACATTACAGATATTTGAATCAAAATACAGTGCTTTTTGGTCCCAAGAAGTTCCTTCCCATAAGCCGTAACGCGTAAGACCATAAAACTTGACCGCCGGGTACGGTTAATTTCATAAGTCAAGAAGTCGTGATGACCTGAAATTCTTAGTGTTTATTATTCAGTTATTTACGATTCACCGGTAGTAAAGCAAGCTGGAAAATGATAATGATTCATTCCCCCAAATAAGTATCGAATCCACAATCATCTACAGATAGCTGTCGCACTGCGACACGATGGTCTCGATATACATTTTAAAAATTGAAACCAATGTAAAAAAGATTATAGAGACGAAACTAAAATAACTTATTAAATATTTTATACCATCTTACAAATAGACGCCGTCGCAAGAGCACAAGCGTGAGAGTGTTACACAATGGATGTCGATTTGATTCCCACTTGGAGAAAAGAATTATTAAAAAAATGGAAAAGCGCGGCGTTGAATTTCGCTACTCAACACGGAATTCACAAAGTGAGCTGAAAGTGACCAACAAAATGTCTTAACACTAGGTTCCCTTTACCTACTCTGCTACATGTGGGATAAAATAAAGGTTACAAATAAAAAAATCATAAAGTGATACAAAAAATAAACATTATACAAACAAACTCATCTTATAAATATTAAAATCTGGAGAGGATATTGACAGTTATTAAAACGGCACATTTCGTTCAATTCAATTTCTCAATGTAGATGTCCCACCGGATGCGACTCTGGAGACACTCTGACCCGGAAATGTTACTTGCTTTTTATCATTATTATTATCTCAATTGGTTACTTCGTAGAGAAATCATATACTTTGTAGTATTATATAGATTGAATATTAAGTTACGGCTGTGTGTTGGATTCTCAATCGGGAGAATTAATTATTTAGTATTTTCATTTTCCTCGCGTTGATAAGAAGGGAAAACGCGGCTTTGAGCACCGTCACTGCCTACCTGGTTTTTACAGGATACTATCCTATCCCCTAGAACAGACGGGAAGTCTGAGGGTTGCTGGATACCTAGAAGTCACAAGTCATGGAAAGTTAGTCCGACGTAACAGTCATTGTTTTGCACACCAATTAAACATAGAAAAAATATATTAAGGTCAAATTTTGACATACCACCTTGTAGGTATTATATTTATTTTTTATTCTCAATAAAAAATTGAAATCATATGTTCCAAGATATACAAAAAAAAAATCAATGTTTTTTTTACTTTTATCTCTGACGTGTAGTTTTTAAAATAAATAAAAATTCCCGCACAAAAGGGAGTTATATCACTGTGGCAATATTTGGAATTTTCATGATATTTTGTTTGACGTTTGCTCTACATGATTTTTTGATTCAATCAGTCCAAAGGAAAAATTAGTGCTTTATATATATATACTACTATATGCTATTTTAACATAGTGCCCGTATTGTTATCAAATGTTATAATTCACATATATTACAAAAACAATCTCTTCTTTTCACACAAAAAATAAAACATTATAGAAATATACTTTGTCCCAAAATAATCAAATATTGTTAAACAAAAAGAATTATCTATATCCATCCGTATCTATATCAATCAGTAAAAAAAGAAATAAACATAAAAATCATAATTAACGCGTTGAAGTAAGAACTCCCTTCGGTTTTTACATAACTGGAAATTACAATGTATTTTTTCTGTCTGTGTCTGTAAGCGCGATGGGATATATATAAGTTCGATTCCCACTCGAGAAAAAAAAAAATATTTTCATTTCCTCGCTCTGGTGACGAATCAACGTGGCGTTGAGTTTCGCCTACCCTGCTACATGCGAGATACAACGTGAAGCTTTAAAAAAAGTGTCTATGGAAAAATAATATTTCTATATAAACAAAGCTGGGACGGGACGCTAGTTTAATTATATTACTCAATATGACCAAACTTCTGTCTCAACTGAAGATTAATGAAAGTTCTAGTACCCGAGAGCCTTTATTACAGCTATTAAATCAAATTTAGTTAGTTTACCTACATTACAAGTGCTATTGTGGTACAATTTGCTACATATGTGACTACCTCTCACTGCACACGACGGTTGTAGGTTTTGTTCTCGCAAAAAACTCACATGACAATTTGAGATATTCAGTTTTTGTTTTTTTTTTTCATGAAAAAGATATCTCAAGTGGAAATAAAATTTATTTCTTTCAATAATAAAAAAAAAAATTTGTAATTATTCAAATGTAAAAGATGGATATACAGTACCGCGAATCTTTATGTTAAACCAATAAAGACCAACATTTCTTACGAACATTATGTTACTCCTGAATGGTGTTATTTTTGTGTGAAAAAAAATCAGTTCGGTATTTCGGCAAATTAATTAGTTGATGTAATATTATGAAAATAATATAACAATAAATGTTTTTTTTTCAAGATTGTATGATTTTTTAATTAACAGTTATTTTAAAATGTGTGTGAACATGTGTGCGAGTACGTGTCCGCCTGCGTGTGTGTGTGTGTATGTCTTCGTGTTTGTATTTTCATTTAGGATTTTTTTCTATTTTTAAAACAATAATATAAGAAATGTATTACATAATTTACCTCTATAACAATCGTAATCAACATAAATAGATGGATATTGAAATAGCCCTTTTAAAATTACTATAATTCCGCATATTTTATATTTTGTTTTATATTTTAATTAAAAATTAATGGACGTACAATAAAACATTTTTAAAAAAGGTTGTTTTTTTGCTGAAAACTTATTTGTCTAGATAGTTTTTTTCTAATATTACAAAATAACCAATTTCTTAGCTTTATATTTATCATACATAAGTAGGATGAACCTAGTATTAAAACACTCCATTTCACACTTTCCGTTTAATTTTCGGGACATTGCATTCTATGTACCGTAACTCAACACCGAGCCTCGCCTAGAAGAGTAAAAGAAAATAATTCATTCCCTAAAATAAAAATCTAAGTCACTAATTCCCATCGTCTTTACAGTCATAACTAAGTATTTTTAAAAAAATAATAGATTATTTTTTTATTATAGACACTTTAGGTCACGTAATGGGATTCTTTGTTAGACTTCAGTCATAAATATATTATTCTGAGCAACAATGAAAAATACTTGAGAGGTGTTCCTCTCATGAGAATAGGATTGTATATATTTAAAGAAGGAAAGCCTTTGCAGCAATTGCCATGTATTTTATCTACCAAGAATATTGTTGTTATATTTTCTTTTTCGTTGTTTTAAATATATTTCTACACAAACTAAAGAAAAATAATTTAAAAAAGATTTAAAATAACATATATGTATGTATTGTATACCTATTATAAGACATATGTATATAATATTATAAAGAGATGTTATAGATGTGTTTTTTTAATTTTTTTTCAAGGTTGAAACACTCTGTTCTTATTTTTTCGTCAGAGATCACAAAATATTTCAATTATTGATACTTTTATCAATATTTACTTAATGAGGTCAGTCGTGAATCAGGGGCATAGGCGTGTATCGCCACGCAGCACGCAATGTCTTCAGACTTCAGACAAAGTGGTGAACGAAAATATATTAACAAAAACGGTGTGCACCAGGTTCCCTCCTGCTTTGTATGAGATATAACGTACAACTAATAAATAAAAAAATAATCTTAAATCACATTCTACACTTTATTATTTAAAAAAGTAACAAGAAAGTAAAAAGATAAATTTTTAACAAAAAAAATGACTTCAAACAACGAACTAAAAAGTATAAAATAATTTTATACAAAGTAAAACGTACTTTGATTTTGCTAAAGAAAAATAATTTTAAAAATATTTTATAATCTTGAAGTCGGTCTCAAGTAAAACAAACAGGCGTAGTAATTGGATATTGTAGTAAAGTTCTTGTAGCATTAGCTTGACACCGACTTTAAAATTATAAAATCATCAAAATCGAATGGATAACCTCCTTTTCCTAGAGAAGTCGGTTAAAAACTGCTCGGAAAATGTTGCTGAGATCCTATCAAAATCCTTGCAGTGACGTTAAACTAGAAAAACGACCGTTTACAACTTCTTCATTGGATTTCTTATGTAAGCCCCTTATGTATACAATATATCAAAATAAGATGGCTTTGTCGGAAATTACTTACTTGCTCATATTAAATGTGATGCCCTACAATATCACATTGAAATATTTTTTTTTCCCTAGTTTCACTAGTAACCCTAATTTTTCTAGTACCCTAGCATTTCTTTCGAATCTATAAAAGCTAGAAATCGAGAATTTTTTCGTTTCATCTAAAATTTTATACTTAGACAGTTAATATTTTGATGCCAGTCGTATCGCAAGGACATAAGCGTGTTCCCACTCGAAGAAATAAAATATTTAATATTTTAATTTCTTCGCTACGGTATCGAGGCAAAGTGTGCCGTTGAGTTCCGCCACTCAATACGCAATGGCTCGGTGGTAAGTGCAACAATATACTCCCTCTTTCTACCCTACTACCCTACATGCGGGATACAGCGTGAAGTTGAAAAACAATATTTCATGTATTTTAATTAACCAAAAATTCGTTTTAAAAGTAAGATTCAGATATAATAAATAAGTAAGCATAAAAGTCTTTAAAAAATGTTGATTTGTAATACGATGAATTTTCAAGACATGAACTTGTCGCCCGCTCAAGCCCACAGACACTTTGCCGGTGCGCCACTTCGATATCGACCTCGGCCTCTGCAAATAAAAATGAAGACAGAGGGAACCTAGGAAGTTAGTGCTAAGACACTCGAATCTCCATTAAAACACTTGTGTTCTCCACTTACCATCGAATTCGTATTGCTTTGTCTCGTTATAGGGAATGAAAATATTAAATATTTCTTTCATCCAAGTGGGATTTGAACTGGGCCGTCGTGGGCCCTGGACCCCGACAGCCTCAACAGCTTTGTTTTAATAATTTTAAATGGTTAATAGTAAAAGGTGAAATAAATAAATTTTATTCACACTAAACTCTATTATTTCCAAATTGCGGTAACCATTAATTAACTTTTCAAAATTCTCTCAATACGCAATAACTCCATACTTCGGCGTAAAGTGGAGAGCGAAAATATCGTAATGGAGACGGAGTTTCTTAATACTAGATTCTATGTGCGGGATACAGCGTGAAGCTAAAATGAGTAAAAATAATTAGAAATTTTAAAAATTGCCAAAATTGCTTATTAGCTTTTAAAAGCTAATTAGCAATTAGCTTTTCAAAGGACCCTTTCATCTGATAGTTCTGACGTAACTATGTTTAATTTGGAATAAGCATATTAATTAATTGTCGAATTAATATTAATTGGTTAATGTTAATCTCTTGATAGTTTCATAGCTTCATTAAATAATTCAGTTTTCAGTTAATAATATTTTAACCTTGCATATTCATAGGTGAGTGAATGAGAATGAGTGAATCCATGTAGGATTAATATGTTTTTATTTAAATTTAAATGTAATTGTTATTTCATCTTAAAAAAATGAATTGCTATCTTATCTCAAAATTGCTATTTTGATACACTTAAAAGAATCTTGTTGCCTGCGTGCTAGTTGAATAGTAAAAATCAAAAAAATAAATCAGCTTCACGCTGTATCCCGCCCTCGGCAGGGTAGGCACTGGTAACTTAGTGTTAAGACACTCCGTTCCCCACTTTCCGCCGAATTCCGGAGGCATTGCGTGTTGAGTGGCAGAATCTCGCGCTTTTGCTTAGTTGAGTAGTAATCCTTACATTTCACTAATCTAAAGTTGTATGGAAAAAACACGAAGGATGCAGGGAGCGGAAATCTTTTTAGCATAAACTTAATAACCTTCAAATCTATTAGTCATCTATAATCTATAAACCGTCATCGTCCAGTACCTGTCACCCTTACGTTCAAAAGTAAATCAAGAAACAGGTAACAAAACTTACCAGTTAATCATATTGTACTCGTATTAAACAGCAAGTTCATCTATCTAAGTTTCTAATGTGCTAAGTAGATTAAACTTTGACATTAACTTAGTCTGTACAATTTATACATCGAACTTCTATAGAACAACTATATATGGACGCAGAGAACGTCTAACTTATCCAACATCAACTACTTTACGCACAGACAAATGTGAAATCTTGAAAGAAGTTCCAAATTTACATCATAGTAATATTATAAACGTGTACAGTGACACACTTGTGTGTGTACAGTAAACGCGACAGATTGTGGGTTCG
Organism: Heliconius himera; assembly: GCA_021202915.1. Classification (NCBI taxonomy): domain Eukaryota; kingdom Metazoa; phylum Arthropoda; class Insecta; order Lepidoptera; family Nymphalidae; genus Heliconius; species Heliconius himera. Next base: position 227,164 of record JAJHJA010000750.1, on the reverse strand, counting down.
ATTCCCACTCACCCAAAAAATATCTAAATGTATATCTTAATTTCTTCGTTCTGATGTCGAGGCAAAGCGCAGCGTTGAGTTTCGCCACTCGATACGCCATGCCTCTAGAATTCGGCGGAATGTATCTGCCTCCTCTGCGTATCCTGCTACATGCGGGATACGGTCTGAAGCCGAAAAAAAATCTTGTGATCAGTATTTTTTAACTTTCAATATAGATTTAGATTACAAGCGTGTGACGCCTCTGGGATATCTCTGACAAAATATAACGAGCATAAATTATTAACAAAATAAATATAATTACCATCTAAATTTTACCAATCGGTGTTGCTTATTTTAAACTTAACTGCAAATATAAATTTATACTTTTATATATATTATACTATAAAAGTTTTGATCGTTCGTAGTACTATATGATTTTTTTTTAGAATATGCATAATTTTTAAAATGTTTATAGATAAAATTTTAATTGCTTAATAGGATATAACGACATTCTTACTTTATGCTTTTGTTACACTTTTTATTTTTCCTTAAAATCATTTACTTAATTTTGGTACTTTGAATCTACATAATACATTTTCAATATAAAAATAATTTAGACATTTTTTTCAATTCCTCGTTCTGGTGAATAGGCAAAGCATGACGTGGAGTTCCGCCACTTAACACACAATGCCTCAAGAATTCGAAGGGAAGTCAATTATTTCCTGTTTCCCGTTCTTGCAGACAAGGCGCGGCTTTCAGTTTAGTTTAGAGATTGGGCGGAATGTGGGAAACGAAATGTAAATTTTACCCTTTGCCTATCTTTCTTTGTAGGAAAAGAAAATAATATGTTTGTCAAACAATTAATTTTAATGAACGCAACTAAAAATGTTGAAGTGACTAATGCTAGTCTCGAGCGAAATAAAATTAGCAGTGGACTATAAAGTATAGCGAATAGTTCTATTTTTACAAGAACAACAATTAACAATTAGTCAACACGGTCTCCTCTAAGAGTTTCTTTGTTGTCGTCGAAATTACTGCCGCTACATAAAAGTAAAACCACTCTCTGTTCATTAAGGACACTATTATATCATTATATTAATTAATTATATTTGTTCCTATATACTTATAAGAGAGATCTTGAATAGATTTGTATAGAGTTTTGCAAAAAGCATTAGGATATTTTGTTTTCCTTTTTTCTAGCTTTACGCTGTATCAAGCAAACAGCAGGGTAAGCAAACAGGACCTCGTATTAAGATTCTCTATTGCCGAAATTTTGAGGCATTGCGTGTTGAGTGGCGGAAATCAAGGCCGCGCTTTTGCCTTGGTACCGGAGCGAAGATATGAAAATACTAATAAATAATAATTAATTACCCCGAGTAGGAATCGAAGTCACAATCACCGCGTTATAGTCCCACGTTTGCGTCCTTGCACCGCGATGGCCTCGAGGCAATTTAAGTACTCATTCGTGATTTAACTGTTAATATAGTCCATGTCTTAATCATTTTACCAAAATCATGTGTTCACTGAACACACAAAAACTAAATCCAAAATAAACTAATTATAACATTTCCAACAGAAACAACACAAATACCCTACAAATTATAATAAAAGTCAGCAAAAACAAAAACTTTTGCCGGAACAAAGTTCGCTAGTGGCTTGTAGCTTAAGAGATTAACCGCTGTCCAAATTCAAAATAGGGATGTCACGATCCGGTTGCGGGAACAAATATTTTGTCAGATCAACGACTCAGAGCTGTAGAGTAGAGCTAGTAGAGTACTTTACGGTTTTTAGGTATTCAACGATTGAAATTATTAAACACAGAACTTCCGTATAAGTTTCATAATTCAACGTGTTTTTAAAAATAAATTTAATTAAAATTGCGAATGTATGAAAGATGAATTTATAAATACATACACTGCACTTATGATTCATTGATTTTTATTATCGTCATTACTGTCACAGACAAAGGCAAAGCGCGGCGTTCCTCCACTCCACGCGCAATGCCTCCAGAATTTAGAAGGTGGGGAATTGAAATGTCTAAATGGGAATGATTTTTTTAAAAACTAGGTTCACAGGTTCTCTCATATAAATATATCCACAAATACAATCAAACACACCTAATATATGACTAGCATAGGTATGAGCAAGTCCAAACGAGTTCTGTAATAGTTTAATATTTGTCTCATAACATATTCAGAGCCATTTTCAAGGCTTTAGTTAGACGTCGCTGATATACGGTCCGCTAAACTAAACAAACTTTGGCGAAACGTGGCGTTGGATGGGAGTGGATGTATTCTATTAAAGTTCCTGTTTTTCAAACGAGCTCACCACAATATCTCCTAGAGGCATGTGTTTAAAGAGAATAATAAATTGTGGGATAAAATAGTAAAATTGCTGATCTAGCAAATATTATATTATAATGTATTTCTTTGATATTGAGCAGGATTATAATAAAGATATTCCAATTGATTTTATGAATTATTTGAATAAAAAATAAAAGTTAAATTTTGTTTGTTTAAATATTATATTGGTTAAATAAATTGTGTTTCATGTTTCATATATACTTTTATAGTACACGTCTACTTTCATTTCGGGAGGGATTTTCCCCGGTTATATTCCACGTACATTATGGTTATAAAATTAACTTATTATTGTTAATGTATTGGAAAACAGAGAGACTTAAAACTAAGATCCCTCTACCCGGCTGAAGGCGGGATACAGCGTGAAGCTGATTTGATTTATGTTAATTTTAAAACGAATTACTTTATGTTCCAACTATTCCTTAAATGAAATCCAGAAACATTTGTTTGTTATTTATTACCATTATTTCTTAATAAAATGTTTTGTCTCATAAAAACAAATCACGTTGTTCGACAATCACATTACTTCAGCTGACTTGTTTGTAACATTGCATGTTGGGCGGGGGTGCCCAGTGTTCACTTAAGTGCTTACTCTTAGCTAACTAAACAAAGGCATCGGCGATATTTTAAATAATGATTTATCACAAAATAAAATTTTAAAAATTTATCCTTACTAAAGCTACGTCACTCGACGGAAAATAGAGACCGGAAGTGTCTTAATAGTAACAGAGTGACATACTATGTAGGCCAATACTAGTTTTCCAGGTTCAGGATATAGCGTGAAGCCTTTATCTAAATAAAATTTACTTCTTAATTTCGATTTTTAACAAAAAAAATTAAAAACAAAACCATTTATTTTTATCTTTTAATTTAGCCAAAAAAAAGACATTGCATAGTAATAAAATATGATTAATATTAAAATACTGTCTGTGTAGGTTTATTCGCTGTAAACATCTCACCGTGATTTCTTTTTATGAAGACGTAAAGTACAGCGGGGTGCGAGTAAGCGCGCCTTTGAAATATGTCTTAGCTATATATCAAGGTAATTTAGGACATCTCGCTGAACTATCGGTTGCTATTGAATTGTACATGTTGTTTTGTATCTGTTGTTTTCGTTAGTGGTATTTAGTGGAAATTAATAATCGATTATGTGTAAGATATAAGGTTAGATATTAGATTATTAGATATAGATTTTGATATCTTTTCAGCTTCACGCTGCATACCGTCAGTAGCAGGCAGTAGGGTAAGCAGAGGGAGCCTTTCCGCCGAATTCTGAAGGCATTGCGTGATGAGCGTCCCCTTTTTTTGGTGTGCCCCTGTGCAACGACGGACTGCACTTTTTTATTCAGAAAAATAAAATAAAAGCTTATATAAAAAAATATATAATATTAGTTGGATGAATGTACTCATCCTAAATTGACGTAAAACATAAAAACAGCACATTTTTTCCCAATGCGTACAAGTATGATAACATTTATATGAATACCGAATATAAGTAAGGAATATCCAATTATTATTACTACACACGCTTCATTGGTCTGTAGGCTCGTATAGAAAAATGGTTTGTTGTTAAGTGATCCGTATCGAATACATTTTATACCGACCGAGCGCCTGGTCGGTTTCCAGGAGGCGCTGATTCGAGCCCCGCTACGTTCAAATTTTTATACGTTTTGTATATAAGATTTTTTTAAATTTCTCGATAATAGGATATTCCACTTTCATTCTTAAAGTCCACTAAGTTCCAGTTTTTTATTCAATAGTATTATAATGTAAATACCACATGCAGCTATGACAATAACATTTGTAACCTTTATCTTATAAATATCATATTCATGCGTAAAGCTAAAAAATACAGTCAAATTGACAACCTTCTCCTTTTACAAAAGTTCGCTCAAAAACAATAAAATATACATTTTACAGAACACCTAATTGCCACTAAAATAGAAATTTAGAAGGCTGAATCTATCTAACATTTAGACGATCCCGTCCTCAATACTGTAAAGGCAATCATTTATCTTTTACAATAAGCCAGCCCGCGTCTATTGGAAACTATTAAGCAGAGATTAGCCTTTGATTCTGTAATGAAATATTGTGAATTGATATATCTACATATAAATACAATATTGTTAAGTATTCAATTTATATAAAAATTAAGACTATTGTGATGAACTGGCGTAATACCATTCTCAAACTATTTAATTTTTTCATTGTTGAGCGAAAAACTGTTGCTCAACAATGAAAAAACAAAATGGACATCTTTGTGAAAATTTTACAATAAAAAATATAGGTAAAAATGACTTTAAGTTAAATAAATAAAAAAAAATTAAGTGAGATAAATAAAAATTACTTTAAGTGAGATAAGTAAATATAAGATTTAAAATATAATAAGCCTGGAGTAATTGCCTTTAATTTCTCTATATATTAAACATAATACATACTACATACATATATAATACGGGAAATAAAAACAAAGATATGTTCTCAAGGCACGATATTTGTTATTTAATTTATTGATTCATATTAGTTATTAATAGATAAATTATTTACTTAATGTTACGTAATCATTTTTATATTTTTTACATACTTGCAAAAAGACTGACTTTTATTAAATAAATCATATGATATATAGAACCTAATGTTTAAGTGGCATTATTCAACGCTAGAAAATAATTATAATAACAATTAACTCCCCCTAATGGGAATGGAACCCGCTACGCCACGATGGCCGCATTGTTTTGTATTTTGTTATAATTATCGTTGGTAACGTATGTAGCCTGTTTACACAAAATTAAACACGCGTAATGTTGCTTCAAAGAGTTTCTAGCATGTGGTATTTACATTATAATACTATTGAATAAAAAACTGGAACTTAGTGGACTTTAAGAATGAAAGTGGAATGTCCCGGTATCGAGAAATTTTAAAAAATGTTATATACAAAACGTATAAAAATTTGAACGTAGCGGGGGTAAATTGAAGAATCATACTCGTAACAATAAAAATACTTTTAGTATTTACAAATTATTATATTTTTTAATGTTAAAGCTCCGTGTGAACCAATATGTAAATGTAGAAGCTTTTTGTTGGCTTGCATTGGTCGATGGTTATGGGTTTGATCACACTCGGAGAAATAAATCATTTTTCTTTCGCCACTAAGATAGAGTTGATTTCCGCCACTTGAATACTTCGAATTCAAGATTGTTTCAAGAGGTTCCCTAATCCTGATCCTGAATCCTGTACTATTCGTATGACAAAGCGTGAACACCACCTGAAGAAATAATTAACAATACGAATACATACGTATATGTATATTAAAATACCATAGTGGGAAACGAAAGTTCCTTAATGGCAACGGAGTATCTTAGCACTAGGTTCCCAGATGGCTTCTGCCTACTCTGCTATGTGTGAGCGTGAAGCTAAAAAAAGAATACACACAGACAAACAGACAAGAAAAAGATAAGCAAATTGGACACGATAACAAAAAACCAATGAATTCCATTAGTTATCCTCCAGAAGGAAATAAGCTATATATAGTAGGCAGTTTACTTCATCTGATTAACGAAGCAGAATGAATTGGGAAAAGTACCTTCGCGTGAAATACTCTATATCTACTGGAACTGGTGAACATTTGTCTTAGCCAATTGTCGACAGTTATTTATTTCACTCAACACTATTTGTAGAATGGATTTATAGATTATAGTATCTTTCTTTATTTCGATTTATAGATTCATTTTCTAAGGCTTATTAAGAATTACTCCATAACCTTACTGTTTTCTTCCTTTTATTAAAAATATTAAAGTTTGTTATAATAAAATAATTTTAGACTGTACCTACCTTAATTATAGAACTTTCAGAGTAAAGTAATAAAAATATTATATTATTCATTTCCCCGAGGGGGAATCGAACCCACAACTGTCGTGTCGACAGTCACAGTTGACAGAATTGTGCCATCGCGCCACAACGGCCTCTGCAGTGTAATATGATATAACTAAATATTTAGTGTAAGTTACATTTACTGATTATCAGTATTAATTCTGTAGAATAAAGTGGTGTTTAGTTAACTGAAGGTGTAAGTACTTAACTACAATACTTAATGTTATTTAAGTTTATTAATTACAATTACTTGTGATCAGCTTTGACAATTAAGTGGTACGCCGCATTCCATACAATCGCGCACCACTATTATTTCTAATTAACGTCAATTAAATTTTAATGGCGCGAATAAATCTACTAATAAAATTAAATTAAATGGAACAAAGACTGTTATATTTTTTTCCTATCATTACATGGGCTGTATTTATAATAAGTCAAAATATATCTTTATACAAATTATATTATTAAACTGATTTATTTTACTATTTGTAATTAAAATATAATAACATAATTAAAAAAAATCACTTAGAAAAAATAAATTAAGCTAAAACCAGGTTCCATTTAATTTAATTTTATTTGTAGATTGAGATCAAAAGAAACCTTTATATTTACAAATTATCATTATCACAAATATTTACTAAAGTAACATCTATGATCTTCATATCTTAAATTAAAAAAAACTAAAGCAGAGAAATATAATATTATGACACGATAAATACGTAATACAAATATTTGAGAGACTCTGATGTCTCGTTAAAGAGACAAAGGGAATTTTGAATGAAGATACGTCGTCTTGTACACACGGGATTGATATGAAAATAAATGAAAAGATAATAGAATTTCAGAGTGAGATGAGGCAGTTCCTAAAGCCAATAGCCTAAGCGCAATGGACGTGGATCCGATTTCATAAAAAAAATTACATGTAGAATAAACATATTTTTTTGTTCTAATTTGTATGGTTTCTTTTAGGTTTGATTACGTAGTATATGTGATTTCAGAAAAGTTTATCGTATACGACACGATGGCCGATGGCACGATGGGAATAAAATAAATATCATGTATGTAAGAATAAAGTGTATGAAATAAGTAATAAAAATATAGAATAACTTTTTTTGATTAATATAGTAGCCGACGTGGTGTATGAAAAACAAGTCCATTTAGGGGAATGAAATATTTAATATTTTGATCTCTTCGTTTCTATCTTTCTTTCTTCGCTTCTTCGCAACGTTCAGTTCCGCGATGCCTTCAGAACTTGACCCAAAGTGGGGTACGAAAGTATCTTAATAGGAACTGACTATATCAACACTAGGTTCCCAGGTTCCATCTGCCTACAATGCTACGTGCGTGAAATAGCGTGAAGCTAACAAAAATAACTTTTTGATAACCTATCACACGCAACGCCATAAAGTTCTGTTTTATTAATTACCGTTACGTGACATATTTGTATATTCAATTTGTATACAATTAATCAGATTTTATGCGTTATTTGATTTCGCTAAAGTATGCAGGATATTTAAATTGGCTTTAATTAAGTGTAACAAATTTGTTTTAGTTACCGATAGCAAGCATATGTATGTATAATAGGGGTAACTATGATTATTTTTCAGGTTTACGCTGTTTTCCGCAAGTAGCAGCGTAGCTGGAGGGAGCCTAGTGTTAAGACACTAAGTTCTCCACTTATTGCCGAACTCTGGAGGCATTGCGTTTTGAGTGGCGTAACTCAAACTCGAGGCGACTTTGCCTGATTACCAAGATAAAGAAATTGAAAGTGTTAAATATTTCATTTCCTCGAATGGGAATCGAACCTACAAGCTGTCGTGTGTACATTCGTACGTTGTGCCCCTGCGTCAAAAATATTGTTTTAAAGAAACAAAATAAGTTTCAAGAATATCGCAACTTACTGTTACGATATCGAAACATATTTCAAATGCAAAATAAGGGCCAAATTGGTGAACTCTTTTTAAAATAAATCCTGATAACGTTATATTAGTTTTAATTTTTAGGAATAAATTATAATAAGTATTCTTTAAATCGAATTACTGTAATAAAAAGAAACGGAATTCTTACCATCAGCCTTCATATCAGGCATTATACCTATAAAGCCCCCAGAATTCGTTGGAAAGTGGGGAACGTAAGTGGCTTAATGAAAACGGGGTTTCTTAACACTAGGTTCCCAGATTCCATCTGCCTACCCTGCTATATGTGCGGGATACAGTGTTAAGCTAGTGCATATGCCGTAATATATTAACATTTTTTAATTTTACGCACGAAGATGTCTCAATAACATAAATCTTAAAAGAATATCACCCGAGTCACATATTTCATATTTTCAATTGAAGTATAGAGCATAAAAATCTAACTCGTTAATTGGCACGTATCAAAAATAACACATTTTGAAGACCGAATGAAATTCGAAAGATAGATAAATTTCTCAATATTGTATTATCTATATATTAATAAAAATACGAGGACTACAGGTGATTTACAGGGAATTTTAATGAACTTTTTAAGAGAATATCTTTCGTAGAATAAATTCAATTCATCATTTGAACTCGACGTTCGTTCAATTTTTATTCAGGCGAAGTATATAAAAAGTTCAAAACAATGATGCCGAATCCACAAATTTATAGGAAAACTCTATAATTGGTTTGGTCATTATGAAACGAAAACCCTCTTCCATTTCAAATATAACTCGTGGATTAAGCTTTTGTTGAGATTTATATAAATTAGTTATTATTTAGGGATATTTTTAATTATTAACATTGCTATATTGTTGTATTATTAACTTATTATTTATTTGGGTTGATTGTGAGACGTTTTGACAATGTTTGCTTCTGCTTTGTTATCTTATTTTGTTATAGTGAACTAATATTGTATTATTGTTATACTAATAATATATTATTTTTTAAGAAGTAGAAATACATACTTAATCTGTCGGCCCTTTCGAGAAATACCGTCTGTATCTATATCTTTTAAGTCTAATCAAATCTTTATCTTTCCTGTAAAAAAGAAAAAAATATAATGATAAACAGTTCCCGAGTTCAGCATCACGCTGTATCCCACACACAGCAGGGTATGCAAAGGGAATGTAGTTTTAAGACACTCCTTTCCCCACTCATATATATACAGCGTGAAGCTTTCCCCACTTCCCGCCGAATTCTGGTGGCATTGTGTGTTGAGTGGTAGAACTCAATACCAGAGCAAATAAATAAAAATATAAATGTAAATTAATATTTCACTTTCTCGAATGGGAATCGAACTCCTAGTTGGAAAATATAAATATAACTATGATACTATGACAGTGAAAATGCATTTTTTAAAGAAACACCATAATTAAAAAACTTAATTAAACTGAATATTTTAAAGAAATAATACACCTATTAAGCTGACAGCATAGAGAATGGAAAAAAAATTACCCAGTGATCAGAACTTTGAAATTTTTTTCAAACGAAATTGTTGATGTTGGAAACTTGCTTGAAAGGGTTCGTTCAAATTCTATAAATAGAAAGTAAATGACTTTCTTTATCTTAGATAAGTATTTTTATTCCAAAATTGCGACAACTATTGGAAGATTGTTATACAAGAAAATATCTTCTATTTTTGACTAAATATTATTGGCATTTATACATACTTTTATATAAGCATACACTAATCTCGCAGAAAACAATAAAAAATAATGTTAAGACAATTGATTCACAATTTGGGTCCCATTTTTGTGAAATTATGCTCTTAATGGCGGAACTTAACGCCAAAATGTGTCTTACCTTTGTTTCGAGTGTATCAGAGAAATAATACCATAATTCCCCCTAACGAAAATCTATTTTTTAACCATAGTAACGTCAAATATATTGTTTGTTTGTTGTTTTATAATAAGTTCATAAGTTATGAGATAAGTTCTATTTATATTTTTTAACACTTTACTGACCACGTGATGAATATTTTATAAAAATAATACATTACATAGAATGGTTTCTTTGTTTTCACTTATCTGGGTCTTGCCATTGTTCTTACATTTGGAGTCTGTTTTTTAATCAACAACAAACGTATATCATCTTTTAAAGTGGAAGTTTGAGGAAAAGTATATTGTATCATGTAGTATATTTTGAAAGAAGAAATATTTTTAAACAAATCAGAATAGAAACTACTTTCGTCAGGAGCCAGTAGTGGCATAGAGCCACAAGCGTGTCTGTAAAAGCGACAAATTGTGAGTTTGATTCCCACTCGAGGAAATGCAATATTTAATATTTTCGTTTCTTCGCTCTGGTGCCAAGGCAAAGCGCGACGTTGAATTCTCAAAGCGTTTAGAATTCGGCGGAAAGTGGGAAGCAGAGTGTCTTAACACTAGGTTCCCTCTGCCCACCCTGCTGTGTGCGGGATACAGTGAAAAAAAATTAAATAAATATTTTAAATTATAAAAACATAAGATAATATATAAATTTGCAAATCACATTATAACAATAACGCGTACAAACCCGACTCGGTGTCAACATTGAAAATAATGAAGTGACACTTTGACAAATTTACCGGAAAAGTATCCTTTCTATTATTAATGACGTTGTCGCGTTCATAATAAAAGAGAATTGTAAATGACCGTCCCGCGGGATCCGTATGATAAAAAAATGAATCCCCACGGGGCAATTTGTGTCCGTCGCTGCAAGCTGTACCGACTTGAGTTAGTCTGATATTATCCTTATATTTCAAAAGTTCAATTACAGTAAAAGGTTTATTATAAGAAGTAATTTGATACAATTAAAATGTCTTGGTGACTATTTTTCGCTGTCTGCATTGTAGAAGTTTTTGTTTTGAGTTTTGAGTCTTTAAGATGATTTATTTTATTTCTAAAGAAAGTTATATTTTAATGTAATTAAGACTAATATAGTGTTTCTTTTAACAAACATGGGCTAAAAACAACAAGGTAACGCTGAAATAATAAATATCAAAATATTTTAAATTAAATTAGACTTAGTGATGTTATCGGTCAATGCAAGCTAATCAAAGCTTCACTATGATGTCATAATTATATCCATAAACTTCTAACAAATTTTGTAAAAACTGAATTTTGAAATAAGATCTTTCAAACGAACCTTTCTTTTGCCTATAAAACTCTAGCAACTCCACATTAACAAACTTTTCCCTTTAGTAAAATAATTTCTTTATTCGTCGCCAGAAGTCGGCGTAAGAATTCATAAAAGCTTCCTGACTCAATATTTGTATAGATATACGTATAATTTGAATAGTTTCCATTACATTCACTGTTGAGGCCAGTCGCGGCGCAGGGGCACAAGACTGTCTGTAAACGCGAAAGGTACTGGGTTAAATTTCAATTCGAGTAAATGAATTGTTTCATATTTTTACTTCTTCGCTCTGATGTGGAGACTTCATTGTAACCTACACATACCCAATAATGTTATATTTGACACATAATAGAGGTTTCGAGTGAGTAACTACTATAAGAACCGATAAATTCTAACATCTTAACAATACCACCCATTGTGACCTGCATTGTTCCACGTAACGGGTGTTGATTAGAACCAACACATCGGTAATATTGCAGAATAACTTCTTACATCAAAAACATAATGGCAAATATTTTCAATTTTATAAAGAAAAATAGACTATTTAATTAACTGAGGCCGTTGTAATTTAAATAATAATTTCCCTAAGTTCGAACCGACAACTAGGTTATTTACACTCAAAGATTGTCCCTACACCACAACAGCCTCCGCCCATGCAATATTAACACCTGGAAAGTTGTCAAAACAAAGTATAACAAATATAGCCATTTCTATGAAACGAAAGTATGTTTCGCTTCAGCATGGTGGCCCTCTCATATGAGGGTAAGGTTTGCGTATATATTGTATATATTTTTACCTTGTTTATAATACTTTTTTGTTGAAGCCGAACAAAATGTTCAGCAACATAGCACATATTATAGATAATGAGGTAAGGTGGAATTATACATTTTGTTCGAATAGAGTATCGACAGCTCGTATTACGACTACTAACCGTGCAATGACAATAGGGGATTGGAGACGGAGTGTGTAAGACAAGCTGCAACGGGAAGCTGAAAAATAAAATCGCATGTTACTAGTTCGAATCAAACATCAGTTTATTCATCAAGTTATTTTTTAGTTTTACGCTGTATTCCGCAGATAGCAGGGAACCTAGTGTTAAGACACTCCGTTCGCCACTCTCCGCTGAATCCTTAAAGCATTGCGTGTTGCTGGTGAGTGGAAGTATTTAGCTCCACACTTTACCTCGGTATCAGAGCAAGGAAATCAAAATAGTATGACGGGCTATCGTGGTGCAGAGACACAAGCATGTGATAGTAACGCGATGGCTGTGGGTTTGATTGATGCTCGGAGGAATGACTTATACTTTACTAAAATTTTTATTTTTTGGTACTATTATTGCGGAACTGAATACTGTACTTTGTTACTTACAAACAAAGTACGGTATTCAGTTCCGCAATAATAATTGAAATATAATAGTAACCTCCTGTGAAATCGAATTCACAAGCATCGCCTACGCTTTCACTGCGCCACAACGATCTTTCACAATAATATTACATGCCAAAAATTTAAGAAATTTAATTTTTACCTCCACCAAAAATCCTACGTGCCTGCGCCCAGCGTTGAAAAGCCCACTTGACACGAGGGTTGTCAAAACGTGAGACGTAAACTCACGGAGCATTTAAAAATATTACGAACGGAATTTTAATAAATCTTTAGTTCAGTAGGTATAACTTATACCGGGGGATAAATCGTTTTTGTTAATATGTTTTTTTCTGCGTGACATAAACATTTAGAATTGAGAGTAAGATAAATTTGCTTTTATTATTCCTATAGTAATCGCTTTATATCATCAGCTTCACGCTGTATCCCGCACTCAAAATAGGCAGAGGGAACCTAGTGTTCGAATTCCGTTCCCCACTTTCCGCCAAGTTCTGGAGGCATTGCATGTTGAGTGGCGAAACTCAACGCCGCGTTTTGGTTCGACACCAGAGCGAAGAAAGGAAAATAAAATTTTGCATATTGCATGATGGTAACGAGCAATATATTTTTAAGTATCTCTATAACTGGCACCACAGTCACGACGTGACTGAGAATTATCACACGCCCTTATTTCCATGTTTTTACGACGGACAGGGTCGTTGTAAAAATATATGTACAAATAAGATGTTTGGTTTTACGCTTAAATTTAAGACTCGCTGTGCCACCTGTTGGTTTTTTTTAGCTTCGCGCTGTATCTCGCACTTAGCAAAGTAGGCAGAAGGAACCTAGTGTTTAGACACTCCGTTCCCATTACAAGATTTCTGTTTCCCATTTCCCGCTAAATTCTGGCGGCATTACGCGGCATTACTGAGCGATTATTGTATTGAACGCCGCGCTTTGCCTCAACACTAGAGTGAAGAAATGAAAATGTGGGAATAAAACCCACGACCTGCACAGGCTTTTACAGTCATGCTCGTGTACTTCTGCACCACGACTGACCTCACGTGGAATACTCTGTATAAATGAAAAGTTACCTTTTAAAATAATCTCTGCTTAGCAACCAAGAACGGTCTGTCAGATAATGCGATCAAATTGTACTGAAGCAAACCACCAACACAGTCAAAACTTCAATAAACTCATTATTCTACTCATATTGTTTCGCGACTGTCGGTAGTCATGTGAGATATATATTTTATATATATACATTGGAGATGTTGCCTAATATATTTCTAATAATGATAAAAAACTGGCCAAAGACCGTCGTGACGCTAAAAAAAAATATGTCACGGACCTTTATTATTTATCATCTTATTGAAATCAAATATTATAATTTTCATCTATTGCTTGGACAAACCAATAAGAAAGCTGTAATGTCGTTTACGGCAAGTAGTATGTTTTGGACAAAAATAAATTTCAAATAACAATATGCTCCTCTAAAAAAATCTGTGATCAGGATGAAGGATATAATTATAGTATCATGCTTTCTAAGCTATTCAAGGGCCAACATTTAGAGCTGTAATTTGTCTCTGGTTTACGTAAGCGACACAAAATTTTTTCATCATGTTTTTTTGAAATTCCATTGCATAATTTATTAATTTTTTGTGTAAATAATTAAAAACTTACAAAAAAATATATATATGAGTATTGGACCAAAAAATATTAACATTAAGTACCCAAAACAAAAAATGGAAAATGTGAAAAATAGAAACAAAATGACTATCGAAACAGGCAAGAATAAATAAGTCTACAAAGCCTGGTAACAAGCAAAACAACTGGCGCCTCCACAGTGAACGACACAAAAACAATATGAAAGTGTCAAAACCGTTTATCCGCAGCAAGCCGACGTCAGGCAAGGTCGTGGCGACGAAAGGATTTTGAGATTAATCCAGCCTCCATAGCGTCTTTGTCTTTCAATTCAGTAAATCAATTCTAGTGTGCCTTATCTACGGAAGATAAATCCTTTTCATTAATGTACTTTATATATAATAAGTGAGACTACCCGTGGCGCAGGGCCGCTAGCGTGTGGCTGTAAACGAGAAAAGTTGTGAGTTCGGTTCCTATTTGAGAAAATGAAATATTTAATAATTTTATTTCTCCGCTCTGGTATTGAGGCAAGCCGCGGCTTAAGAGTTCTATGATTTAACACATAATGCTTTGGGAAATTGCTAAGCGGAGTGTCTTAACAATAGACATCGGGATACATCGTCAAAAAAAAAGTAAACTAAGCAATTTTGTCCCAATTCGTTTGAAACGAGATTAAATTACCAAAAAATCATCTTTAATACACCTCGTTTGCATTTTCCGCATTTTGAAGTGAAAGTTTAGCATAAAAACAAAGTTGAATAAAGTTTTTTTATGGAAACATTTATATACAACTCCTTCATTACTGATGACTGACGGACAAGGCACCTGTGCCTTGTCCGTCAGTCGCACTGGATTTACTGGATTTAAAAAGTTGTAAATTTGGCATATTAGTAGTATTAGGAAATATAGCTGAGTAGTAATCGAGGAAACTAGAGGAAACTGGAAGTAATACAGAATACGGGAGTTTTTATTTACATTTTCAAGTCCACGAAAACAATGTTGCGGAAAACAATTTGTTTGTAATGTAGACATTGATGTCGTAGGTACTAAAACCCTAAAATACAATGTCTAAAACACGGAGAAAAGAGAAAGTAATGGTACTTCATATTATGTTTTTGCAAGATATTAGAGACGCCTAAAGTAAAAAATACCTATATATTTTTATAATATAACAATATATTTTTTTTCCTGCTACGCAATGCCTTAAGAATTTAGCAGAAAGATGGAAAGAGAAGTGTAAAAAAAATATTAAATATTGCCACATCGTCTTCCATTCTTCGTTGAAATAATTAGTTGAACCTACACTCAATCTAATAAAACTGCTTCAAGACGTGGACGCTGCGCTGGTACAAATTACAACGTATAAGTAAATACTAACTGCGAATCAAACTTCGGTCCAACTTGAAACTTGGAACATCTCACGCATATAAATGACCTATTTCAATATGGTCTTGCCAGGATATAAATCCGTAAGTCGATTTCGACTTTGCAAGTTATTTCCACGCCTAACTATATAGCATATATGTATATATTATAAAAATTTCGATAACGACTACAAGTAAAAGATTATGGTTTTTTGCTGTGTGCAAATAGGATCATCCTGGTACTGGTGGTGTTGTAAGAGGCGACTAAAGTACGTGTGGTAGAGTCACGTCGCCAGCAATGGCAACACGCATGGGCAGACTCGACTGGATCATGGACACCCCCGGCATTTAAAACCGGCGTGAAGTAGTGGCTTTATGCCACTGTGTTGCGCATCAGGTAATGCCGGGCTACGGCACCTGTAGCTTCTCTGGTGTTACGGGGTCGTGGGCGGCGGTAATCACTTACTATCAGGTGATCCGAACGCTCGTTTGCCTTGTCCTTTTCCATAAAAAAAGATGGTGGGATTTCGAGTAAAAAAATCCATAGGAAAGTAAAAAATTGTAATTTGCTTTTATTGCTGTTTCGAACTACTGACAAGGGTAGTTTTCGATATATACACTTTTAAAAAACGCATAAATAACATTTTTTTCACTTCGTAGTAGTACAAAAGAGCAATAACTTTGGCGATTTTTCACTTTCGATACCTATAGAGCATCGATTTTACGGACCACCGTGGCGTAGCGGGATATCTTACTGTATATGCGATAGTTGTGGATTCAATCGCTTTGCAATATTTTTTTTTATAAATATTTTCATTTTCACTCGCTCCACTAAGAGAAACAATGCTCTATCACGCAATGTTCTGAAAATTGGCGAAAGATGTGAAACGTAATGCACTACCCCGCTAAATGTAGGAAGAAAAACGTAAAAGTTTAAACGTGAATAAAATTTCCCCAATTATAATATGGCAAAGTGATTGTTTTTTCAGCACACAAAAATACACCAGGCTCGTGACACGGCAGCGACTGCGAGTAATTGAAGTTGAAGTCTGCATGGTTCATGTAATTAATTTTAACAAAGTAGTAGTACACATTCAACTCCGTTCTCGCTCATTCAAATTGTACGTAGCCTTGTTCATTTTATTTACTTTGTTTTTTACTTGTTTGGTGAGCCTATATGTGCTTATGTTTCTCTTTTTTGTTATATATTTTTATTTTGTTTATTCTGGCGTAGTGCCTGGTGGGAAAATAAAGGTATTCTAATTATATATTGTTGCACTAGTGACCACCCCCAATTTCGTTCTCGTAAGCTACAAAACGTAAGAGTCCGTTCTCGTTTCAATAAATCTCCTCTTGATGTTTCTCTTCACTCCTCATAAAGATTTACATAAATTTCAGCGATCTACGCCGCAAAGTTTCGGCTGTGCCTTGCCTGTCAGTCACTTAATAACTGAAAAGTTTTATAAGTGTATATAAAAATACACTATTAACTCTTGTAACCATAAACCCTGCGCCATGACTGACCTCAAAAATCCTTTTATATTTTATGTAATTAGTTAGTATAACATATATTTTTGAACACCTAAGATAAAAATTCTCTTGAATATTTAAAATTCTCAAATGAAAAGATAATGTCTCACTAATTAAAATATTTGAAGGCGAACAGAAGTTTGTAAAGAATGCGTCGGAAATAATGCCGTGTGAGGCCGACGGTATAAAGTTCACAGTGAATTTTATTAAACAACTTTTAGCATAGAAATTCTACCACAAACTTTTAGGAGTTTGAATATGTTAATATAAAACAATTACCAAATATATATGGGGAATGTGGTTTTGAGTTATATTAATAAATAAAATACAATCCAGTTAGTAATAAGTTAGTTGCTAAAATAAGTTAATCATGGCTTTAAGAAAATAAAGTTCAAGCTATATAAATAAATAAATCTTGCACATGGCAAAGTGTGTTTCATGCACTATCCCGGACAGCAGGGTAGGAAGATAAAACTAACAAGGTTCCAATTTCTACCCAAATTCAAGGCACTGAATAGTTTAATATCATTTTCATATATGTTTCGATTTGTTTTATTTTATAGATAAATGCAATATTTTAACCTCTACCTCCTACCGGACCTCTTTTTGAGATGCATTCTTCTATTAAGTAAAATTTCTTTTCAACAAACTTCTATAAAAGGAGGAGGTTATCAATTAAATTTGCATTGTATGTACGCGACCGCAAACCGATTTCGATATTTCTTTTTTATTGGAGGATACACTTTAAGGATAGTTTGATGATGATGAAGTTTGGATAGGTTCTGAATATGGGATCCGGTTAAAATTGAAGAAGTTCGTTTTTTTTATTATAAATTACCGTACAATCTCCTTCGTGTGTTCTCCATACAACGTGTTATTGGCGACTTTAAATCCTTTTCAAGACAATTTATATATACTTGTCGGATCCTATTTCCTGACGTTAGTATAAAAATATTATGTGGTTTAAATATTCTACAACCATGGCTTATACTGCAATTGCTTTTTATTCACAAGGGGATGTGGGATGTTATAATATTTTAGTAGTACTTATAAAACACATGAAGAGGGTGTATTTGTTTTGTTTTCTGTAAATACAACATTTACAGAAAAGAAAATTATGGTGCGATATCAGTGAGACATGACATGTTTTGTGTGTTTAAGTGAATTTGAGTTGATGTGTATCGACATGTTATGTGAACGATTACTCATGTTGTCACACATTCACATGTGTGGATGTGTGACCACATGTGCAATTATGCTTTATCATGTATTAATATGTATCAACATTAATTTAGATATGTGATCACTTATACGATTTTGGCTTATAAGTGTTAAAAAATATTTATGAAAGTGTTACATGTTATTATGTAATACACTGGAAATATAATATTTAATTTAAATGATTGTAGGTTTAGATTTGTTTTATTAAATAGAAACTATAATTCTCTTTGTAATAAACCTGTTGGTAATAAGCCCGTGAGCTTGTTAGCTCACGACCATGACTAATTTATTTCTAATTCACTTGTTTTCATCTACCTCTCATTTATTAACATATAGTAAGTTATTTATTTAGAACCAGGTCGGACAGGAGTGGTCGGTTTCCAGGAGGTGCGGGTTCGAGTCCCGCTACGTTCAAATTTTTATACGTTTTCTAAATAAGTATTTTTTTTCCTAAGTGTGGAATAACACTTTAAAAATGTTTAAAAATATATAGTAAGTTTGTGAAAAATATAGCTTTTTTGATAATTAGAGATTTTAGGTTATTTTTACAGTGGAATGGTCTAAAGTAACAAGCATAAAGCCGTTGTTAGAAAGATTTACTATATAACTATTAAAATAAACTAAATGAATTTTATTTATCAAAAAATGAAAATATAAAACCCTTGTAATAATACAACAAATTTAAATTTTCATATAAAAATGTTTAATACTTCAAAGTCATGAATGTATAATAATCTCTATAAACATCCCAACGGTATCTATTCTAGGAACATTTTCTACTCTTTAGAAATTTATAAGGAAGAATGTAATCTCAGCTATTTTCCATTAATCTGGAGCACCTCATGCTCAACTTTATTATGCGTACAAAATTCGTATATTTATTATTAGATGCGGTGATGTTACATGAGGAGTGTACCGTAAATTGTGTGCTCTAGCCTCCAGTCACTCGAGTGCAACTACACAGACCTGCTCCGCTTTTATCATGGATATCGATATAGGAGTATAATGAGATGAGGAAGTATGTAGCAATTAATATCATTAAATTTAACAACCACCCAGCCAGCACCGAACTCCTTGACGACTGTAGCTTCGATATCCTCTCAGAGGAATGGATTTTGTTCAATTCCTCCTTCTGTCTTGTAAAACCAAACACGATCATATCTTTTGATCACGTTGACTTAGCTTTATTTCTCTATACTTTAAGGCACTATAGAGCTGAATATTTAATTTAAATTTTAGCTTCATCATTCCACGCGATCTTGAGATATATTGATTTGTTCGGTGAGATGGACAAGAATGATCTTATAGAGGTTCCTTTTTAGGTACGAAGCCCTAAAAACAACTAATTTTATTTCATACACTTTCTATTTGTAATAGTAATTATATATTAATCTTATTTCCTTATTTAATTTTCTTGGAAGCGCGTCCGTGCGCGATGAGCGTAGAATAAAAATTCGTTAATACTTTTATATAAAGATATATTTTTTGAGGTTTTCCTGTTCAGATTAAACATTCTAGTTTCAAAATGCTATTCAGTGCCGCTATTATATTATTGAATAAATATTTGATGTTTCTAAATTATTAACAAAATGTTGAATGTATTCTACTAGCGCGTGTGTTCTTAAAGCGTGGCGTGGCGTTAAGTTCCACCAGTCAACATGATATCCCTCCAGAATTCGGCAGAAAGTTCGAAACGGAGTGTCTTAACACTAGGTTCCCTCTGCCTATTCTGCTGTGTACAGGATACAGCTTGAAGCTGATTAATATCCCTTCATTGGAATTCTAAGTAAACAGAGTAATGTAAAACTTCTAACTTTAGTTAGTTTTTCCCATACATTTATATAAATAATTATAAGAGAATAAAAGTTAAACTTTCAATTTACATTAGCTACGAAACGGTCGAGCAAATAATGTAAAAAATTCATAGCTCGTACGTAGGTCACATTCATGTTTTATGTTAAAAAATTAAATTAAATTAAATTAGCTTCACGCTGTATCCCGCACACAGCAGGGTAGGTAGAGGGAATCTAGTGTTAAGACACTCCGTTCCCCACTTTCTGCCGATTTCTGGAGGCATTGCGTGTTGAGTGGCAGAACTCAACGCCGCGCTTAACCTCGACACCAGAGCGAAGAAATGGAAATATAAATTTTAAGTAAATATTTCATCTCCTCGAGTGGGGATCGAACCCACAACCAGTCGGTTTTGCAGTCACACCTCGTGCCGCTGCGCCACGACCGGCCTCTGTTTTATGTTAAATCCTCAAAAGGGTCCCGCTTGGGTAATGCTAATCATTTCTCGAGAAGATTTCACTCCGGTAAACTGTTGTGTACCGTCAACAGAACTACAACTATAACTTATAGTTGCTTTTATAAACACAGCTCAGCTCGTTCGCCCGTTTACCTTGTCCTTTTCCATAAAAAAAATGTAGCGTAGAGGATACACTGGGATTGAACACACAACTATCATGATGATGACAGTTATGAGTTCAATCCTGGTGTATAAAATGAATTGTATTTTCATATCCCCGTTCTAGTAGAGAACAAAACGCGACGTTGCTGGCACTGACGCCTTTCTTTTTGCCTAGCCTACTACTAAAAGTACGATAAAACATGATTCGACAAAAAACGGTGACAGAGTAGTATTGAAAATATCAAATAATTTTATCCCAGGAATTAGCGTGTGGTAATTAAACTCCACCAGCCTCGCGGTGCTTCATTAAAATCTTCCTCGTTCTAACAATTTTAGGATTTTGACTCTAAAACATTTCGTGAGAAAGAAAATGCTCCTTAATTAAAATATTCACAAAGTATGTGTCGGAAATGAGGTTAGAATAAATGAAATTAAATGAAAATTTTTGACAAAATTAAGGGAACGATGTCAAATTTACGTAAGTATTAAGTGTAAATATGATTAAATTTATTATTTGTACACTATAGAAATATTTATCCCTAGAGAAACTTGAATTAAATGAACATACAAAGAAGTGTAATTACAGTACATCAAGTTTTTAATTAGTCACTCAGTGAACGTCACCGCAAAATATATCATCAGCAAAAAATATATAACTAATTAATAATGCAATTTTAAATCGCCTTTAAAAGTAAAGGAGTTTACCTAAAATCGACATTGGACCATTTTTTTTACTTTTGTCTGTTTTTCGAAGAACCGTTATCTCATTTCATCCAGAATTCAACGCGAGGCCAACAAAAAAAATATATCTTGGAGGAAGAAAAAATTTAAACTGGATGGTGTATTATATATAGTAAGATAGGAGAAATAATTCATTAATATGGCAGTTCTCCAAAACGCACAAATTTCAATTTCCTTGTGATTACTCATTAATAGTAAATAAATTTAATAAGATGAATGTTATATTAAATACTTAACTAAATAATAAACAAGGCGTCTAGACAAGTTTGATGATTTAGTATATACAAAAATATATTTTAAGAAAAAACCTTCAAAAAATTGAATATTTTACGTGGAGATTTGGTGTGTTCTTAGCTTATTTCTTTTCAAAAATATTCGTGATTAAACTATATTAATTTTATTTGCTATTTTTAATGAAATAAGTACATACTTAAAGTTTTTAATGATAAAACGTGCTTATAATTTAGGTGTAGCTATACAAAAATCGATCGCAAAAAAAGTTCATAAAAATAGCGTCATTGATCGAGCGAGCTTTTGTTTTAAATATTTCCACGAAAATACGTTATCTAACGTAGTGTTTATTTTAGCTTATAATAATGTTAGGATGCAGAGCTTTAATTTCCGACGATGCAACTGCCGCCACGGATGCTTTATACAATTTATAAATAAGTCGTAAATTGGATTCTCCTAATTTTAGCACATGAATCGTCATTGATATCTTTATTTACTACTTTTAGATTAAAAATGTTTCGGCAATAGTTAATATATAATTAGGAGACTACTGTACTACAATATGTCAACTGTCAAATATAGCACTGGAATGTGTCAGCTGTCAGTGTCAACATTTTGCTCGCTCCTGTCATTTACTATAAGAGTTACTGATTTAAGCCAGAAGGCACATTTCCCGCGCAAACGTTAGTATAATAAGGCAGTTGTATTCGATGTGATTTGTTATTAGGTTGTTACTAGTTCATTGTTAACAAGTTATAAAGTAATTAAATGTTCTTAATGTTCATGATATATAATTAATAAATATTGTGAATTGGTTAAAAGTGCTGCTATAATTAACACTGAGTAAATACCTACATATGTTGTCAAATGTTATTGGTGTTTTATATTAGTTTCTAGTCATTTAAACTTCAGTTAATATTTATTTTGATGTTCAATACATAAACCTGTATTTTGTTATATTAGTGTTGTGTTGTCTTCCTTTTTTACATTTCCCTTCTGAAACCTTATTTCAGAAGTGGGATACTTATCTAAGCCCATTAGGCCAGATCCTTGTACTTTATTATTTTGTTATTGTTGTGGGTGCAAATAAAACACCAGTCTCATTATTTATTGCTTATAAAGAGATACAGTGCTAAATATGGGTGATGCACGAATAAATCACAAAACAAATCACGTCGATACGATGGTCGCGGGTAGCGAGACGCCATTTTATGGGTGGGGTGATGAAGCCATGTTATGGGTCCCGAGCGCTAAGGGTGCCTTAGGCGCTCGCGCTTTCATGGTGCTGTTGCAAGATTCACCGCCGTGCCGCCACCGTGTCGCTACGATGCGCTCACGCTCCCATGATGTGTGACGCGTCTGCGAGCCTCTGCTCATGGTGCGCGACACGTCTCTGCGCGTGTCTCGGCGCCTCTGCTCGCGATGTGCGACGTGTCTGCGAGCCTCTGCTCGTGGTGCGCGACACGTCTCTGCGCGTGTCTCCGCGCCTCTGCTCGCGATGTGCGATGCGTCTGCGAGCCTCTGCTCGTGGTGCGCGACACGTCTCTGCGCGTGTCTCCGCGCCTCTGCTCGCGATGTGCGATGCGTCTGCGAGCCTCTGCTCGTGGTGCGCGACACGTCTCTGCGCGTGTCTCCGCGCCTCTGCTCGCGATGTGCGATGCGTCTGCGAGCCTCTGCTCGTGGTGCGCGACACGTCTCTGCGCGTGTCTCCGCGCCTCTGCTCGTGGTGCGCGACACGTCTCTGCGCGTGTCTGCGACCCTCACGCGATGCATCTCTGCTCGCATTGGTGCGACGTGCTCGAACTGCCGCCGTAGCTTCACTGCTGCGAGGCGATTGTACCTCGTGACAAAGCTAAGTCAAGAATAATTCTGCCAGGGATTATCCCGTTAGCCATATTATTTAAATACTGTTTGCCATTAACTTTTGTCTTTTTGGAACTTAAAAGTTCAAGTAAGAATTTGAGTGAGGTTTTTGGTATGGCGATGTATGATCGTTTTTGAAGGCTTACTTTATCTCTATGGCAAAAATTTTTGTATGAGGGTCTTGTTTGTCTGAAGACTGACAGAATAGGTAAAAGAGTAAGTTGATGTGATTAATTAACACCTTGTTTCTCGTACAGATTATAATTACAACAATTTGGCGATACTGCTGGAGCCTCAGATGCACCTAGTGGCGCTGCTTCGAGTGTTACGAGTGAAGACAGTAATCAAAGTTCCTTACTGAGGAACTCTCCAGCCGAGAAGTTTGCAGCGCTGTCGATGATGGCGCATGGCCAGGAAAGTACTAAACATTCTAATAACTGAAATGATTCAGAATGTTTATCATGTGCCTCGGGGTGCTTTATAGGTGACGCTCATTCCTGGTTAAATGGGGGTTATAAATGACCATACGTGATCGAGTTCCACTAAAGTTAGATTGTGCTAACATTTTGTTTGACGTGATGCAAGCTAATTCTGGCAAATTTTGTTGTTATGCTGAGTACACTAGTAGTATTATATTGCAACTTAAAATAGTGAGAGGATTAAGTTATGAATTAAAGAGTACTAATAATTATATGTGGGATCACAGACCCACAGGTTAGAGCAGGGACTGCAAACGCCACTCTGGCTTGTGATGGTTTCATTTGATCTGGTTTGATTTTTATCAATATACTAGCTGCCCACTCGTGGCTTAGCCCACATACCACCTTTAATACTTTTATTATGCTGCATTTGCCAACAGATTAATATATTCAAGCATAACCACTACATGGCTGCTCCCAGTATAGAGATATTCAAGTCTAGGCTTGTGACCGTAAAGAGAGCGTTGAATTATTTTAATTTTACATTTTCTCGAAAAGTATACTTTTAAATGACATGCTATTAAAGCCGAAGATTATCTTCATTAAATTTCCTTGAAGATTAAATATGGCTGACTTTAATATAATAAAAGTAGTATACTATGCTTTGTGCCAGTCTATATTTACATACTGCATTTTGTCTTGGGGTGGAGCTGCTAAATCACACCTTATCAAATTAGAAGTAGTCCAACGTGCTATACTTAAGGTGGCAATTTTCGCCCATATCTATTCCCATCAGAAGACTTGTACAGGTCATGCGGATTATTATCTATACGACAGCTATTTATCCTGCATATCATATTAAAACAACACTCATCTGTGAAGTACCAGCCCCCAAAGCTTGTTGATAAAAGACTTAACTATAAAGTTTGTAAAAGTAAGTGTTTTAACACCAAATTTAGCAAGAGGTTCGCTTGCTTTCTCGGATCATTTCCTTATAATAAATGTAATAAAAATCTGAACATATGTCCATTAAATAAATATCGCTGTAAAAAGGCATTATATGACTGGTTGTCTAAGCTTAATTATGAGAAAACTGAAAGACTACTCCATACAGTTATGTGAACAACACTTTGTCATAAATGCATAGATTGCATATATCCTTACGCACGCACACACATGCACACACGCACTCACTCACACACATGCACACACGAACTCACTTACACACACATGCACACTCACTCACTCACACACATATACACATACATATACTCACATATACACACACATACTCGCACACATACATACACAAACACATACGCACACAAACACACACCGCCTATTCAGCTTCATACATTATAATCATGAAATGTTCTAACTTAATGTTAGTTATAAATAATTCTAGTTAGTTATATTAGTTAGTCTATAAATAATACTAAAAATGTTCTTAATGTTCATGATGTTTGTTAAAGGGAAGGACCTGGTGACCTGTAACTCAGGGAATCCTAGTTCAGGCGTCAGTACTTTTTGTTAACTGTACAGATGATTTTTGCTAAATAAAATTATTATTATTGTTTTAAGTCAAGATGCTTTAATTGTAGACAGACAGGATATAAGCTACATAATGCACAAAGAAACCTAAAAGAGGTTCAGTCTCTCAGCAAATTATAAATAGTAACAGTATAACTTGCAGTCTGTAAGAAAAATAGGTCCAGTCTTCGAAATGCCTATAGTGTTTTTATGTAACAATATGTTTGTGTATTTATGTAACAAACGGTCTACTCTCGCATATAGGGATAATGATTTAACTACAACTGTGATACAAGGTATTCCTATGAATGTTTTAAGAGATAGTGGTGATTTGAATGTTTCTTTAATATCATCAAACATTCTTAAATATTTATCTTAAAAGGAATAAGAGATGATACCATTACTAAGTTAGAGACTTTTGTTACTTTAACTATTGAATTTGACAAAATCTAAATTGAGGCCGACTCTGTACTTGTTCCGGGATATTGCATGACTGTTTCAATTACAGTAGGTACGGACAGGTCTTAACCGAGATGGTATAATGTACATACGGTCAAAGAATAAACAATATCTAACAAGATCTTTTTTTACAGGAAGAAACAAACTTAAGAAAAGGAAGTTTTTCCATAAAACTTCAAAAATGTTTATTTCATCAACAGATATTGAATATTGAGGTTGAATTATAAATAGAGGTCAGGTTAGGCCGAGTCTCTATAAGGCTGAGGCAATTAATTATTGAATGGTTCATTTGGTAGAACCACTTGAGGTACCATGGCATGGGGAATGGTGACCGGAAACTTGTACTGCACTTTTTAGATGACAAGTGATTTTGACAGTATTGTACTAATTTATGCTTTGTTATTTGACACTATTTCTTTCTAAATCATTACATCTCACAATCATTACATCTTCTTCACAATCATTACATACAGACCTACACTTTATTTTTCTCTTCCTCCATTAATTTGTTTTAATTTGTTTTTTTTTTTAGCAACAAAGGGGAGTGAGTGAGTTCAAATGGATGTTTGGTCCCATTGGACACATTTTGTGTAAGTGAATATTGGACGCATGGTCTGATAAACACATGATTTTTAATAGACGCTTGGTCTGATGAACACAGGATTTTTAATAGACGCTTGGTCTGATAAACACAGGATTTTTAATAGACGCTTGGTCTGATAAACACAGGATTTTTAATAGACGCTTGGTCTGATAAACACATGATTTTTAATAGACGCTTGATCTGAAAAGGCGCTTGGCCTCAGAAAATATCTTGGCGGGCGCATGGCCCTGAAAGATTTTGTGAAGGGCGCTTGGCTCTAAATGACGCATGGTCAATGTGGTGGACGCTTGGTCCTTGCAGACAGAAGGGACGCCTTCTGGCTGTTTTGTTCACAGGTTCCAGAGTTTGGTGCACTGGACTACTAGATACTTGGATAAGAAGATTTTACAGGGTTAAAAATGAGAGCTCTCAAAACTTTTTTTAATTTTTATTTACTTTTTATATTTCTTCTTACAGACATTTTGATTGCCTGTCTGTTTATGTCTAAACATTAATACAATTTAAATTCTAGATGAGGAAGACTTCTGAAGAATTTTCATCAATACAGCCACGCAACGACGCTAATGAGTTGGAGTCTTATCGAGATGCACCAGCATGTGACCAGGCAACTGGATAATAAATCAGCTACGTCGGGGACGACGCAGGGTCAGAATGGCCGAATTAGGAGACTACTGTCAAATATAGCACTGGAATGTGTCAGCTGTCAGTGTCAACATTTTGCTCGCTCCTGTCATTTACTATAAGAGTTACTGATTTAAGCCAGAAGGCACATTTCCCGCGCAAACGTTAGTATAATAAGGCAGTTGTATTCGATGTGATTTGTTATTAGGTTGTTACTAGTTCATTGTTAACAAGTTATAAAGTAATTAAATGTTCTTAATTAATAAATATTGTGAATTGGTTAAAAGTGCTGCTATAATTAACACTGAGTAAATACCTACATATGTTGTCAAATGTTATTGGTGTTTTATATTAGTTTCTAGTCATTTAAACTTCAGTTAATATTTATTTTGATGTTCAATACATAAACCTGTATTTTGTTATATTAGTGTTGTGTTGTCTTCCTTTTTTACATTTCCCTTCTGAAACCTTATTATATACTTATATTGTCATTTTGAACAAATCTGTAACCAGCAAATTTCACGTACTATGAATGAGTTTTTCATAAAATTCCAACGTGTTTTATGTAAAAACATCATTGGTTGCGACGTCATTGCTAGTACAATTGTAAAAGATGGCAATGACGCTGGAAGAAAAGTAGGCGAAGACAATGATTATTAGCTTTTAGAGTAGACGAATGGGTCTGATTTCAGGCTGTAGTCCTGAATCTTAGACATATTTCTAATAGTACTAGTACTCACTGATGGGTCGTGTGAAGAATTTTTAATGTTTAAACCAGCTATGACTAAAAATTTACGTAATACCTAAATTTTGTTCGTGATTTTTTCTAAGATTTTATTCTTCTGAATCTTCTTGCTATATCACTTACATGGCATTTAGTTTCAGTGTAATGGAAACGTTATAAATAATATTACTATTTTTAGCATATAGAACAGTACAAAAATAAGCTACTTCAACTTAAATTTTATATTTAGAGTTAATAAAATATATCTAAAATTTAACGATTTCTATTAATGTTCTTTAGTTGTTTTTATTTATTTTTTTCATTATTCTTTATTTTTTACATCTCACTTTATCCCTAGCGGGGTAGTCACAGAGAACGGAGCGCCAACAGCCCTACTCTCTGTATGTTTTACTTCTTCTTTACTTCTTCTATCTATTTACAAATGCCATGTTTTTTCGTGACCTCTGTATATATCTTTTCTCCCGGGCGAGGGTTTGGGAGTTATAAGACTCGATATTATGGTTAGGTTTATCCGCTCTTTACCCAGACGCAGCTGACTTCGATGCATGTCCATTCTTGACATCGAGCATTCCCCCAATACCGATGATTCCCCTTTTTTGAACAATTTATTTTAAATCTCAGTTACTATCTAGTTTTTATAGGTCTACACACTGCAGAGGTAAATTACGTTTCACTGGTCTTAAGAATTGAATTTATTTTCTTGTTAGACTTAAATATAGTTTTAATGGAAGCTTTTCTCTTAAAATGCCCTTAAAATGTTGCAATTCTGTCTGTTTCAAAAGTTGTTTTTCGTATGATAGAAGTCCCGGTTGTCTTTCTACTGAGGGTCTTCTGATAACGCTGGAGGGGAGTAGGTATCTTGCTCTGATGAAAGGCATTCTTCACCCATCAAAGCTTGTCCCCTAGGTGTACAGCGTCGCAGAATTCGTAGGCTCTTTGAAATAAAAATTTGCCAATGGTAGATAAACGTGGGTAAGATTCACTATTAAAGTATGTGAGTATGGTTTCTTTGTTAGCTAACTTAAGATCTTTCAGCCCACAAACAAAATGGTAAGAGTCCATGGCATGTTGAGTTTGTACCTCGGCGTACCGATTTGGCTAACTATTGAAGATACAGTCAGTTTAGTCTTATTGTGTATTTTCGGCAACTCATACAATTTAGGATATTTTACATTTACAAGTTACGAGGGATTTAATGTTACATATCTTACGTTTCTTTCATTCTTCTTTTGCAACACCTACGTTTCGCTGCCGTATATCAGCGTCGTTCGTCAGCATTGCACAGTGTTACTAAACGTGCAACTATTCTGTTATTTCACGGTCTCACCAATGCTAGATGCATTGGTGAGACAGTGAAAGCGCGCGTGAAGGCACCGCTAATTCTGTTATCGGCAGCAATAAGCTTGTGCGTCTTTTCTTCATTTCTTTCAAATGCAAGAATAGGCTCTGGTCTTTCTTTCCTTGAGAAGGAAATTTTTCCTCGCATGTCCCTTTGTGTCACAGACTTTACAACAAGAGAAGCGATTAAAGTATTGTACCGAGGTAGTCTCCCAAAACATCTTATACTTTTGTCAAATATCTAAAAAAAAATTCTTGGTTTAGGACCTCCTGCGACCTGCTCACTGCTGTAAAATGTGTGGCAAATTAATAAACAACCTTAGGAATTACTAAAATTGCTCGTTAACATTTTATTTCTTTCTTTCTCAGAACTTTCACGCTTCATCTTTATCAGTACTTTCGTTTGGTGCCTTTGTAGCATATCCTTTTTCTTTTTTAAAGAGATTTATCTGAGGCCTTATGATCCAAACGGCCTTTTTTTCTCTACAGTGTCTTTTACTTTATCAACACATTTATCGTGCTTTTTACTAAAACCTCCTTATCATTTACCACATATTTCTGTCACTGCTTTTCTTATAGAATTTCCGTTTTCTGTTTCAAAGATGTCTCATATTTTGGAAGTACTTATTCCTCTTTGATCGATGGATCTTAAAACTTCCAGCTTCTTATGCGATAATTCGATTCCAAGTTTGGACGTCTCGTACCTCAAAATGAAACAGACTCCTTATTATAGTAACGATTACATATTGGTCTGTTCCCAAGATAGCATCCTAAGCACTCGTGTGTCCACAACTTAACCTTAAATATACTGATCCGCTAGGAATAAGTCAATCATACTTTTCACGGTGAGAATATAATAGAACGTGAAAATGGATTGATGATGAAGGAAAAGCAAAAAAGATTAATGAAGAAAAAGTGAGCGGTAATAAAGATAGACCTTCGAAAATACAGCATCAAAGATAATGAAGGAGAAAAATCACGTAAAAAGCATGAGGACGCCCCAGATGGCATGTATGAAAAGTTGATGATAGAGGACGAGGTGAAAGAGGTATATAGAGACCGTAGCGTTTGGGGTTCCGTTCTATCTGACTTTCCCACTAGTATTACAGCGTGAAGCTAAATAAGTAAGTATTTAATTTCAATTCTGTTGTAAAGAATCATTATTGGTACCAGCGCTGGAGAAAAATGATTTTTCTTCAGTTGCTTATCATTATTCTACACTAATCGTCATTGTCCGATTTAACACATTTTTTAAAAATTCCATTTATAAAATAAATAGGGGTTGTTCATAGATGCCACTTCAATAAACGTGTATTGTAATGTCCAAGCTTACATCTCACAGCAAAATTACGGCTTTACACGCTGGTTTTAAAAAAGACATAATTTTTGGTTAAAAATAACAATTTTAGGAGAACTGCCAATTACTCTGAGTGAAAATCGAAAATCGGAAAATCACATCCATTGCCTTCCCGCTTAGACACAACATAACCACGTCGATGAGTTCCGCCATTCAGCATTACCAACTAATAAAGATGTTAGATGATAATCGGTGGATTTCAAAAATCCACAAATTTCCTTTGAAGAATTATATTATTTTAATAAAAAAATCATAAATTTCCAATATCAGATTCTCTTTATTTTGTAAAATAAAAAAAAATCCTGTCGAAAAAAAATCTGTTTAAAAACCTCGCTATCATTTAAAGCAAATTATCATTATTACTTTTACAAACATTGTTGGAAAATCAAACGAAATTACATTTAAGAATGCATTTTACAACCAACGCTTGAATCACGTAAATTTTTGATTTCCTTTTATTGCTTTTCATTTTACCGCCCTAGAGAAATTGCATTCTGCGCACTGACGATGTGTTGCACTGCGCACTGACGATGTGCTTCGGAAAAGAATTACTAATTCTATATATATTAAAACTGGTCCTTTTTATTTTTTTAAAGTACACTAAATTTAGTTTCTCCCTGGTTGTTGTGACAAAAATCTAGAACAATACTTTTATAAAACAGAATTAATCTTGCCCTTTTACTTTCATTTGTGTTTTATTTAATTTAATGTAAATATATTCTTGATATTGACATGAAATAATAATAATGCCTGTTCTCATTTTTAACTTATAACAAATTTGTATGGTGTATAAAATCGTATTTTTCAATATCATTATATAAAATGAAAAAATATTCAACTGTAAAATATAAAAATATGTGTTGAGTTCCGACAATCAACGCGCGATTTCTCAAGAATTAGGTGGGTATTCTGCAGATATTAATACAGAAATGTCATAATGGGAACGGAGTGATTTAGGTTCCCAGGTTCATTTTGCCTACCCCACCTTGTGCGGGATACAGGTAAAGCTAAAAAAATAACATTACAATGTGAGCAAATATTCTTTTGTATTAGCAGATCGTTCACAAAAACAATGTTTCCGAGTTGTTACCTCAAGTACCTGCCATACAAATTAAATTGTGAACGTTTTACGTAATTTGTTGTGAAGAGCGCTCATTATATATGTATTTGTGTAGAGTAGGGTATTTTGAAGTATAATGTAAATATTATACAGGGTGGAAGTGTCAGCACCACATTAAATGAAACCACAGTTTTAACTACTCTATAAAAGCCTAATATAATTCAGAAAAAAATAAATTCCCAAAAATGAAAAAGTTTTTTTTTCAAACTAAATAAATAATAAAATTGTCATTTTAAAACAAAACGCCATTTGTAAGGATGGCGCACGCACATATAAACCTATCAAAGGAACACCGCCGCACACGCCTCATTTCGAAATCGATCGTATGTATTGGCGATAAAGTTCAAAGTTGTTTAGTAGTATTTTTGTAGTAGTAAGTGTTTATGTCATTGGGATCTATACGTAATCGCGTCACACGAAATACAGGTATGGATAAAAATCGTGAAATGAAAAAAAATTCTACGTCCAAACTGTTGAGGCATCTTGATTAATTTCTTTAGGTATAGGTTTGATTTATTTTACCCTATATGCTGTTTCCGTAAATGGAGCGCTGCCTCTTCCACCCTGTATGCTCAAAAGCATAAAAAGGTTTTTCCATGTATAAATTTTAACTTTAAATCTAATATTATTTTTCAATTTTATTTTTTTTTAAGTCGCCGTAATGCGCGGGAATATGCGTGTAGTTGTAAACACAACGGTTGTGAGTTCGATTACCACTCGTGGAAATAAAATATTGCATAGTTTAAGTTTTTGCTCTGGTAACGAGGTAAAGCAACGAGATAAAGATTCCGCTACTCTAGGCGCAATGCCTCAAGAATTTGACAGATAGTGGGGAACGGAAGTTTCTTAATTTTCCGGGTCCCTTCTGCCTACCCAGCTAAGTGCGGTTCTAATATGCGAATTATTGTATATTTTGTATGTATAAGTAATAGTGGCGTAGTTTAGAAGTATAACTTAGTCAAGGTTGCAACTTTATTCTTTTTTATTAGTGATAACTCCCAATGGATAAATCAATAAAAATCCTATTACCGTCCCCTCTGATCACCACAAAAAAAAGAAAAAGAAATTAAAACAGTAAAAAGTTATAAAATGTCTTTCCATCACAGATTTTACGAGCATGTTTACTTTTGGCACGAACAATTACTAGCGCTGGTATATTTTAACGACTTGTCAATATCAATGTCACTACGAATACAAAACGTAAATGCTGTTATCGGAAATGTGGTAATAAATGTATTTAACCTGTCAACTAATTTTACTTAAACATTAAATATATGAAGCAACGGATCAGCGGCTGTCTGTAAATGAGACGGTTGTAGGTTTGATTTCCTCTCGGGAGATTTAATATTTTTTATTTTTGCGCCCTGGTAACAAGGCATAGGCGTTGAGTTCCAATCTTGAAAGTTGGAGAAAAATAGAGCACTACTTTCCGCCCAATTTTCGAAGTGTTTTAACACTAGATTGTGTCAACCTGCTCCGCTTTATGTAGGATACAGCGTAAAACTAAAAACATAATAAAAAAAACATCAAATAATGGTTTTCTTTTGAATAATCACTTCATTTTACTAAACTTAAGAATTAACTCAAAGAGTTACGAGATAATGTCTTTAAGCATTAATTTTATAGAACAATATTTCCCCAAATAGAATATGAACTGCCTACTATCATATATTATTATAAATACACTCCAACTGTACGCATTTTAATTTAAACACAACAAGTATTTCTGAAAATCATCCAAACTTTTGATGAGTCACTATAAGAGTAGAACGCTTCAAAAACAAACGCAAGTCATTGCTGTCACGTGGCAATTCACGTTGACATTCGGGAGGACGTGAAACGTGAAATAAAGGAAGGAGGCCAGTCTTTTTGACTGACCCATTTTATACTATAATAGCAAATTTTTGTTTATTGAGGCCTGTCGTGGCGCAGGGGCACAAGCGTGTAACTGTAAATGGGACTGATTGTCGGTTCGTTTTCCACTCCAGGTAATGAAATATTTTATATCTTCATTTCTTTCCTCTGGTGCAGAGCTATAGCGCGGTGTTGAATTCCGCCACTGAACCAGCAAGACCTCCAGAATTCATCGGAAAATGTGGAAAATGACGGAATGTCTTATCTCTAGGTTATCTTTGCCTACTTTTCTGTGTGTGGGATACAACGTAAATTATTTCATATATTAAACCTAATTATAATATCTAAATTCTTTGCTAATATTATAAACATGACTTTATTACATACGAAATAATAAAGAAGCTAATACAAAATTGACATTAAAAAAAATGATATTAAAAAAAAAAGGCTCTATGATTATTTATATATATGAACAAGTTTGTCTTCAAAGAACTATATTTTTGATCCATATAAAGAAAAGTAATATGAAAGTTTTAAATTGCTTCTTACTTTTATTTAGATTGGATATTTTCTCATAAAAATCGAATTAATATAAAATTAAAAAATTAAATTAAATTAGCTTCACGCTGTATCCCGCACACAGCAGGGTAGGCAGAGGGAACCTAGTGTTAAGACACTCCGTTCCCCACTTTCTGCCGAATACTGGAGGCATTGCGTGTTGAGTGGCAGAACTCAACGCCGCGCTTAACCTCGACACCAGAGCGAAGAAAATGGAAATATAAATTTAAGTAAATATTTCATCTCCTCGAGTGGGGATCGAACCCACAACCAGTCGGTTTTGCAGTCACACCTCGTGCCGCTGCGCCACGACCGGCCTCCGAATAATATAAATATATCTTAAATCACTGTGTATTAAAATGTGGATTTGCTGTTAAAAAGCGTATAAGTACTCGATGTTACTTGATGAGAACGTATAGTTGGCATGATTTTCAAGAGGTGCAGGTTGAAATACGTTAACATTTTATACGTTTTCTGAAGAATTGTTTTTTTCTTTCATATGGCGACAGAGGTACGCAAAGGCGGCATTTGGTGGTCTCTCTGGTTATTTCGTAAGGGATAAATAAAGGTGGAGCCAATTTAAGTTTAGTGTAATATAAATACGTAATGGCTCCAGAATTCGTTGGAAAGTGGGGAGTGGAGTGTCTTAACACTAGGTTCCTTCTGCCTACACTTTGTACTTGTAGCACAAGCAGGATAAAGTATAAAGGTGAAAAGTTAAAATTAAAAAAATATGGATTAAATATATACATACAATTGAATAAGAAATGAATATTAATAGCTTATAATAACATGAATTTAAATATAAAAAAACAAAATATACATGCGTTTTACACGCATTTTAACCATTATTTAGTTTTCAGAAAATATATTTTTTTATAATAAATTACAGACAAAATATAAAAAAAATGTAATAAAGTGATTTACAATTTGTTAAAATAAAATTTGCACAAATTCAGTCTCAGAACTTTATGTCGAGCCTTCTTCTTATATAAGCCAAATATTTGTGTAGGTACTTTAAATATTTTTCTTAGTAACGGTACTTAAATTGCATATAAGGAAATTAAATTTAATGAAGGTTAATGGAATGTTCGCCTTTTTTCGCATTTTCGAGGAGTGGTGCAACTTAACGCCGTACTTTTGTCTTGGATACTTTGGAGCGAAGAAATTAAAATATTAATAAGTAACAATTAATTCCCGCAAATGGGCATCCAATCCACAACCTCGTCACAGTCACACGTTTATGGTCCTGCACCACGATAGCCTCAATATTACATACTTCCACTATCTAAAACTTATAAAATGCTAAGATTTTGTTCTGGAGCGAACTGTTATAACGCGAATTTGTTTCGTGTTTTTAAAAAAAAGATTTATTTTAATTACACTTTATTTATTAAAATGAAATAGTAGAGAAATAGTATTTTATAGAAATAGTATATAAACACTTGAAATAGAAATTATAAATCTTAGGCAACCTTTCTCTAAGACAATGGGATGGAGACTGAAAGTAATAAGTAATTATAATATTAAAGCATTCGGCAATATTGCTGACGCGGCAGCGTCAGTCTAGGGATCCGCAAATATACTTGCAGGGTCCGGGTATAACACCTCCCCCTTTAAAGAAATAAACTTCTACTTTTTTAGAAGTTTATGTACAATAAATGATTATAATTCTTTTTTTCATTTTAAACATTGATTCGAAGTTTAGCAGGTGAAATTATTTCAGAAGTCTTGTCAGTCTGTCTTTCAGCTTCATTTACTTCCAAAAGAACTGTAGGCGACTTGGAAGAGGTTGACTCTGGGGATTTGAAAGAGTTTGAATGGGAAAGGCTGCTGTTAGATTTGTACAACTTAGAATATAATTTAAATATAATATAACAAATAATAGTAATTATAATTAAAATAGTTAAAACAGAGTAATGAGCTCCATATTTTATTATATGTGGTTCATTTATTATTTTATCAAGGTTCTTTTCAAAAGATTTAATGATTTCATTGTAGTTAACATCGATATTTTTTGTATCTAAATCCTGTAAAGTAATATGTGGCACATTACTTACACTTTCTTTAAATGTGTTTACATTGCAACAAGGATCATTTATTAAATTAAAATTAGAAAAACTTGATAAAGGTGCAGTAATGTTTACAAAATTATTATTAGCATACAATTTTGTATTTTTACAATAGGCTACACAATATTTGGGTAAAGTAAGTACACCAATACCATGAATATTTTCTTCCACTAACTCAGAGTTAATACAATCTATAGATAATTTAACAGAATGAGATTGTACGAAAATCCACTTATTATTCATTAAATTTTTCCAAATATCTAAATCACCTTTAAGAAATTCCGTTTTACACTGCACTGGTAGATTTTTTATCACTTTTGATAGTAGTTCACTTTCACAAGATGGATTTGCGTTTACCGACAAAACGTTCATGACGTAGCATATATAGTTCTGGGAGTTTACACTTTTACACACTTCGAGAGAGTCAATATTAGTGTACTGGATCTTGTCCTTGGTTATAGCTGTATATTTACTGCCTGGTATTACCAAAGTGAATGAGTCTGGCTTACTAACGTTATGAGGTGCGGGCAATGGAATATTATGGTACAAATAAAATTCCTGAGAAGTAACTAAAGGTATTTGTAACACAAATACTACCTTATAATTTAAATAGTAACAAATTAACTTAGATATATTCATAATAGAATGCATTGAACTTAAATCTAAACTTACACCTAATTCAAGACCATTTGGTAAATATCTATGGTTGTCGGCAAGCTCTTGAAATAACTGACTTGGAGTTATGATGGAAGGATGAAGTACATTCATACTACAAAATAGACAAGCATTAATAAGATCCTCTAATTGAAAGGATAAAGCAAGAATTGAAGATTCTAAATTATTTAATATAGAATTTATTTCCGAAATTTGAATTAATTTATTTGAAATAACGGTAACGTTTTTCATAGATACAGAGAGCTTGTCAACAGCTTCATTTAAACTATCTTCATTAATCTTTAGCTTATGTAAAGAATGATTATAAGACGAGATTACTGATGATGTAACTAGAATATTTTGTTTAATTAATGAAGCTAGTTCTTTATTATTATTTTGCACAACAGTTATAGCATTATCGTATTTAATAGCATCGTCTTCGTCTAAAGTGCCAAAAATATGTTTAAATACAGTTCCTACACCCCCAATCCATGCACCACGTTCTGTTCTAGTTTCAAGTAAATGAGAAATAGAAGAATATTGCTGACTTATTTCTCGATATCGAGTGGTTAAGGGCTCTAACATGTTATGACATTCCGTATTAATTATTTCTGAGGATTTGCAAAGATATCTAACTGTTCCCAGAACAGAATTAATGTTATCAATATGTAATCCAATGTTTGCAATATTCATCGGTATTACGACATTGAGATGACCATTAATAATTTTTAATTTTCCCAAATAGTCAAAATATATGCCTGAACTCGATGAAATTGGTTGAATGAAACTTGAAGTTGCTATCACCATGTAATGACTGCACAATGCGTGACTGCAAAGAAATAAAACAATAGTAATAAAAACTAAAAATAATAGCCAATTACTGATAACTTAATATAATACTAGTTTAGTTAAGATTTTAGGAACTCGCATGGTTATCGACATCGCTTGCCGGCTTAACCTCATCATAATGATGTTTTATATGTCTCCTATTAATTAGTAATGACAAGGTGTTGTTTCCGTGAATCTTTACGATCTTAAAAGGACCCTTCCATATAGGAGATAGGGCTTTTCGAAGCCTTAAATGATTTTTTAAGTACACGTATTGACCAACTTTGTATTGAACCTTCCTGGATCGTTGATCATAATATGTTTTTGAAGTCTCCTTGGACTTACATATATATTCGAGAGCTTTTTGACGCGAGAACTTAAGTCTATGTTGTAACATTTTTACATAATCAGGATAAGTGACATACGGTACTTCATCGTAAATTGAATCAGGTATAAAAGCTTTATGGCCAAAAACCAACTCATAAGGAGTATAATGTGTTGTGCAATGTACTGCGGTATTGTAGGCTAACATTGCAGTGAATACATAACGAGGCCAGTTGTCTTGATTTTCATTAACATAAGATTTTAGGTACTCTTTAAGGGTGGAATGAGACCTTTCCAGAGCACCTTGAGTTTGCGGATGATACGGTGTCGACCAAAGTTGTTTAATTTTTAAAAATTCACATGTCTTTTTAAAAAGTTCTGCAGTAAAGTTAGTACCTTGATCAGTTAAAATCATTTTTGGAATACCGAACATAGAAATGAAATGCAAAAGACAATCGCTTGTCTCTTCTGCTGAAACACCACGTAGTGGGTAAGCAGCACAAAATTTTGTAAGGTCGTCTTGAAGTGTCATTATGTATTTTAATTTAGCAGTGCCCGATTCTGGTAAAGGACCCACAATATCTAAAGCTACCCTTTGAAAAGGGGCATTGGATGTCGTAGTTATTTGCATTGGCGCTCTATTAGTTTTCCGAAGAGCTTTATTTTCTTGACAGAGAGAACAAGTTTTAACATAATTTTCCACATCATTTCTCATACCCTTCCAATAATACTTCTCCTGAATGCGTTTAAGCATCCTAACCGAGCCTAAATGTCCAGCAATTGGTAAGTCATGATTTTCTCGTAGAATTTTCTTTATTTCACTAACAGCGGGATATATTATATTATCATGGTATATGTTTATGGTAATATTAGTATTGTGAAATAAATAAGTGAGGATATTATATATTTTGATAAATGAATTATTTTCAAATGGGTTTTTGAAATCTGAAATAGCAATTTCAGTTATATTAGTGTAATTCTGTAATAAATAAGATTTTATAATTTTTAGAGTATGGAAGATTTCCGGGTATGTGCATTCATCGAAGTGATGAACTTTTGTATAAATTAAATAAATATCCTTATTGTTTAACAACACTTTATTAAAAGAGTGTAGCTGTTTTTCGCAATACATAATTTCATTAAAATTTTCTATATTATTCATTATTTCTTGAATATAAGCGTTAGATTCATCTAAATCTATAGAACTTGGAATTAAAACAATTTTACAGTTAGTTTTAAGAAGAGATTCATTTCTTTCAATAATTTTAGTATCATATTGTATAGATTTAGACGCAATTTCTTTAAGGAATTTTGAATATTCGGCATTATGTTTTACAGTATCAGTGGAAATATCATTTCCAGAGTTATTTAATATAGAAGAAGGATTTTGTGTTATTTCATTATCATTATTAGATACAGAAGGATTTACTTGTTCTGTAGAAATAGTAGGAATTAAAGATTCAAGATTAATGTCATCAAGTTTGCTTTGATTTTCTGGATTTGGAAGATCAATAATTTCAATAGAAGGATTGAAAATAGCAGGATTAGAGACTGAAGGTTGTTCAGCCAATAGAGGAGTACCACCTTGAATAGAAGTATTTTCAATTGGAGGAATTAATAATGGATCAACCTCAGGAGAGGTTTGTAAGGATGGGATTTCAAGATCATTAAAATCAAGATTAAGGTCATTACTTTGTGGACTTAAATTTATGTTCCCGAAATCAGTGATTGAGTCAAGAGAATTAGAATGATCGTCAGTACTAGGTTTTCCAGGATATATTGGATTGACAGGGTAACGAGAGAGCGCGTCTGCAACAGAGTTTAGTTTTCCTTTACGATATATAATTTCATACTCAAACTCTTCAAGTTTTAATCGCCATCTTTGAAGCTTACTACTTGGATCTTTATGATTAAATAACCACTTTAGAGGTCTGTGATCGGTAACGATTTGGAATTTTCTGCCGTATAGATATGGACGAAATGTTTTACAACCAAAAATAATAGCTAATAACTCCTTTTCCGTTGTACTGTAATTACTTTCACTTTTATTTAAAGTACGCGAAGCAAAAGCAATAGGTTTATCTTTACCGATTAAACCTTGAGATAGAACTGCAGCAATAGAATAATTTGACGCGTCGCATGTCAGAATAAAGGGTTTTGTAAAGTCTGGATAGCAGAGTATTGGAGCTGTAGTTAAT
This sequence comes from Heliconius himera, assembly GCA_021202915.1. Taxonomy (NCBI): domain Eukaryota; kingdom Metazoa; phylum Arthropoda; class Insecta; order Lepidoptera; family Nymphalidae; genus Heliconius; species Heliconius himera. Next base: position 186,836 of record JAJHJA010000750.1, on the reverse strand, counting down.
TTACGTTTTAAGGTATCAAAAGCGAGTTGTTGTTGATTCTCCCACTTAAATACTGTGTCTTTACGAAGCAGAGAAGTTAAGGGTTTGGCAATTTTAGAAAAATCTGGAATAAAACGCCGATAATATGAGACGAGGCCTAAAAATGATTTAATATCTTTAGGTGAGGATGGTGTCGAGAACTGAGTTACTGCTTTTATCTTATCCGGGTTAGGTTTTACTCCTTCCTCAGTAATTACGTGTCCTAAATATCCTACCTCTCTTCTTAAGAACTCGCACTTGTCTGGTTGTAGCTTAAGATTGAATTCCCGTAATTTTTGGAAAACTAATTTTAAATTTTCTATTTGAGTTTGTAAATTGTGGGAATAAATAACAATATCGTCTAAGTAAACGAAACATCTGATACCTTGAAGTCCGGAAAGAGCAGTGTTCATTAAACGTTGGAATGTGGCTGGGGCATTCTTAAGCCCAAACGGCATACGAGTAAATTCATAATGACCTTGGGGAATATTAAAAGCTGTTTTGGCTGCGTCAGCTGGGTCAAGAGGAATTTGATGGAAACCTGAAGCTAAGTCCAGGGTAGAAAAATACTTACTGTTCCCAAGTTGATCTAATATTTCGCTAATCTGAGGGATTGGATAAGTGTCACCTATGGTTACGTCGTTTAGTTTTCGATAATCTATTACTACTCGCCACTTTTGTTGACCAGAAGCATCTAATTTTTTTGGCACTATCCAAATAGGTGATGACCACGGAGAATTAGAAGGCTGAATTATACCCTGTTCTAACATTATATTAGTTTGTTTTCTTACTTCTTCTTTATGTACTTCAGGGAATCGATAAGACTTAGTATGAATTGGAACATCTGAATTAGTTTTTATTTCGTGTTTAATAGCGGTAGTATAAGTTAATAATTCTCCGGGTAAATGGAATATATCAGAATATTCGGAGCATATTTCAAAGAGAGCATCCTTTTCCTCAGAGTTAAGATGAGATATTCGAAGTTGATCTAGTATAGATTTAGTTCTATAATATGTATCATATTCTTTTGAGCAATTAGTATAGTTAATAGAATGAGCATCTTTCGGAACAAGTGAATTTGACTTAGAAATAATTACTAAATTGAGATTTGAATTAAGAGTAACAGAAGATTCTGACGTATTAATGATGGAAATATTAATTCTATTATTATCTTTTACTCTAACAAAACAGTTCGCCACTAGTAACGTATCAGAAATATTTTGATCTAAGATGAAACCTTCGGTAATTTCGGGATTTTTTACAGAGCATTCAATTATCATTTCAGATCTAGGAGGAATGATGTAGGTAGGTACACGAAATTGAAGTTTAATATCTTCATCGTCTATTTTTAAAACATCTTTATTATAATCTATGGTGCATTTAAAATTATCTAACATATCAGAACCAATTATTCCGTCATAAGGTAAGTTAATATTTTTTATTAAATGAAATTTATGAGTTATAAACTTTCGTGGAGAATTAGATAAATAAAGTTTAAGATTAAAGTGTCCCATTGTTTGAGTGCACTCTTCTGTGGGGTCAATGCCTTTCAAATTTATAATTTCAGTTCTGAGTTTCGGCGTATTTTGAATACAGTTAAATTTAATTAGACTTATTGATGAACCAGAGTCAATTAATAATGATAATGGCGTGTTAGATACAGACGTTTGAACTTGAATATGCGGTAATAGTATTTTAGTTGGATCAGAAGTAATTTCAAAAATTTCCATCTCAGATTTAGCAACAGATATAGACTCAGTGGATACAGTGGTTTGAATCGGTTTAACAGATTCATTGATTTTGGAAGATATCGAAGCCAAATGAGGCTCAATAACGCTTGCATTTCGAGAAACAGTGGACTTCGCTAACTGCGCAGACTCAGTGGATACAGAGGATTCAGCGGATACAGCGGATACAGCGGATAGAGCGGATTCAGCGGATACAGCGGATACAGCGGATACAGCGGATTCAGCGGATACAGCGGATACAGCGGATTCAGTGGATTCAGAGGATTCAGTGGGCTTAAAAGATACAGTGGATTTAGTAAGGTTATACGAAGAGTTGGTGCCAGTTTTATTTCTTTGGTGTCTCACACGACACCGATGTGAGACATCACCTAGTTTTTTACGTCATCGACTTCGTCGCGACCATTATCCGACATAGCTTGAGAATAATTTACACTTTGTTGTGGTCTAGAAAAGGACGGTTTGCCATAGCGTCGATTGTTATACTCTCGTTTTCTACAGTTTTCTATTGTATGACCAATGTTTTTGCAATAATTACAGACTTTCGAAGTAGATTGATATGGAATTCTAGAAGTCGGTCGAGAAGGTTCAAAGGATTTTTGCATGGAATTATTTAAGTTAACAACTTGTCGTCGGGGTTGTAATGGTTTACTAAACCTAGTCACCATATCATTTCTTTTAAAAAGATTTTGATGCACACGCTCTTCGGAAATAGCTATATTTATTGCTTCATTTAAGTTTTTAGGTGTCCTACACCTAACAAAGTTGGAAATTCTAGGGTGTAGGCCCATTGTGAAATGATGGAGGGCGAGATCCTCCATTGCCGCTACTCGGCCTGGGATTTCTTTTACTTTCGTCGAATTTAATGATATTTCTGTCAGTAATTGTGATAAGCAAGTTTCGATTCGTAGAGAGAATTGACTAACATTTTCATTAGGCTCTTGTTTACATTCTTGCAGTTCAGTGAGTAAATGTGTGTAATGTTTTCTTTGGCTAAATTGTGTTTTTAGAAATTCTTTTAGCTGTTCCCAAGACAAAAAATCTTTTATCGAGCAAATTGCTTCAGCTTTTCCCGATAATTGACTTAAAATGAACTTAAACAAAATTGGCTTTTGCCAGTCGGAAGCTAAATCGAAAGCATTATTACAATTTATAATAAATGAATTTAAAGTCTCCCTACATCCATCATATGGTTTTATAAATTTTAATAGAATGTTTAAATCCATCTCTGGTATTGAAAGAGTTTTCTTACCTTTTTGTTTCTTTTGTTCTAAAGAATTTAATGGTCTATCATCCTCCGATTCAGACGGCAAATCTATAGGATGTGGAACTTGTAACGAATCGCTCTTAATAATTTTGGGCACTTTAGATTCCGCCATATTTATGAACAAATATAACAAAAAAAATAAAATTAACTTATAAAATTAAATTACGTTGCGGCTAATATGTATACACATGAAATAAGAAACTTATTTAACACATAACAATAACTGATAAAAACATATTTATATATTCATTACACAAAATAAAAAAATAAAAATTATTGAAATTAAATTTAAATCGATTTTAATGCCCTTTTAAAATATTTATAATGGAATTTGTATCTAAAGCCAGACTCACATAACGCAGAACGCCACGGTGGTCCAGATAAGCGCCATATCAGGTTACTGCAGGTGTGATGCGACTTGGGAAGCAAAACGGCCCACGATTCTCGTAACAAATTTTCACAAATAGTTTATTAATTACACTTTTCACTTTATAAATGTTCACAAAGACGTTCCAGGGATTTGTATTTTCGTAAATCCCTTTCCGCTGCCACCAAAATGTTATAACGCGAATTTGTTTCGTGTTTTTAAAAAAAAGATTTATTTTAATTACACTTTATTTATTAAAATGAAATAGTAGAGAAATAGTATTTTATAGAAATAGTATATAAACACTTGAAATAGAAATTATAAATCTTAGGCAACCTTTCTCTAAGACAATGGGATGGAGACTGAAAGTAATAAGTAATTATAATATTAAAGCATTCGGCAATATTGCTGACGCGGCAGCGTCAGTCTAGGGATCCGCAAATATACTTGCAGGGTCCGGGTATAACAGAACGCAAATTCTTATCGTAAAAAACTTTTTTCATTTCATCGTTTACAACTCATATCAAGCGAGTCTTGGAGTTGTTTGTAATGTGTCATCTACCATTAAAACTTCCCACCGATATCTTGAAGTGGGAAATAATTTCGGTAAAAGAATATATGGTGCTATTAAGATATGAAGTTTTCCTATTTTGGAACTTATCGGTTCTCAGAGGACATACTTATTCAATATTAAAAATAGTATGATTACTTATACACGTACATATCGCTGTATATACCATACTATTAAGTATCAAAGCAGTTGTAGATTCGATTTATTTCGATTATTCGATTTATATAGATATATATGAACAGAGAAATATAAACTAATGCTTACACAGTATTTTACAAGATTTGAGAAAATTATCAGCTTTACGCTATATGCTGCATGGTATGTACCTATAGCATGATAGGCGGAGGGAAATTAGTGGGAAGAGACTCTTGAGCTATGAGAGCTCAACGTTACGAAGAATTCTGGAGACATGATGTGTTGAGTGGCAGAATCGTCCTCGATACCAGGGCGAAGAAATGAAAATATTATTAAAAATAAAAAAATAAATAACTGCTGTTTGCGGGATACAGCGTGAAGCTGAAAATATTATTATATATTAAATATTATATTTCATTTCTTTGAGTGATTCGATCGAACCCACAACCTGTCGCATTTACAGTCATACTTTTTGCCCCTGCACCGTGACGTGACACTAAGACGCCAAAGGAAACTTATAATATCTAATTTCCTCAGTTTAAATTACTTTTGACGAGGCAAAAGTTTTGATGTTTCATATACACTGTTATGGTGTAGTTTTACGTTGAAAGAAATAATTTTGTGTGAAACTTTTAAGGAACACTAGCTTTGTTACCTACATGCAACTCTTTTTAGAGTTAAAAGTATAAGGAAAACTGATATCAATTAAAACTAGATATGCTCTGTCGATGCACTGTCAGAAAGTGTCGAAATAGTTGTAGATTCTAATTATTAAGTACAGAAATACAGTAATATCTCCAAATATAATTGATAATTTAAAATTCCCGACACAAAAAGCTTTAAAAAGTACACAAGCAACTAAAAAAGAGCTGATAATCTTCAAACAATTGAACATATCATCATGTTCAATAAATGAATCATGGCTAACGACATTCTCCGTTAAGTCATCTTAAATATAAAAAAAAACTAGACCAAAACCGGTTCATTCGTTCAGGAGCTACGATGCCACAACATACAGAAACACACATACACAGACATATCAAATGTATAACACTCCTGTTATGTCGGAAGTAAAAAAGGATTATCTTTGCACGCTATAAATGTGCAAAAATTTCATTAAAAGCTATTTGTCGTATCTAAAAGCTGTTTTTGTATATTAAAAGCTGTTTATCATGAAAAGATAAACTAACATATAGCAAAGAACTGTTTTGTATGCTTCATTTCCTGTACCTTTGTATTATATTACCATTTCATTAATTATTTTCGGGAAGTCCATAAAAGATTTTTATCGTCAAAAATATATTATTTATTCATGGGTTGAAATTGTCAATTTATTTCGTTTAATAAACCCATGCATACGGCATATATTAGATAGTTGCATTTTAGGGTTGAAAACCTATAAGTTTAACAAAAAAATATTCTGTCATGTCGCAGGAACACAAGTATGCGACTGTAAACGCGACGGTCGTGGGCTTGATTACCAAACGGAGGAATGAAATATTTAATATTTTCATTTCTTCGCTTTGGTAACAAGGCAAAGCGCGGCGTTGAGTTCCGCCACTCAACAAACAATGCTGAAATAAAATAAATAAAAAATATACATTCTAAATCAGAATTTTTAAGATCAGTCTCTTTAAGTAAATGAATAATGCTTCAAATTATAAAACGATAATTGGGAAATAATAAATAAAATGTACAATTGTACATTTACAATATTCATTTTTCATTAGAAAGAACAATGTGGAATAGTATGGTAGTGTAGAATAAGGAACAACTTTTTAACACTAAGTACTGTGGAATAAAAAGTGGGCAGTGTTTGCCGCATTGTAATTTTTTTTGGCGCCCATCCAAATAAGCCTCGGTCTCGTTCAATGGTTGAAAGACATCTTTGAAAATTAGTTTAGTCAATAAGTAACCTCCAAATGATTGCAAAAGTTCTTTGATAAGGGAATATCTTATTAAAAAAACCTTTCTTTCGTTTGAGGAAAATTATATGCGGCGCAATAGGAGCTTATTGAGTTTGAAATTTAAGAGGGTACATTTAGGGACGATCAGCCTCAACTTCACCCGCATTAAGATAATGTATCCGCCAGAGAGATAAACGAGAATTATGTTGACAAGTCATAAAAATGATAAATTATTATTTGCTTTACTCCAATTATCAATTTCTTTAGACACTTTCAATTAATTGGTTAAAAATAGCTAATCCTTGTTTGAAATGATATTGAAAGTTGATGAAAATTATGAAATGATAAGGACACTTCAATAGACATAATTTTTTATCAAAATTTGAATTAAAGCAATATTTTTAAATGTATAGTATTATACGTATAAAGAGAATTAAAAATGATATAGGTCATTGCTAATTAACTATGACATACGGCTTAGATACAATTACACATACAAAATAAATTGTTATTAATCAACATTAAAAGAAATAGTAAAATTTATTCGACTTTTTATTATTTTTGTCTCCTTCTATCTGACATTAGTCTCTTATTGTCCAAGATACGCCTTCCGACTAAATCTAATCCAGTTGGATCAATCTTTTCCTCCTAGTTCATTAGCTCTCATGTCCTGCATCACAACATCCAACCAACGATTCCTTAGTCCGAGGGGTCTTATTCTAGGGGCAATAGCGAGGCACTTCCTTCTGTTATAGTTTCTAGGTCAGCGCGCAACGTTGCCATACCATCTCAGGCTGTTATGAGCCTATCCGCAACGTCACGAATCCCGGGACTAACTCGAATGATTATGTTACATAATCACTCAGACCGTGCTATGCCACATACGTAATACATTAATTCAGTGTCAGATCTTAAGCTTTATTATACGTTGAGTGACAGAATTAAGTTACGGAGCGCTTTGCCTTATCAGAAGGAGGAAATGAAAAAAGTCTTTCCAGATTAAGGATCGTACCTACTACCGACAAGGTTATTTTCCTTATTCAGACGTTGCTTCACTGTGCCACAATGTTTTCTTGAAAAATAAATACAGCGATAAAACGAGAGTTGCCTAGCTATGTTCATCAAGATAATTCTAAAATAAACATAAGTAGCTAGTTTACTCAAAACAATGGAAAGGATAAAGTCCAGGCGAGCACTTCACTACGTCGATAAAACTAAAGGACAAAACTTCTTTCCCTTCACTAGTATGGTTTCAGTAGTTCTACATATTGATATAGGCTATACTAGTATCTATCGCATTTCGTCTGAAAACAAATTACAAATATTTTTGACAGCACTAAAACGTTGCCTTTAAATTTCAAAACAATTTGTCCGAACTGGTAACCTATGCCGACGCGTGCTGGTCGAATTCAATTTGCAAGCTCCATCGAATGTGTTGACTCGTGTGAATTTCCATTATGGAAATTTTATGAAAGTACACATAGAGATACAGTTGTGTTGGATTGTATTGGATTTTGATTAGTATTGTAGGAGACGGTAAATTTATAAATCTTGTTACATTTCAACTACCTTATAAGATCTTCGGCCTTGAGGGAATGAAGATTTGGAAACGTTTGCATTTTAAATATAAATACTTTGAAGATAAAGTTGGATTTGAAGTAACAATCAAGCACGATGACAAATTCTTTTCAAGATCCTGACTCTACAAACAATAGTTAGGGGTTCGATTTCTACTCAAGAAATAAAAAAAAAAAAATAGCTTCACGCTGTATCCCGCACACAGCAGGGTAGGCAGAGGGAACCTAGTGTTAAGACACAGGCATTGCGTGTTGAGTGGCAGAACTCAACGCCGCGCTTAACCTCGACACCAGAGCGAAGAAATGGAAACATAAATTTAAGTAAATATTTCATCTCCTCGAGTGGGGATCGAACCCACAACCGGCCGGTTTTGCAGTCACACCTCGTGCCGCTGCGCCACGACCGGCCTCAACACTTAGATTGCATTTGGCAGAATTTCAAATTGCGACATTCTTTATGAAAATATAAATCACAACGACCGCGTACCTGAGTGCGGTTAAATCATTTACTCGTATAGTATATTCATATGTGAAAACTATCAGCGATGTCATTATTGTAAAGCCTTTGTGAAAATTTGCTTTTAAAAGAATTATACTTACTATATTTTATACTTTATTTCCATAACTTTAAGTCAGATGAGGTGCAGAGTATGTGGCTGTAAACGCAGCAGCAGTGGTGGCTGGTGGTAAATTTATATTCTTCGCTGTGGTGTCGAGGCAAAATTCGGCGTTGAGTTGCGCAACTCAACAGATCTGAGTTTCTCTGTTGTGTGCGGAATGCAGCATGAAGCTGATTTTATTTTTATTTCCCTAACATGCCTTTCAAAATTGATTGATGTACTTAGATGTATGGTTCCATAAATTTTCCATAATTGAATCGACGTCTCTTTGAATAACATTTCTTACTGAGTCTTATAAATCCAGTTGAAGGTGAATGAAGGTGTTGTGTAGGCTTAGGAACGCTAGTTCAAATCAAATTAACTAAATATTTTTAAACCAATATACTTTATAATATTCTTAACTCCGTAGAGTAATACGTACTTTTTATATTCATTAAATCAAGTCCATTTCACTAATACAAACATTAACGTAGAAAATATTTGAATCTTCAAAACCCTTAAGGGCCAACCTGGCCAGTGTTAGTGGTACAGTATCTGAATGTAATGGTTACAGGTTCGATACAGACTCGGGGAGATTTTTCTATCTTTGGTAAGACAATGTCCTAATGTCTCGATTTTAGGCGCAAAGTTGGGAACGAAGTGTCTCTACAATAGAGCTTTTCTCTGTAGAATTATCCTTATATAAAGAAAAACGAATGTGATTAAAATCCTTACATAATTAATAAATATCTGGCTTATATAAAAAATCAACTACTCCGGTGCAGTGGCACAGCATCTGACTGTAAACGCGACAATTATTTGAGATAAATAATTATATTATATGGACTTTGGTTACAAAAAACGTTGTGCTTGGTACCGCCACATAACACACGATGTCTGAAAACTGAGAAAGAGAGTGGCTTTACCACTAAAGGTTCCCTCAACCTACTCAGCTATGAGCGGAATACAGAGTGAAAATATATTTTAATAGCAATGTTTACATATATAAAAATTACATAAATAAATGTAGAATTTTAAATTAGAACAAAATAATACAATTAAAAAAAAATATCTTGGTAGGTATATCCAATATTTAATTATACTTTAATATTTCTAAAAACTTAATACCATATTAAATAAATATGATAAAAGCTAATTATCGCGATATAACTTTTAATTAAGCTCACACAATTAGAGTATTTGTACAATAATGCTTGTAATATATTATTCTCTATATCGGAATAAAATTGGAATTTATTAAGGTAATTATGTTTGGTATTTTAGTCAGCGCAATCAAAAGCTTTGTTTGTGATTCGTATTTGTAGGATATTGTATAAAGTTCGACGCGTAATAAAGCTGTTAGAGGACGTCCCGTTTACCTAGAATTATTTAATTTGGGAGTAGACAGTACAAATAAAACAAAAACATCCGAAATTTATTAATTTATGTGCGTATTGGCAGGGTGCGTAGTACTAGGTGACGGTATTATAAACGTTCGCAGCGCTCATGGTGGCCAAAAGTAGAAAAAATTTAGGCTTTGTCACTTATTAATGTCAAAGCAATCTGTTCGACTTATCGTTTTACTAAGTTATTAAAAATTAGTCACAGCAGTTGCAGTTGTTCTACAATGCAACAAATACATTTACATGTAATAGGTATATTTATAGCGAAGTATGTGATGCAGAAATACAAACAGAAATAAACAACTCAACTATTTATATAAAAAATTACAATCAAATGAAGAACAAAATATGTAATACCCCTAAAAAAACATACACAGATGTGGCGACTTCAACAAAAAAAAACATTTTACTGGGTTTTCATCTATCTGTAATGATGAGCAACTTATAGATCTTGTAGGTGTAACATTCAACAATTTCCATTTATTATTAAAAAACATTAGCAACCAATCACAAATACAGTATTAATAGTTTTTTTTTATTTTAATTATTTTTTTTCTTATATCACATTTCGTTTCGTTCACGTTTTGATATTATAATAATCATTTATTTAGAAAATAAATTATTATAATAATATCAAAACTAAGTAACTACTATACTAACTACCATTAAATTTGCTTTGTTTCCTTGTTTTTCAGTAAAACTACAACTAAAAAAGTAGTAAACAAATTCAGATATAACCAAAGTAAAACACAATTTTGAATAGAGATTACTTACGTCTCTCAATTTGAATAACCAGAAATGATTTATCGACACTTTTTCAACCCAAATCACACTAATTAAGTAATATAAATGAATTTGAAAGTATGTTACGAATATTTTCAAACAATCCCGCAATCATATGTCAAAGCGTCAGAGCCCACAAATTTGCGTACACTGGGTGGCGCTGTAGTCGTGCACGGTACCAATTGCAAAGAAAAATCAATATATGCGTATATTTCTAATTTTAAAAGTAGTGCATGCGGCCGCAATTTTAAGTTTGTCAATTTTTTTAAGTTGAAAATCCGTTGACCGGCCCTCGGTGGCCGAATCTGAATGTTAAATTTATATTTAGATTCCAAACATTATATAATGTTTGGAATCTAAATATAAATATAAATTGTGAAGACACTATGGCGCTGTGGAAACAGATAAGACTGTAAACGCAATTTAAGTAGTTGTAGGTTCGATCGCCACTAGGGAGAATGATAAGCTTGCATTTTTTTCTTTTGTGTTTGCATAATACAAAGCGTGGCATTTCCTGTGCATTGTCATCAGTCATGGAAGAGTTTTATTATAATTATATATATTTAGATTTATTTAGTTTGTACCACCACCACCAGTTGTTTGAGGCCGGTCGTGGCGCAGAGGCACAAAGTGTGACTGTAAAATCGACTGGTTGTGGGTTCGACCCCCACTTGAGGAAGTGAAATATTTATTTATATTTTCATTTCTTCGCTCTGGTGTCGAGGCAAAGCGCGGCGTTGAGATTTGATTTTTTTTAGTTTGTACCAATTACAAGTACTACTACTGACTACAAGTAGCAGTAGTAGTAGCCGTTCTCGTTAGGATTTACATAGAAATTGGTACTGTAAATAACTTTTTAATTAATATTTAATATAATTTTAAGTGTTATCAAAATACAACTACATACGGGATTCAACGCGAAGCTGTAAAAAATATAAACATTTTTTAATTGCAATGTCGATCGTATTATTTAACAATTTTACTATCTCGTACATACCTACTGTTAGCTTTGTGATAAATTTTTACTGTTGTTGCATTTTGTTATTGTTTTCTTAAGCAAATAGTATACGTTACACGTGTTTGACTTTATACCTACCTATATTGTGCAAACATTACAATAGCACTACGTAATTGAATGACGTTTTGAATATACATATGTACGTAAGTTAATAACCTGTTTGATGGGTGTCCCTTTTGTGTACTAAACCTAAATCATTCCAAATACATTACTTCTAGTGGAAATTGAACCTCCATCTTTCACGATTACTGTTTTACACTTCTGAAAATGAAATTTAGCACATAGATTATTTTGTTTCACGTTTATCCCTCACATTGCATGGTAGACAGACTCCTCCATTCCCAGGAGGTTTAGGTGTGAGTAGGTTCCCAGTTGAGTCATGGCGCAGGGACACAAGCGTGCCACTGTAAGGGCGACATATTGCGGTTTCCATTTCTAGTCTAGAAAATGAAATATATATGTATATGTGATTATTTTCCTTGCTCTGGTAACGAGGCAAAGTGCGGCGTTGAATTCCGCCACACAACACACGAAGCCCTCAGAATTCGGGGGAAAGTGGGTAACGGAAGAGTTAATGTTAAATGTTACAGGGATAACAATACCACATAATATATTAACAAATTTAATTATAGAAAGCCGGTAATATGGTGTTAACTCGAAGATAAAATAAACAATCCGATAACCGATCTTGCCAAAGGAGTTTACCCAGAAGTTTGTGCATTCTCTACATAACTAAGCTGTCTGGTCAGCGCGATAAGCCGACCCTAGTTTCTTACTATCATAATATAATTTAGTAAAGACAGTAATATAAATTATATAATTTTCTCAGATTGAAAAGTTAATTAGGGAAACAATAACAATATACACCTAACAAATTAGTGTTAGGCGTTGAGATGCAACAGAGTGTCATGACACTACTTTCATTGCATACTCTGCTTTATGAAGGGAATTATTACTAACTAGCGGCTCGCCCACGGCTTCGCCCGCTTAAAATACATGATTATTGATTTAATAAGCAGAATTGATTGACAACTATAATGAGTTCTAATATGATTTTTTTACGACATTATCGTCAAAGAATTTTTGATTGTTTTAATTAAAAAAATACGACCATTGTTGATATTTGATATTTATAAAATATACATAAAGCTAATTATTTATTACACGTATATATTTTTGTAACTTTTATGTTCTTTTTACCTAAATAATATACTCTGTTAAATGTGCTGACGTCAGTGAATAATTTAATTTACTCATTCAGAAACAGCCTTAAATGTTAAATTATTGATTTGAAGGATTCATAATATTCTTTGTAAAATAACTGTAATAATTGCATATTAACTCCTGTACAGTTTTTAAATTAGTTAGGTACATATATTATATGAACGAACTAACCAAAAAATCTTTGTATTTACTTGATATTTCTTTCAAGATCGTTCTTTATCTCTGTAATGAATTAATTACTACTTCTTTCAAATAACGATAACTTTTTTTTAATGAATCGATTTTGATGAACTGAACTTTAGTAGTTAAAAAAAAAAAATTAAAAAATTTTTTTAAAGAGGCCGGTCGTGGCGCAGTGGCACGAGGTGTGACTGCAAAACCGACTGGTTGTGGGTTCGATTCCCACTCGAGGAGATGAAATATTTATTTAAATTTATATTTCCATTTCTTCGCTCTGGTATCGAGGTTAAGCGCGGCGTTGAATTCTGCCACTCAACACGCAATGCCTCCAGAATTCGGCAGAAAGTGGGGAACGGAGTGTCTTAACACTAGGTTCCCTCTGTCTACCCTGCTGTGTGCGTACAGCGTGAAGCTAATTTAGTAGTTAAGTTGAGTTAAAACAAAGTAATTGGTGAAATTGTCAAGTAAATCGGTTCAGTGCTTTCCGAGAAAAATGTGGACAAAAATATGTCGACAGACAGACAGACAAGAACTTAACTTAACTTAGCTTCACGCTTTATCCCTTGCGGGGTAGTCAGAGAGAACGGAGCGCCAAACGCTACGGTCTCTACATACCTCTTTCGCTTCGTCCACTGTCATCAACCTCTTCATACATGCCCTTCGGGGGGTCCTCATGCTTTTTACGTGACCTTCCTCCAGTATCTTTGATACTGTGTTTTCGAAGGTCAACCGAGGTCTCCCCCTACCTCTCTTACCGCTCACTTTTCCATCATAAATCTTTTTTGCCATTCTTTCATCACTCATTCGTTCGACGTGCCCAAACCAGCTGAGCACGTTCTTCTTCATTCTCACCGTGACATCCTCGCTAGTACCTGCCATTCTGTGTACCTCTTCATTGCGGATTCGATCAGCTAAGCTGACTCCGCATATCCTACGAAGAGATCGCATCTCCACAGCATTCATCTTTCTTTCATTCTTCTTCTGTAATACCCACGTTTCGCTGCCGTATAACAGAGTCGGTACCAAAACTGCATTGTGTACGGCCAAACGCGCAGCTGTGCCGACGTTTCGCCGTCTCATCAATGCAGCTAAGGCTCCGTTAACCTTGTTACCGGCAGCAATACGCCTTTCCACATCCATCTCGTATCTTCCATCTCTACTGAACATACTTCCCAAGTATACCACTTCATTCACTTGTTCTAATATCATACTATTTACACTAATCTTGCATTCCGTCCTTTCTTCATCTCTTTCAAAAATCAGAACCTTTGTCTTATTCACATTGAGGCTTAGACCATTATATTCACACCCTTCTTTCAGAGTGGTGACCAATGCCTGCAACTCACATTCTGATGATGCAATAAGCACTGCATCATCTGCGTACAGCAGGCAATTCACATTCAGGTCACCTACTTTCACTCCCATATCACTTTGTTTCACTCCTTGGAGACAGCTATCCAAATACAAATTGAACAACCAAGCTGACATGGCGCAACCTTGTTTAACACCCGATCGGATGTCAAACCAGGGCGACATGCCAGCTCCTACTCGCACGCAGGCTGAGTGATCTCTGTAAAGAGACTTTACAGCCTGCAGCAAGGGTCCGCTCACATTGTACCGGGGTAGTATCTCCCATAATTTCGCTCTAACAACTCTGTCAAACGCCTTTTCCAAGTCCACAAAAGCACAGAAAACTTTTTGGTTAACGGCCAAAAATTTTTCCGTGATCATGCGGAGGGAAAAGATCTGATCCATACACCCTCTTCCAGGTCTAAAGCCCCCTTGGGCCTGCCACAACAACCTTTCAGATCTCTCCTGCATTCTTCTCGCTAAAACTTTGGCATAAACTTTACTACCTAAGCTAATCAAACTGATAGCCCTATGGCTTGCGCAGTCTATCTGTGAACCTTTGCCTTTATACAAAGGCACGATGACCGCACCTCGCCAATCGTCTGGGACCTCCCCTGATTTCCAGCACAAATTGCACAAAAACCAGAACAAGTCCAAGACGCGTGGCCCACCATATTTGACCATCTCGGCAGTAATTCCATCTGCTCCCGCTGACTTACCACATTTCAGACTTCGTATTGCACTCTCAACTTCTTTTACACTGATTTCGCCATCAGCTACATCAAGACTCAGCGTTTCGCTGCTACTTGAGACTGAGGCGTCATCACATTCATACATCTCCTTGTAAAATTCCGCCCATCGCTGCAAAACGTGTGGCTGTTCTGTTAGAATTTCACCGTCCTTCGAAAGCACCCCTTTCATTCTACAGGCTAACGAGCAACCTCGAGAAACACTAACTTCTCTCCAGAAAAGCTTCGTATTTTCCTTGAAGTTGTTCGTTTACCTTTCATCTCTTTCATTCTCTACCTTTTCACGCTTCATCTTGATCAGTACTTTCGTCTGGTGCTTTTGCAGCTTATACTCTTTCTTTTTTATCTCTCTCATACTTTTATCTTTACCAGAGGCTTTATAGTCCTGCCATGCCTTCTTCTTTCTTTCTACTGCATCTTGCACTTCATCATCCCACCATTAATCACGCTTTTTGCTAAAGCCCCTTTTACCTTTACCACATACCTCTATCGCTGCTTCCTTCATACAATCCCTAAGGTTCTGCCAGCATACTTCAATATTTCCATTTCCAGATTCACTGCTGTCTAGCTTTTTGGAAACTCTTTCTTGATATTCCTTTCTAGTCGGTGGATCTTGAAGCTTCCAGCTTCTTATGCGGTAATTCGACTCCAAGTCTGGACACCTCGTGTAGTTGCGCCAACCCGCGAACAGACCCCTTATTCTAGCAACGACTAGATAGTGGTCTGTTCCCAGATCAGAACCCCTAAACACTCGTGTGTCCATGACTTGGCTTCGAATACGCTGATCCACTAGGAATAAATCAATCATACTTTTCCCTTCCGTTCGCTCCCATGTATACATGTGAATTTTGTTTGTGGTCAAACATAGTGTTTGCCACAAACAAATTCCTTTCCTTGCAAATTTCCAATATAAGCTTTCCAGCCTCATTTATTCTCTTGTCACCATACTGACCTAACACTCCCTCGTAACCGCTTCGCGCAGTTCCGACCCATCCGTTCAAATCGCCACATATTATTAATTTTTCATTCCCTCTAACGCTACCTAGAACATCCCTGACACTCTCCCAAAACTCCTCGAGTTCGCTTAATAGAGCTGAGGATACTGGCGCATACGCCACTAACAAGAATACTCTTGTTAACCCCAGCTTGAAGCGAACCCAAAGCAGTCTCGGGTTGATCGCCTTGTACTCAACCGCTGCACTAACCAATCGAGAGGACAATAACACACCTACACCTTGACAGCCCCGCTCGCTCTCTGGTACGCCGGCCCAGAAAGCGACCCGACTGCCCGGCAAATCGGTCGTGTCATTGCCCTTTCGCTTGGTCTCTGTCACACAAACGACATCCAAATCTCTATCATCCATCACATCTAATAATTCATTCATCTTTTCTTCCATCCCTCCTCTTACATTCCACGTAGCTATTTGTAGCTCCGTCCTCCACCTCCCGCCGTTCCGGACATGGCGTGTTGGGTGGCGGTCCCCAACGCCGCATTCGTCGCCACTTGACACACCAGCGGGGACGCACTGGTGCGCGTCGCCTTGGGGGGACGCCCTATCAGTGCGCTCTCTCGAGGTGCACGTGGCGGATGGAACGTTGCAGCCCTCGTAAGGGCTGGCAGGGGTCGCTGCGAGCAAGCCTTCCATCTTGGACCCCCACAAGAAATTAAAAAAAATATATTTTTGCTTTCTATTATTCTTTTTAAGTGTCCCTCTATCCATTTCAGTGAAAATTACTAAATGTACAGACAAAATATTTTTACTGTCTTATTATATATAGAGATTAATGCGTATATAATATACGTTATACGACATCTTTTCTTATAGCTATGCTAAAAATAAATAAATTGTAACAAGTTTATATGAATTTCGAATTAGCTTGATGAGAACGTATGGCTTACCTTTATTTAAAAGTAAAGTTTCAGCTTATTAAAAAAAAAAACATTTATAGCAATTTTGTCGCACAACATTTTTTTTTTGATAAATAAAATAAACAAACACTAAATATTAGGAGAAGCTCGCCAAAATTCAATAGTGAAAATTGCAACTAAATCTGTTAAGCCAATCCTGAGATTAACGTGCCACAAACAAATATACAAAAAAAAAATAAAAATCATTGTTTTTTTCTATGTTACTAGTAATTTTTTTTTTATATTCAGATTCCATGTACAGACACCGATCTGTTACGATTTTATTGTAAGTATAGATATAGATGATGAAGCCATTGTGCCACAGCGAGAAGCTATAGTTTGGATTCGATGCCCACTCGAGGCAACAAACTATTTGCAATCTGAATTGGAGACATTCCACAATGTCTCCAATTCAGATTGGAAGTGGGATATATACTATACTACTGATATGTGCGTAGTAGGTACAGCGTGAATGTGAAAATGATTTATGATGAAAATGTATACATACCATCAAACACATTCTAATTACTCAATACGCAATGTCTCGAAAATTGCCGGAAAGTTGAAAAGAGAGTGTTTTAACGCTCCTCTGTCTACCCTACCAAATACGAGTAAAGCGTGAAACTGAAAAAATAATTTAATAGTCCTTAAATCTATTTAGATAATTATAATACCTATTATAATTATCAGAATAAAGTCACACAAGGCCTTTTTAGTAAATTTGGCCATGTACACAGATAAAATATAAATAACCCTCTATTGTTAGAATACATTGGACGTACTATTTTAAGCTTTAACGCGTTTTATATGTAAATATATGTAATTACAAAATATATGGCGGCGAACAGTGAAAATTTATGAATAAATTCAATAGCACTGTGAATAGAAATTTTTAAAACATTTTTTTATTAGCTTCACACTGTATCCTACGCACAGCACGGAGGGCAGAGGGAACCCCGAGTTAAGACACTCCCTTCCCCATTTTTCGCCGCATTCTGGTGGCATTGCTTGTTGAATGGCAGAACTCAACACCGCGCTTTCCCTTGGACACTAGAGCGAGTTACTCGAGTGGGAATCGAACTCACAACCTGTCGCGTTTACAGTCACACGTTAGGCCTCGACATTAAATTTGCAGTGATTAATACCATTTATTTGTTTATTATTAAATACAAAATGATGATACGTGTAAGACCGCATAAATTGGGTGCTAGTTTATTTTGTCGAGTTTCGTTATCAAATTTATGAAATTTTATTTTCGGTTCTCGAATTTTAAATTAGGCAAGAAGAAAAGCTTTCTAGATAGTGTTGTTTTCATGAGAAAAGGAAAATAATTCGTATATAACATTTCTCTGAGTAAGGATCAAACACTATCCCGATTCCTACTGCGCCACGATCACCTCATATTTTGATAGGTATTTAAAAAACACAGTCAAATGTAATAGCCAAAATATCGAAAATATAAATTTTACTACGGTGGTATCAGAAAATCTCTTAGTTCTGTCATAAATGTAAGTATTTATATTTATTATATTTGTATTTTTTTATAATTTAATATTATAATTTATTAATCTAAGGCAAGAAATTTAATAATCTTTTGGTTAGTCAAGATTATCTTCCGCTGGGAAGCTAGTGATTTATATGATAATCAGTCACCCATTGTACCGGAATTCATCCTATAAGATTGTACTTTGAGGTCAATCGGATTTCTTAACTACTTTTTCGCTATACATTCCTATGAACAGTGAGAAAAAAAGACTCGAGAGGCGAAATTTCAAATCCTACAATAGATTTTTTATTACGTTTAATATACATATTACGCAGGGGCACAAGCGTGCGACTGTAAACGCGACAGGTTGCGGGTTCGGTTCCCACTAGAGGAAATGAAATGGTTATTATTTTCCTTTCTTCGGTCTGGTATGGAGGGAAAGTGCGGCGTTAAGTTCCGCTACTCAACACGCAATGCATGTAGACACATGTGGGATACAGGAAACAGCGTGAGGCTAAAAAAAATATGATAGTTTCTCTAAATGAAGAAATTTCTAGATATATTGTACAGTAGTATTCAAATTGCTTGCCCATTTAGATTCCAAGCTTAATTGTCAATGCATAATTTAGTCGTCATTCGCCACAAACCTTCAGTCTTAGATATCTGTTTGTATACATCTACATCACACGTAGCCGCCAGCCGCTGGAAGCTAGCTCTGCAAATTGAACGGTAGAACTGCTTTGAAATAACAAATGAATGTAGCGTACATTTACCATTTTACCTAATTTTTCTGTATTTTTAAATGAATTGTAAAATGCCGATGTATTTTATAACGACATTTTTAATCCATCTCTTTTAGTGTAATAACAATAATGGTGTATTTACGAAGAATATTATTATTTATTCGTGTCTATTTTTTGCTTTTGCTGTTTGGTATTTATTAGATTTTGTAAACTGAAATTTGCTTTTATTTATTTTCGTTATGCCTCCAGAACTCGGCGGAATGTGGGAAATGGAGTGTTTTAATACTAGGTTCCATCTGTTTACTCTGCTGTGCGCGGGATACAGCGCGAAGCTGATTTATTTCATTTCGTTTCGTTTCGTTTCGTTTCGTTTCATTTCATTTTATTTTATTTATGATTATCTACAATGTATTTTAGATGCCAGTATATTTTTATTGACCAATATGAAACTGGTCTCATTAATCCTATTAAAAACTTTGGTATGTGCGGAAAATATTGAGTTACTGAGTTACGTAGTTTGCGTCTACTACTAGTTAGTAAGCAAGCAAACATTGAGTTACGTTTGCTTCTACTACTGGTTAATAAGCGATATTTAAAAAAAATACGTAGAAATATTTTTAAAACTTTCTTGACTTTTCTAGGACAGAATAGTTTGTTTTCGTGCGGATTTTTTTCGGCGACGTTAAATTCCGCTACTCAACACGCAATGCCTCCAGAATTCGGCGAAAAGTGGTAAGCGGAAGGTCTTAAGAATAAGCTCCCTCTACCTACCCAGCTATGCGGAATACAACGTGAAGCTGAAAAAAATAATAATTATATTGATATTATAAAAAGACGTGAATAAGGATACTAAAAATTGTAGAAAATATTTTCGTCACTCGAATAGAAATGGACGAGCAGGTAGGTATCAATCTATGTAGGAATCTAGGGTTTAACATAAAATAGTCTTTATACTCTAATAATTGTCGTAGGGTGTTCCATTGCTCTGGTACAATTAATGTTTACACTCTAACTGTTTATTATAAGATAATGAGATAAGTTCCGCCATTAACATGATATGTGTTTGTGACAACACTACCGTGGGACTTAATAGTTTAGTTTAGTTTATACTTTATTGCACACAAAAAAAATACATACACAGAAAAGAAATAAATACAAACAAGTATGCAAAGGCGGCCTTATTGCTTCAAGCAATCTCTTACAGGCAACCTTCCAAAACAAAGGACATAAAATATAAAAACAGAAGAGTGGAATAACGTTAAGTGCACATAACAAAAAAAGATAATACTAAGTAACATAAAATATACTTATGATATATACAAAAATACATAAACTAATACACAATACACAAATACACATATATTTACAACTACATACAACTATAATACATATATTTATAACTAATATAAATACCTATAAACATACATATTCTTATACAAACAAATACTACATGTAATATAACATAATATGTACAATATAAATAATAGATATAATAGAAGAGTCTACACATTTTCTAAATTAAAAAGGTGTTGTTTTAGACGTTTTTTAAAAACGTCAAGTGACACTGAATGTCGCACTTCAGTTGGAAGTGCATTCCAGAGAATAGCAACTTTCACAGTAAAGGAGTTGGAATAGAAGTGGGTATGGCAGGATGGAAGTTTGAGGAGGTTATCACTTCGCGACCTTAGTTCAAGGCGTAGAAGAGAATCGCAACCAAGGAAGTTGAATCTCTCTTTTAAATAAGAGGGTGCGAAAGGATTGTATAGGATCGAATAAAGAAGGGTAAGCATACGATAATTGCGGCGAAGTCTAATAGGAAGCCATCCAAGCTGACGACGATAATCAGAGACGTGATCGTATTTATGCAGGCCAAAGACAAATCTTATACATAGATTTTGTAACCGCTCTAGTTTATTCAATTGTTCCTCAGATAAATCCGGGTAACATGAGTCAGCATAATCTAAAATCGATATCAGTAGCGAATGAGCTAGAGTAGTTTTGGTTTTGATTGGTAGAAAATATTTCCATCTTTTCATGGCTCCGATATTAGCGAATAGTTTTCTGCTGACCTCAGCTATCTGCGCTGACCAAGATAGTGAGTTGTCTAAAACTATCCCAAGGTTTTTAATAGTCGGCCTAACAATTAAATCAGCATCATCAAACCGTATAGTAGGAAGGCCATTTATATTTAGTTTTTTTAACTGATTTGTACTACCTATGATACTAACCTGTGATTATAGTTAACCTGGGATTAACGGTTAAGCCATAAGACCTGCTCCACGTAGCGACGTTCTGCAAATCCCTATTGAATTTACGAATAGCTTCGTCTATGTCACTCGAAGGAGTAGCAATGTAAATCTGCAAGTAGTCAGCATATAGATGGTAGGATGAAGAAAGGTTTTGGGAGATAGTATCAATGAAAATAGAGAACAGGAGAGGAGAAAGGACACCCCCTTGAGGAACACCCATAGAAGAAGAACGAAAGGAAGATATTTTGTCATTGGCTTGTACGTATTGTCTCCGATCAGTTAAATAGCCTCTGAACCATTCTGTAGCTTGAGAAGAGATGTTAATTGACCGTAGAACAGCGAGTAGTAGGTCAGTATCTACTGTGTTAAAAGCATTACTAAAATCGAGCAGAGCAATAATGGTAACATGTTGTCTATCCATATTTAGCCGTATATCATCACAGACTTTAATTAATGCAGTGACTGTACTGTGCGCACAACGAAAACCAGACTGCAAATCAGATAGTATATGGTTTTTTAAAAGGTACTGATTTAGCTGTTGCGAGACAATACGTTCTAAAACCTTTGACAGGAATGGAAGTATTGAAATGGGACGGTGGTGAGAAAAGGAATTTGGATCTTTGGACTTTGGTATGGGAAAAATGCGGGCTATTCGCCACACGTTAGGAAAGGAATTACTGGTCAGGGAAAAATTTAAAATGTGAGTTATTACAGGAGCTATAACATTAAGGGGTAAGATAACCATTTTACGATTGATACCATCGAAATCAGCGGCATCCGATTTTATACCCAAAATATTTTTTTTTACTTCGGCTAATGTGACTTCAGAAAAATGGAAGGGATTGGTTGATGGAAACGGCAGGGAACTGATAAGATTCAATGTATTTGCCTTAATAGTACCGTCCATAGGTAAAATTGATGTGAAATGCGTATTTAACGCATCAACATCAATATCGCGGTTCAAGTCTTGACGTTGCCTAACGATTCAAGAAACTGCCAGGATTTTCGTGGATTTAAATTTTGTAAATTAAAATTAATAGTGATTTATTCTTTTATAAATCATGACCTAAGTCTATATTTTATGATATTTTATGTTTTTTTACTACATATGGTGTATTAGGCCAGCCGTGGAGCATAAGCGTGTGACTATAAACCTGTCAGAGGTTGTGGGTCCGATTCCTTTTACATGAAATGAAATATTTAATAATTTCATTTCATGTCGAGATATAGCGCGGTGTTTAGTTCCGCCAGTCAACTATATCTTAAAACTAGATGTCTACCTTGATGTGATCGGAATACAGCGTGAAGCTAACAAAACCAATATATATATAAGACTCGTTGGTGAAATGAAGTTTAGGTAGTAGGGGAGAGGGGGGCACATTCGAACGATTTTTAAACTTTGTGTCATATCTAAAAATTCTACAGTTTTTAACTTCTTTTCTATTTCACAATACTTAGTCCAACTATTGTGCCACAAAATCGTAGCATCATATGTAGAAAAATATATAAGTTAAAGGTGCAATATCAACTTTAGTAGCAGTAGTCAAATGTTCAAAGCTGCCTCCCTTCCGGGGTAGCTTTGAACATATATGGGGCAGTTTTGAACTTTCTTCGAAATCAATGAAATTAAAAGGCTTATCAAATTTTTAAGTAATTTTATTAATAAACTTAACAATAGAAACGATGGAGATCAAATATCGGTACCATTTTTGACTTAAAACTTAAAACGTAAAAAAATAATATACCTGGTTCAATATTGCGATTGTACTAGTACTTTAATATCATTAATAGACTTTCAGAAACGAACAAACTAAAAAGTAGCTTTGGCTTCGTAGAAGTAATTACCATTATGGGATCAATCATAGAATAAATCTAATATTATGAAAATGAAACAAAATAAAAAAATAACTTAAATCAGCTTCACGCTGTATCCCGCACACAGCAGGGTAGGCAGAGGGAACCTAGTGTTAAGACGAGTGTCTTAACACTAGGTTCCCTCTGCCTACGTACGTACGTTTACGTTCCCCACTTTCTGCCAAATTCTGGAAGCATTGCGTGTTGAGTGGCAGAACTCAACACCGCGCATAACCTCGACACCAGAGCGAAGAAATTTAAGTAAACATTTCATCTCCTCGAGTGGGGATCGAACCCACAACCAGTCGGTTTTACAGTCACACTTCGTGCCGCTGCGTCACGACTGGCCTTTGTTTTTTATAATTATATTCAAAACTGCCCCCTTGATTTTGTTCAAAGCTGCCTCAGGGGTAATTGAAAAGTTACAAACGTTTTTTTTTCAAGTAAAAGTTTAAAAATTGTAGTAATCTCTAGTTTATTGCATGATATATGAAACATTCTAACTAAAAATGGAAAAAATAAAACCATATACCTTGAATTGGATCCCTGCGATCCTTACGCGTTTATTTAAAAATGTATAAAATTTTACTCAAAATCAAACACTCTTCGTAACTCAACAACTGGCTCTCATATATCAGCGGTGACAAGTGACACGTGTGAAGATTAGTGCTGCCACTACTCAAAAAAAATCTACCAAAATTTCTTTTTAAAATAGCTCTGTTAACACATATTTTTAAAGGTGCCCCTGTTCTAAGCTGCCCCCCTCTCCCCTACATACTTTCTAAATGTGTAATACAAAAATAATAAAAGCTAGTTTTACAGCTATATAACTAAGGTAATTTGACAAAAGATATTGTTGCTATAAAGGTTTCCTCATGTAGAAATTTTAATTTACATTTACTCTATACAGTGAGTAATAAATAAAATTTATATTGTTAAACACAAAAAATACATTCAAATTAGCTTCACGCTGTATCCCGTACACAGCAGGGTAGGCAGAGGGAACCTAGTGTTAAGACACTCCGTTCCCCACTTTCTGCCGAATTCTGGAGGCATTGCGTGTTGAGGGGCAGAACTCAACGCCGCGCTTAACCTCGACACCAGAGCGAAGAAATGGAAATATAAATTTAAGTAAATATTTCATCTCCTCGAGTGGGAATCGAACCCAGAACCAGTCGGTTTTGCAGTCACACTTCGTGCCGCTGCGCCACGACCGGCCTCAAAATACATAAAATTAATACTATAGCACCAATACTAAATTAAATACATTCTTGTTTAACGACTGCACAGTGTTGTGTTTATATTCGTAACGTGAGAGGCGGTTATCGCAATTATTGGGGTTGATTCAGTTTATTTATTCGTATGACCTCGACTTGCGAAGGAATTCGGCAGACAGCCAAGTCCTATCATAACTTAGAGAAAAAATAAAAACTTTTTGTGTTTAATGTGTCAGTTGTGTTTAAATGTTTGATAAAACTAAGCATACAACGAGTATGTAAACAACTGTATTGTTCTTACAACTTTTCATCTTAATATCTATTCATATAGTAATTTTGTAACTGATCGCTATCCGAACATGGAAGATAATGAGAAAATCTGCTATTGCGGGTATTTATGGAAAACCAAAACATTTATTTTTATTTTTTTGTCTGTTTGTCTGTGCATTTGTACACGCTATTCTCAGAAATGGCTTAACTGATTTAAATGTAGTTTTCATAAATAAACGAAGTATTATTACTTTATAGTATTTCATTCGACAAAATTGCTACAAAATTTTATAAAATGTACAGAAACTATAGTTTTCAATGTATCGATATTGTCTTTTAAGTGATTGTAGTGAATATTATCTTTTAACAAAATTAATTAATAATAATAATAATACATGTAAATTCCTATTTCATTCGATATTAATATTATATTCTTACACTACATTCTATTTTCAAATTTACTTAAAACTAAATTGTTAATATTTATATTTAATATTCATCCGCACGCAGCGCATTCGCATGACAAACTTGTTTCGAGTTTTTTTGCTGTGCGTGACGTAGCCTGCTTGCTAGCTACGAGTAAAGAGTCGGCTACTATCGCTTGCGACGTTCACTTGTTTTAATATTGTACTCATTGCTTGTATTCAATTTTAAGCCTTATCTTCTTGCTAATACGTATCTGTTTTGCTTATCTGTTTCTTTTACTATTTCTTTAAATTTCTTTATTTCCTTCTGTGATTGTGTAAAATTATTTTCTTTGTATATCTTCTTAAGTGTTAATAAATTTGGACAATTATTCCACAAAATTTTGGAAATTTAATTTCACTCCATAATTAAAAATATAAAATATTATTAAATAGCGTATTTCACAAAAGCCGCTATATTGGTGAACCCGAAATTAGTGGACACTACATTAAATATCTACGTTTTCTGCTGGCAAGAAGATTAAAAACGGCAAGAGGCCATTTTGACGACCTTTGCAAGGTGACCTCTAGTACACGATGGAGGACGCGACTACATCCAACGTTTGTAGGATTGGCGTGCGTATTCCACCATTCTGGCCGGAAGAGCCAGCCCTTTGGTTTTCACAAATTGAAGGTCAGTTTGCTTTATCTAATATAACAAGTGATGCTACAAAATTTTATTACGTTGCCGCTCAGTTGGACAATCAATTTGCTGTCGAGGTGAAGGATATTATAATTTCTCCTCCCGAGACGGATAAATACGTCACTCTTAAAACGCAGCTAATTAAAAGAATATCTGCGTCTCAAGAAAAGAAGGTGATGCTGTTGCTGAGGCATGAGCAACTAGGTGATCGCAAGCCATCGCAGTTTCTGCGATACATACAAGATCTTGCGGGTTTGTCTGTTCCCAAAGATTTTTTAAAAACATTATGGTCTAGTAGATTACCACAAAACATTCAAACTGTTATAGCTTCGCAGCCTGATCTACCTATAGAAAAATTAGCTGACCTGGCAGACAAGGTGCACGAAATAGCACCCTCATCACCACAAGTCGCAAGCACGTCTGCGATGGCCACACCCCCTGCACCCTCCATGTTGGAAGAAATGGCCAAGCAGATCCAACTCCTGACCAAGCAGGTATCTGAACTCTCGACCCAGGTACGTCACAATTCGATACCATTCAAGTTCAGAGAGCGTTCCCGGAGCCATTCCAGGCATCGTCGGAAGTTAACTTCCCACCAAAAATGTTGGTACCATTTTAAATTTGGTTCCAACGCAAAAAAATGTGTACTGCCATGTACTTACGGAGAGTCGGAAAACTCTCTGGGCAGCCGGAAGTAGCGGCCAACGTCTGCCCTTTACCTACAGGCCGTCTTTTTATTACCGACCGTATTTCAAAAATGCTTTTCCTCATAGATACTGGTTCTGATCTCTGCGTTTTTCCACGGTTGGCTACCAAGGCGCCCTGTACCAAGACGAAGTATGAACTTATGGCAGCCAACGGTACAGTCATTCATACTTACGGTCCTACATTATTGCAGTTAGACCTAGGACTGAGACGTACTTTCACCTGGAAATTTACCATCGCTGATGTTTCGAAACCGATTATCGGCGTAGATTTTCTGATATTTTACAATCTTCTTGTAGATTGCAGATATCAGCGCCTCGTCGATGGAACTACTACTCTATCAGTGCAAGCACTAAAAGAAAATATCTCCGATGACCTTGCGTCAGTCAAAGCCATCTCGGGAGAATCAAAATACCATCAGCTGCTTCATGAGTTTCCAGAGGTAACGAGACCATCAGGTACGTCTTCCCTTCCTAAGCATAATACTGTGCATTATATCAAAACCATACCCGGACCACCAGTTACCAGTAGACCTCGTCGTTTAGACCCAGTTAGACTGAAAGCGGCCAA
Organism: Heliconius himera; assembly: GCA_021202915.1. Lineage (NCBI taxonomy): Eukaryota > Metazoa > Arthropoda > Insecta > Lepidoptera > Nymphalidae > Heliconius > Heliconius himera. Next base: position 159,833 of record JAJHJA010000750.1, on the reverse strand, counting down.
AAAAGAATTTGATGATATGCTCTCACAGGGAACTGCCCGCTCGTCTAACAGTTCGTGGTCTTCTGCTCTGCACTTAGTTAAGAAGAAGGACGACGGATGGAGACCATGTGGTGATTATAGAGCACTCAATGCTCGCACAGTTCCTGACAGGTATCCTATACGCCACATCCAAGATTTTTCCTACCAACTCTCTGGTTGTTCGGTATTTTCAACTATCGACTTGGTTAAGGCGTACAATCAGATACCAGTACACGTCGATGATATCCACAAAACAGCCATTACAACTCCTTTTGGACTTTTTGAGTTCCCGTACATGACCTTCGGACTGCGCAATGCAGCACAAACCTTTCAAAGGTTCATGGACGAAGTACTACGTGACTTTGATGAGTTTTGTTTTGGTTACTTAGACGACATTTTGGTATTTTCCAGTTCTGAAGAGCAACATCAGCGCCATCTCAGACTACTCTTCACCAGGCTCAAGGAGTATGGTGTTTTGATAAACACATCCAAATGTGTCTTCGGGCAGCGACAGGTAAAATTTCTTGGTTACCTAGTGTCAGGTTCTGGGACTCAACCTTTAGAAACGAACGTAAAGAGCATACAGGAGTGCAGCGTGCCTAAAACTGCTAAGGAATTAAGACGTTTCCTTGGTATGTTTAATTTTTATCGTCGTTTTATTCCCGGCGCCGCAAACATTCAAGCACCATTAGACTCTGCGCTTTTAGGACCCAAGATGAAAGGAGCTAGGCCGATCACAATGACACCTGAGATGATGGAAGCTTTTGATAAATGTAAGACTTGTTTATCTCAAGCCACGTTATTGGCTCATCCAGATTCATCTGCAGAGCTGGCTATTGCCACTGATGCATCTGATGTCGGTATTGGAGCAGTACTTCAACAACGTGTCAACAACATATGGCAACCTCTTGGTTTCTTTTCTAAGAAATTAACATCTGCACAAAAGAAATATAGTCCTTACGACCGAGAGCTTTTAGCTATTTATGAAGCCATTAAATATTTTCGACACATGGTTGAGGCTAGAAACTTCGTGATTCACACCGATCATAAACCTCTCACCTATGCATTCAACATTAATAGGGAGAAATGCTCACCGCGTCAGTATCGATACTTTGACTATATTTCACAGTTTACAACCAGCATTCAATACTTACCAGGACGTTTGAACGTAGTGGCTGATACACTGTCACGACTGGAGGAGGTGAGTCATTTCATTGATTACCAGGCTCTGGCATTTGCTCAAGATACTGATCCTGAACTGCTAGGTCTGCTTCAAAAAGGCTCATCGTTAAAACTGGTTAAGGTAGATTTGCCAGACTCTAACCAGAAGATCTACTGTGACGTATCAATGTCTTCTCCACGCCCGTTCATTACTGAGAAATTTCGCCGACAAGTTTTTGAAGCGTTACACAGCTTGAGCCATCCTGGTAGGACAGCTACAGTGCGGCTGGTAACACAAAGATTCGTATGGCCAGGGATTCGCAAGGACTGTAGAGAGTGGACACAAGAGTGTATACTTTGTCAAAAGAGCAAAGTTCACCGTCATACCCTTGCTCCCTTATCCTCAATCCCAACTCCTACGTCGAGGTTTGCACACATCCACCTCGACATCGTCGGACCTTTAACAATTTCGTCTGATTTCAGGTATTGCCTTACAGTCATCGATCGTTTCACACGATGGCCTGAGGCATACCCACTCAAAGACATCACAGCTGATTCCTGTGCTGCCGCCCTTCTCTCTGGTTGGATAGCAAGATTTGGTTGCCCTCTTCGAATTACAACCGATAGGGGACGTCAATTCGAGTCGCATCTCTTCAAGGCACTATCAGCCATGATTGGTGCACATCATTTTAGAACCACTTCATATCACCCAGCTTCTAACGGCTTGATCGAGAGACTCCATCGGCAGCTAAAAGCAGCTATCATGTGCCATCCCTCTTCAACCTGGACGGAAGCACTGCCGTTAGTGCTGCTGGGCATCCGTAGCGCCTGGAAGGACGACATTCAGGCTTCAGCAGCTGAGCTGGTTTACGGGGAGCCCCTTCGTCTTCCAGGACAATTTCTCGCACCCTCTGAAGATTACAAGACAGGTGATATCACAAATCTGGTTACTCGTCTTCGTGCTAGTATGGCACGACTCTCGCCGAAGCCCACGTCATGGCATAGGACAGGTCCTTTTCATATGCCGGCCGACCTTGCAGACTCGACACATGTTTTTTTACGGCAGGACCACGTCCGCAAACCACTGGAACCACCATATGCAGGCCCGTACAAGGTTCTTAAAAGGACGCCTAAATATTTTCAGATAGACATATCTGGTAAGCCTAACAACGTGAGTGTGGACAGGCTCAAGCCCGCATATGTTACGCGAGAGGCCGTTCCTGTATTAAACCGACCAGTTACTGCACCAAAGGCAATCTCTCAGTCTCAGTCTGATGTGGAGCAGAAACTTGAAAAGCGGACACGAAGCGGAAGAAGAGTTAGATTTCCAGACTACTATCGCCCTTAACCAGGTCTCTGGGGGGGGAGTACTGTAGTGAATATTATCTTTTAACAAAATTAATTAATAATAATAATAATACATGTAAATTCCTATTTCATTCGATATTAATATTATATTCTTACACTACATTCTATTTTCAAATTTACTTAAAACTAAATTGTTAATATTTATATTTAATATTCATCCGCACGCAGCGCATTCGCATGACAAACTTGTTTCGAGTTTTTTTGCTGTGCGTGACGTAGCCTGCTTGCTAGCTACGAGTAAAGAGTCGGCTACTATCGCTTGCGACGTTCACTTGTTTTAATATTGTACTCATTGCTTGTATTCAATTTTAAGCCTTATCTTCTTGCTAATACGTATCTGTTTTGCTTATCTGTTTCTTTTACTATTTCTTTAAATTTCTTTATTTCCTTCTGTGATTGTGTAAAATTATTTTCTTTGTATATCTTCTTAAGTGTTAATAAATTTGGACAATTATTCCACAAAATTTTGGAAATTTAATTTCACTCCATAATTAAAAATATAAAATATTATTAAATAGCGTATTTCACAAAAGCCGCTATATGATAATGTTATTCAATCACGAAAGTAATTTAGATTAGTAAATAAATAATAGTGTAGCTCAAGCGGGCGAAGCCGCGATCGGGTCGCTAGTTAAGGTAACTATAGTAGTTGAGTTTCACCTTCTTTCTTGTTTTGCTCGATATATTGGTCAAACAAAGCTCTTTGAATTACATTAATAATTTTTTTGTATTATAAGACTTAGGTTATTGTTTCCTCATAGATCATATCGTTGATTAAAATATATTGTCATACTTGTTACATAAAAACACATATAACTCTTAACCCATATAGACCCGCCGTGCCCAAATGGGGACATTTATAAAAGTACCCTCGTTGTTTTTATATTTATGCAGTTTATGTCTACAATTGTGTCGATAAATAGTGTATCGTTATGTTGTGGCCGTAAAATTCATTTAAAAAATATTTATAATTGTTAATTTTGTGCATTTTGTGAAGCTGTTGCATAAATTAGTGAAGGCACAAAGTAAGTATTTTTTATTTTTAACTTTTTCTTCTAGCTACATTTGTTTTGGTACAAAACATACTCAATTACATACTATATTATATAATATAATTACTTCTAATTAGAAAAGAAAAGTTGTAATAAGATAAATGTAGCTTTTACTATGCTGTCCCCAATCAGGGCCAATGGGCACATCAGAAGTAAAAAAATATTTTTTTATTGGTTGGTCCATCTCAAATTCATAATGACATGTAGGACATTTATCGGTTGCAATAAATACCAGAGTCTTCAAGAAGCAATTGAAGCTGTAATTATTGAAGAAGAAGACGTCGGAGAGGTAGATTTAGTTGAGCTGACTCCAGATCCAAGTGTGGTTACCGACGAAAAAGAAGGAGATGATGACAACATACAAAGCACTTCTATTCCACGAGACATACCAGATAGGGTGGAAGTGTTTACTAATAGAGACAATCGACAAACGACTTATACTATGGAAAAACTCTAGCAGCGAATCCTACAGAGCTTTTGGGTACAAGAGTAGTCAAACAACTACTCAACAAACTGGATACGAACGCTAACGACCGTGTCATATACTTCGATAATTTCTTTACTAGTCACTTATTGCTTAGAGATTTACGACAGGCTGGTTATCGAACAAGTGGTACTGTTCACGAAAGTAGAAAGAAGTAGAAGCTCTCACAGCAGTAAAGGATATGAAATTGAATGAAAACCGCTTTGACCAAGTTTTATTTGTGCGATGGTTTGACAACAGCGTCTGCATAATGGGGTCAAATTTCGACAGCGTTCTGCCTCTGGATAAAGTAGAGATGGAATGCTGTAGAAAAGAAGAAAAATGGACATTGGCGTTCCGCACGTTTTTCAAAACTGTAACAAGGGTATGGGCGGAGTGGATCAAGCAGATCAATCTATTTCCAATCGTATCCTACTGCTGTACGTGGTAAAAAATGGTGGTGGGTTTTATTCATATACCTGCTGGATCTCGCTGTTGCCACACTTACTAAGCAATACAAACAAGATAGATCAGCTCGATTTTCGTCGTTACATCACTCGTCTCTATTTGAGAGACGGAAATAGCAGCGTATCTATGGGCTCAGCAGCTTCTGCAGTGCCAAATGTACAGTATGATGGGGTGGCCCACTACCCCCAAAAACTTTCCCAGCAACTAAGATGTGCAGTGTGCCATAAAAAGGCAACGTTGGCAATGCAAAAAGTGTTGTAAAACACTTTGCGTCGAAAAAAATTGTTTTGAAAGTTTTCATATTACTTGTTGTTTTCATATCAGTGGCCCCATTTGAGGACGGCTTTTTTTAATATTAAAATAAAGTAAAATAATATTTTTTTTACATTTCTTATTTTATTACATCGGTATCTACCAATAATTACTTAAAAATCCTTTTATTTACTGCTAGTTAAGGTATGGGTCTAAATGGGTTAAATAACTGAAAGAAAAAATCTATTTTTTTACTTTACCAATTTCGTGTAGCTGTAAAGAAAAAAAATATCATACTACAAAGGCGTGGCGTGGCGGCGAAAGTCGTGGCGCATGGGCACAAACAAGCGTGCGACTGTAAATGCGACAGGTTGTTATTTCGATTTTCATCGAGTATTCAATATTATCGTATAGTAAATAGCGCGGCAATGAGAGCCGCCACTCAACACGCAATGACTCCAGAATTTACCGGAAAGTAGGTCGCAGTGTCTTAACATTAAGCTCCCTCTGCCCATCTTGCTACATGCGGAACAGAGCGTGGGGCAGAATAAAAACATACAAATTATTTTACATACATATATATACCTACTCTTATTTAGTAACCTGAGAGTATGAGGACATTTTACAATAATATACACAACAAAAATCACAAATAGTGGGAATAAAAAATATTGAATGAGAAACATAAAAACAAAGTGCAGCGTACATTTACTAGCGAAACTACTTAGATGTCACGAAATTAGATGTGTAATAAAATTTCTACCGATGGATTTTCAATTTTATCTCAATTTCCTCTTTGGTCCTTTCTGCTTTCTCTTGAACCATTAATTTATCGGTCTCCATGCTGTTGTAAGCAGTTCTTGAGACTTCAAATGTGTAAATGTCGCTCTCTGTTTTCAGAATTGGAACAAAGGGCGAATGCAATGATAGAGAAACAGTAGGTATAATTTTAAAACTTATTTATGAGGCAAGTGTCCTTTTAATATTTTTCTATAAAACTACTAATGGTCATAAGCAATTTCGTTTGCGTGAACTATTACCTGTTATTTTTTCGTTTCCTTATATTTCAAGGAATCCTAAATGCTCCTAAAGAAACCTACATTCCAAATTTCAGCGTTCTACGCAGCATTTTTTCGGCTTTGCATTGTCTGTCAGTCACTCAGTACTAAAAGTATCTTATATGTATAATATACAATAAACAAATATATAATATATACAACATATATAGTATATACAACATATAGATCAATCATTACAATGTATAAGATATATTCCTAATGAAAATCATAAATAAAACCGTACAGAAGAGGACAATTTACGAAATCAAATGTGGTTCAAAGGATCAAAGCCACCAAAAAGGGTTAAGGGGAGGAAAATGACAACTGTAATCTCAAACGTACATACTCGCACTTCGACGAGCATTGCAAGCGCGAAGGCCTTTAGTTTGACGCGCTCCAATGAAATAGAAAATAGAAGGATTCCGATAAGTCTGTACTCCGAAGTTATTTGCGTTACTAATAAACGACTATTAGAGAGTAAGCAGTATTGAAGTTTCTAGGCATTTGTGCGCTTTTATACTTTCCGCTGAGTTCACCTCGTTACCGAGCGACGAAATTAAAGTATTAAATATTTAATTTCTTTATATATTTATAATAATTTGACTGGCCTAAAGTTTTTCATGTTAATAATATTATATCAATAGTATATTAAACGTTTACTAGCTAAGAATTTATAAGAAAACAATATAAAAACGTAACATAAAGGTCACATTAGTGAGGGCCGCTTAAATATTGAATGAAATTGTTCAGAAATCTGAACTCGCAACAAAACAGCCCCCGAGGGGCAGCGCGGGTCTTCACCATACATCATTAAATCGCCCTAAATGTTTTACCATAATTCTAATACAAAACTTCGCTGGAGCGGTGAAGAAGAACTGTAAATACTTTTTACAACCGGTTTTTCTCGTTTGTGCTAGAGTAGTTTGTACATAATACAAGCAAGTGTACACTTGTAAATTTACATTTCGATTGTATGCTTGATTTTAGGAATGTTTTTCTTTATTTTACGTTACTTTGTGGTAAAATGATATAACTGTGAACGAAATGGTAGTTGCTTCGATTCCTACTCGGGGAATTGAATTATAATAATTATTATTTTCATTTCTTTGTTCCGCCACTCAACCCGCAATGTCACAAAAGTTTGGTGAGTGGGAAAAGAAGTGTCTTAACACCCTGCTATATGCGGGATACAGCGTAAAACTGAAAAAAAGTCCCAATTCCAGCGTGACGTTGCAATTCGATTCTCAAAAAGCAATATCTAGATTCATAATCGATCGGAAAACAGAGAACGAAATGTCTTAACACTAGACCTACTGTGTTATATGTGCGATAAGTGAAATTAAAAAAAAATCGTACGCCTTTCTGAAGTCGTTGACATACACAATATTATGACAGATAATCGATCAGACAATAAAAATGTCACTGGGTCCTAGATATTGTTCTGCTGCCAATAAACAATAATCCCACACTGGTTTATGATAAAATAACATGAAGCATATTACCGTCTCGTCGTTGACGGCAGCGATTAATTAATGTCATTTGCGTATTATGTATTTGTTCTTTATCTATCTATCTATCTATAGCGTCACGCTGTATCCCGCACAAAATAGGGCAGGCAGAAGACACTCCGTATTTCATTTGCTCTTTAGTGGGTTTTGTATAAATGGATATGTATTCTTAAGGGATTTGGTTTTATAATAAACTGAGACAAGTTCGATTAATATTTTTATTTTCCGGCTCTGATATCTGCACAGCGTGATGTAAAATTCCGTTCCACTCGATAATTCGAAGGAAAGAGTTGAATGTCGTATTAATTAAATTTTGAATGTCGTCGAAGTGTCGAAATGAGATCGGAATGTTTTAACACTGAGTTGCCAGGTTCCGTCTGCGTAACCCTACTATTCGCGGCATACAGCGTGAAGCTAAATAATAGTAATGGAAGCGTGGTTGTTTGTTGGTATTATGTAAGTGTGGCGTTGAATTTCGCTACTCAACACGAAGTTAATTTCAATTACTTATTAATTTTTTTTCTCTTATGAAATTGACTAATTTTAGTTTAATACCTTTAGAGATTGGTTTACTGTAATATCAAAATAAATTAATATAGGTAAATTACTGTAATAAACGATAGAATGTAAAAATCGTACCTACGAATAACGTTCAATAGACATTTATCGCATTATAATAATGTAAAATGAAGCTACAGTCAATGTTTCTTTCATTAAATGTTTACTCGGTATATTTTACGTTAACTTTAATTAACATATAAACACACGTTTACGCACTCGATACCTAATTACCCACTGATTATGCCTATTTGAAAGAATTTCTTGATTGGTTCAATTCTGTATACAAGCATAATTATATGTTTTATAAAATTGTATCATAACAACATTTTGTACGTGGAATTATTTTTTGTTTTTATTAAATTCTCCCTACAACTAGACTTAAGCCTCGAAAAATTCAGCAGAAAGTGGGGAACGGAGTGTCTTAATATTAGGTTCTCTATGCCGAGTCTGCTATATGCAAGATACAGCGTGAAGCTGTTATTTTTAATTAGACTTTAATGGACGTTAGCTAATAAAGGTGATGTATAAAATATGCATGGCCTCAAAGAATATTTCCAAAATTCCAAATACATAAATGAGGTATTACAAAGAATACCATCAAGCAATACGATCTCACACGTGATGGATCTTAAACAATGTAAATTTGTAATAATAATACAATTAATACAATGACTAGCAAAATCTGTCTATTGTGAGTAATGATGTGGGCAATTTAACGATCTTTTACTGTACTAGGTATACTTGACGTATCTTTGTGGTACTTGGTCTTACGGTCAAAACGCTTAAAATATTTTTCTGTTTAACCTGTCGAGGCCCAGAATTATTAGTATGTATCTGTAAAAGCGACAAGTTGTGCGTTCGATCCCAATCGAGGAGATGTATTATTATTTATTATATTTTCATTTCTTCGCTCTGGTGTAGAGGCAGAGCGCAGCGTTGAGTTCCGCCACTCAATGCAACTCCTATACAATTTGGTAGAAAGTGAAGCTAAAAAAAAAGATTTAAAATTTGCCGAACAACGTTATTAGGTATATTGCGAAACCCATCACCACTGATTATAATTGGATACGTTACTGTATTACTATGATAATATTTTATTATTATTAGTATTAGTAGTTTGATTCGATCGAAAATATTTGAATTAAAAATACTAAAATGTTAAAAATAAAATTAAAGAAAAAAAAACCTTTTTTAAAAACAAACTTTCATTCTTTTTTTCTATGTACTTGTAGTCAGGTCATCATAAATTTAATGTATTGAGCCAAACCAAAGCGATATTCTTTGGATAACAATAATGCATACGCGTTTGATGCTACTTATTTATGTTCGTTTGAGTGATCTTCTTCTCTTCTTCGTATATACTACTTCCTTATACCACTGGTGTACTTAAAACTTGTAGCAAGTGGCCTGCCACTTAACACCAAAGAGAAACTATCGAAACACTCCCTTCAAATCTTCAAATCGACCAGTTTTTTATTTTTTTTTCAGCTTTACTTTATATCCCGCAATCAGCAGGCAGAGGAAACCTGGAAATCTAGTATTAAAAAACTCCGTTCCCATTAAGATATTTCCGTTCTGCACTTTTCCCGCTTATTATAATTTTATAAATATATTTTTTATACGTATTAATAATAAACTTAAAGTGTCCAGTACTCTTGGGAACTTCTGTGTATATTTTTGATTAAACATTTATTGTACAGTAGGTATATACTTTTTTTCATCTACACAGGCAGAGGAAACCTAGTGATAAGATACTCCGTTCCCCACTTACCACCGAATTTTCTAAGCATTTGTGTTGAGTAGTGGAATTCAACGCCGCAATCTGCCTCGGCATCGCAGCGAAGAAAATATATGAAATAAATAAAAATATTAAATACTCATCGGAATCGAACCCACAACCTGTCGCGTTTACAGTCACACTTTGTACCCATGCGCCTTGACTGGCCTTTTAATGTACAGTATATTATGAATAACATAATTACAAAAGGCGGATAGCAGGCGCGGCCTCTGTTTTAATAAACATAACATATGTTTCTCGTGGAACATTAGGCAAACAACCTGCGAAACATTGTATGAATGCTTTAATTAAATTTAATTTAGTCACAAGTGTGACGCAAAAATTCCTGGCAGCCGCGGGCTGCACATATCTCATACCTTGTACTTCAAACCTGAGTGTTACATTTCAAAAGGTTTTTTTTATATCCATATATCAGACGGAAAAGTGGGTGGTAAGAAATGTATGGGAGAGACCTCAGTTGACCACAGTATCAATGATTCTGGATGAACATCACATAAAAAGCATGAGAACCTCCAAAGGACATATATGAGGAGGTTCATGACAGTGGACGAAGCGAAACAGTTATTTAGAGACTGCAGACCTGATTTGTCCTCTTTGGCTCCCCCGCTAGGGATGGAGGCTAGAGGGAACCTAAAAAAATGATATTTCCATATAACAGGAAAATAGGTAAGTACAGAATAATAGATAGATAATTTTAAATTTTAAAAACCTGCTAAATGCCTTAAAAAGTTTATGTATAAATATTTCAAGAACTAGCTAATCTCACATAAAATTCGACAAAGAGCTACGCAAGTACTTCAACTTCTAACTACTAACTTCAAGTATCCACTTTGGATACTACTTTAGTATATTGATAAAAAGGATTTCCCCTAAATAAATAATATTTCGTGGTTCACATGTGGATAATGCATGTTATCCGGAAGAAGAGTTATTAGATAAGTGATCCACGAAAAATCTCAACTAAATATTATATTCTTATAAAGATAACGACCAGTATTATTTCAATGCTATGCTGTGCGATATTATACTTAAACTAATAAAACGCATGGACATTGGATAGTAGTTTATTAGAGAAAAGAATATGACTTTGACAGATGGTAAGGAAGTACACATATAGCTAAATGTCGCCACTAGTAATATTTTAATCATTTAGTTACAATTAATAACAATACCACCACTTAACTAAATAATCTAAAATATGTTTATTAAACAATATCAAACAAAACAATGTTATGAGTATATTACTTGTGTAATGCCACCACACCCATCTTATTCATAAAATAATAATGTTTAATTTTAGACAGACTTTTAGTCAATAAATCAGCTGGCATTTCAGAACTCTTTAAATATTCTAATTTAACAAATTTATTACATACTGCTTCCCGTATAAAATGAAATTTTATATCAATATGTTTGCTACGTCTATGATATACAGAATTTTCAGTAAGTTTTAAAGCACTTTGGCTGTCATTATACATCAAAATAGGCATATTATCTGGTCTGTTAGTTAATTCACATAATAAATTCTTTAAGAAAATTGCCTCTTTACTAGCTTCACATACAGCCATGTATTCAGCTTCGGTGCTTGACAAAGCCACCGTCTGTTGCTTTCTACTTTCATGAGATACTAGACAACCTGAATATACAAAACAATATCCTGTATAAGATCTTCTATCTAAATTATCAGATGCCGAATCAGCATCAGCGAAACCAATTAAATCTAATTTATTTTTAACATATTTTAAGCCAAATGACTTTGTACAACTTAAATATTTTAAAACTCTTTTAGCATGTTTCCAATGTGTTTCTGTATTACAGTTATTAAATTGACTTAAATAACTAATACAATATGAGATGTCAGGTCTAGTCAAAACTGACAGATACATTAAGCTCCCTATTAGTTGTTGATAAGGAAAATTTGAATTTAATTTCTTTTCTTTTTTCAATTTCAAATTAATTTCCATAGGAGTTTCTACATTTTTACATTTTTCCAGGCAAAATTTATACAATAATTTATCAATAAACTTCTCTTGATCAATAGAAATACAATCTTTCTGTATCTTAATAGTCATACCTAGACACTGTCTTAACTGACCTAGATCTTTTAACTTAAATCTTTTGCTTAATTGACCCTTCAAATATTCTACTTCTTTATTACAGTTATAAAATATGAAGAAATCATCAACAAACAAAGCCACTAATGTTTTAACATTTTCAGATAATTTTACAAACAAACAATGTTCATACAATGACTTTTGATACCCCAACTTTTGTAAATAATCATCAACCTGCTTATACCAGGCCCTAGCTGACTGCTTTAACCCATATATGGCCCTTTTTAATTTTAAAACTTTATTCTGAACCATATCACATTTAAAATTCTGAGGTAACTGCATATAAACAGTCTCATCTAAGTGGCCATTTAAAAAAGCTGTAATTACATCTAAATGGCATATATTAAGGTCTAATTTAACACTCAAAGCAAATAACAATTTTAAAGTGGAAAATTTAAGCACTGGTGAAAAAGTTTCTTTATAATCTATGCCTTCACGTTGTGTGAAACCTTTTGCCACTAATCTTGCTCTATATCGCACTGTGTTATTAACATTTAATTTCTTTTTATACACCCACTTGCACTGCACCACCTTAGCATCACTTGGTTTGCTCACTAATTCCCAAGCTTCGTTTTCTTCAAAGGATTTTAGCTCTTCCTCCATGGCACTGCACCACTGCTCTCGTTCAGGTCCACTCATAACCTCCTCATATGTGAAATTGTTCTCATCCAAGCCTTCATCAATTTTACATATATTACCATATCCATACCTGTCTGGTTTTCTTTTTTCTCTCTTCCCAATGTCAGCAAACTCTTGTTCTAAGCTTTCAGCTTCATCACACAGAGACTTGCTATCACAGAATTCTTCCGAGCTAGACGAGCTAGTAGTCGCATATGGTATATATGTATCATCCCGTTCAGAGATTAAGCTATCTTTTTCTGGACTCAAAGTGGTATCATTTTCCACTTCTTTATCTTCAATAATAGGTTCAATGTCTTTATTATCTTTTACCACTGCTTGTACTATATCTGAGTTTGTTTCCTCCATAATGAAAACATCTCTACTAGTAGTAATACTCTTTGACCTTGGATTATATAATCTATAGCCCTTGGTATTTTCTGCGTAACCAATCATGATATATACTTCAGATTTTTTATCCCATTTGGTTCTCTTTGCTTTAGGAACATGGACCATTGCACGACTTCCAAATATCCGAACGTGGCTGAGATCTGGTTTTTTATTACTATATGGTATACCATAACTCATATGGTGTTTTTTGTAGACCCGAAGCTAGCGTTCTATTCCGTAAATAGACAGCAGTATTGACTGCTTCTGCCCAAAATCTTTTATCAAGATTCGCTTCAAACAAAAGACATCGAGCTCTCTCCACAACTGTTCTATTTAGTCGTTCACAAAGACCATTTTGTTCTGGTGTATACGGGTTTGTTGTTTGATGAACTATTCCATTTGTCTTTAAATAGTCATCAAATTCCACAGAACAGAACTCCCTACCATTATCTGTTCTTAAAACTTTCAGTTTATTTCCTGTTTGTGTTTCAACAAGAACTTTAAACTCCTTGAAATACTTTAAAGCTTGATTTTTGGCCTTGAGGAAGTAGACAAAAGCCATTCTACTGAAGTCATCAACAAAAAGCAAAAAATATCTTGCTTGGCCCAAAGAGACCTGTTCCATCGGCCCACAAAGGTCCGCATGAACAATTTCAAGCACATTTTCACACCTCTTGCCTTTGTGTGAAAAAGGTAATCTTGCCTGCTTACCTTCACAGCATGTGATGCAGTTAGATTTATCAATTTCTGCTTTATCAATGTACGAAATTCCTTCTACAGCGCCATTCCTCATAGCATTCAGGTCCTTGCTATTAATGTGTCCCAGTCTACGGTGCCATATCTCACTTGTCATTGTTGTAGCTGAGCATGCCGCCAAACTTCCTGACTTTATATTCAACCTGTATACTCCATTCAACAAATTTGCTTTTCCAATCAGTACATTCTGTCTATTGCGTATATAGCAAACTTCTTTTTCAAAATTAACTTTGTTTCCATTTCGAATAAGTTGACTTACCGATAACAAATTGGTTGACAGGTTAGGAACACACAACACATCCTTGACTGTAATGTCGAATTCTGAATTATCAACTATGGTTCTAATCATTGTATTTCCTGAGCATATAACTGGTACTATTTCCTTGTTTGCAACTACTATCTCCTTTACTTTGTGGCCGAGTGTGACATTTTCTAAACAATTCTTATCTGTAATCATATGCGAGCTTGCCCCGGAATCTATATACCAATCAGTTTTTTGAAAAGTACTGTGCATAAATATCGCACTAAAAGCATTTATTTCACTTTTATTTTTATTATTCGGGCATTTATTCATATAATGACCGAGTTGTTTACATTTGTAACAGCGTAACGCTTTGACAGATTTCGAAGACGCCATTTTCTTTTTTTGTGTATCTGCTATGTTGGCTTTCTTGCTACAGTGTTGCCAACCTTTCGACAAAAAAGCGTTTTTTGTTACGTTGGTATCAACTTCCGAACTCATGTCTAATAATTTTGACTTGATAATGTCCGTACTGATAATCATGCCAGAATGTTCTATAGCCATTATCATGGGAGCAAACCTTTCTGTTAGCCCCGCCAATAGCATCGAACCAATCCACTCTTCAGTGATCTGGAAACCGGTACCTTTTAATTTCTGGGCAGTATCCACCATTTGTGTAACGTATGTCCCCATTGATTCGCAATCTTCCAATCGAATAGAAATTAGCTGACGAAGTAAGCTGATGCGACGCGTAAAACCAGAGTCGTCATAAAGACACTTCAAACGTTTCCACACACCTTGAACTGTTTGCTCGTTTTTGATGTGAACATAAATAGATGAATCAATTGTCATGATGAGTTTCGCTTTTGCCTTTTTTTCATCAACGGAAAAGGCATCAGTAGATTCCTGTTTATGGATATCCACACCATCCAACATTAGAAAATTTTCCGCTGCAAACGCCCATTCATCATAATTTTCTCGTCCTTTTAGTTTAGGCACATTCACTATGTAACTTCCAGCCATCTTGCAAAAAATTTACTACGCCACGAGGTAGCCGACAGTCAATCTGGATATAGGTCCACAAAGGAGCGATTTCCACCGCGATTTTATATTTTAATATCAAACGGTACACTGATAGTCCACGAAAAGTAAATATTTACGAAATAAAAACTGCAATTTTATCGCGAATTATGGTCTGGGCCCATAACCTAATAAAACGCATGGACATTGGATAGTAGTTTATTAGAGAAAAGAATATGACTTTTGACAGATGGTAAGGAAGTACACATATAGCTAAATGTCGCCACTAGTAATATTTTAATCATTTAGTTACAATTAATAACAATATAAACTATTTGACAGACTTATATTACAATCATAAGGCTGCCGTGAAACATATGCACAACATCTGACATTAAACGCGACGAATGAGGATTTGATTGCCACTCAGAGGAATAAAATATTTAAGGAAGAAAAATAGGTGTTGAGTTTCGCAACTCAACACGTAATGCGGCGGTAAATAGAAAACCAAAGTGTCTTACTAAGAAGTGGAGTGTCTTAACATTAGGTTCCCAGATTCCTCTGTCCTGCCCTTCTATGTGGTGGATGCAGCGTGAAGCTAAAAAATATGATAATTTCTTATTATGATTTATAATATAATATTATATATTTGTTCAATGGGTGGCTAACAAGCTTGTTGATAAATCTGAGTTCTGCATTTTGTTTTCTCGGACCATCCGGCTAATGTTTGATGGATGAAAGCTATTTCCGTCGCCGCAGTGTAATAATAAAACATAACTTCCTTTACTACCGTATTGTATTTTCGTTTTATTTATTTTATTTACTATAGAACTGTTAATTATGATATATTAATTTACATATTTTATATTTCATTCAGCGTTATTAAGACCCTTGTGACTGTAATATCAACGAAACATTATTATTTCGTATTAAATTATGTGGAGGTCAGTCGTGGCGCAGGGGCACCAGTGTGTGACTGTAAACGCGACAGATTGTTGGTCCAACTTTTATTCGAGGAAATTAAAATTTAATATTGTTATTTCTTCGCTCTGCGCTCTGGGTTAAGAGGCTACCTTGCTACATACTGCGTGAAGTTAAAAAAAATAATAAAATCTCCCGAATAATGCAAATTTTGGCAAAATATTAATTTTATAATAATTATATTTAATTTTCCAAAAGAAATTCTATTATACTTTTCCTTGGCAAATTAATTTCCACCACATCCCCGCTACGACAACACCCCGACGTACATTTCAACCTCTTTATGACAGTGTAAATATTTACACTAGCGAGACAGGGCCAGTGGGAGGCTAATTAGAGGCATCTTTAGGCAAACTTAATGAATAGACCGTGTTTCATTACCAGCCTCCGCCTGCGGGCTTTGTCGATATTTGGACTCGAAAGTGCTATTGTTTTTACCACATTTTGTTCCTTATAAGAAATTATTTGAAAAAACACATTGTTTTTGTTTTTGTATATATGAATTTGTTCTCGCTGAGGCGACAGTAGCTCTTTCTGTACAGACGTTGAGCCGTGAGATGTTTTAGCCTGATTTTTATAAGAAGTTTTACCTTTTTAATTTTTAAAGATAAAATTGAAAAGCATTTGTGATAATACGTTTTGTTTAGTTCTTTTCGAATTCTCGAGGAATTGCGTGTTGATTAGCGAAACTCATCACCGCGCTTTGCCTCGTTAGCAATGCGAGGAAATGAAAAAAAATTACATTTATCCCTCCAAATGGGAATCGAACCGAAAATCGTCGCGTTAACAGTCGCACGCTTGTGCCCCTACGCCACAATCTCATTATTATAATACGTATTATTATAACACGTATAAATTTAAACTGAATTAATAATATTTCTATAAACTTACAATAACATTATTTAACCATAAAATAAATCACAAATAGAAAGCGAATCGTTTAACAAATGAATTTTAATTAAAAAGTAAGTGGACTCAAATGTGATCAATGAATCGGTTTAATGTCACTGACGTTATAATAACACAATACAATAATAAATAATTTATTGCCATATTCACTTCAGTTTGTACACAAATTATAAGTCGTACAGAATATATGGACTGTGAAATATAGTTAAATTTAAAGAACAAATGTATATTTCCATTTCTTCGCTCTGGTGTCGAGGCTAAGCGCGGCGTTGAGTTCTCGCAGCCCTACTAAATACATGCGTTAAACGCACCACATTCTACCATTATATAAGAAAGCATCCATTACTGAATGGAAAAAAAAGTGGAATTACTAAATGCAACAACAGAATCATAAACTATATTTTGAAAGAGCGTTCTGTGCTCTTAAAAGGACACGTTTTTTTATAATCATAATAAAAAAAAATGTTTTAACATTTCTTAGGTTATTGTTGAAGCTGAAATTCTTTTTCAGGTATTTATTTATTCTTTTTAGCTTCACGCTGTATCCTGCCCACGGCAGAGTAGACAAAGGTCACCTAGAGTTTAAACACTTCGTTCTGACGACGACTGGCCTCTGTACTTCAATTACAGTATTTTTAAAATGTTTAAACTAGTTACTGTCCACAATTCCGTTTGTGAAGACTATACAAAATTTCCCATTTTATTTTCATTTAACATTTTTCTAACAAAATGTAAAAAAAATAATAATAAATAAATACTCATATCTTTTGATTGTATTAACTTAGAAGCTTGATCTTCTGTGCTCATAGGAACCATAGACCAGAATATTTGTTATTAATTCCAGCTTTACAGCGCAACGCGATCTCGAGATAAATGATCTTGACAGACAGACGACAAATTAATCCTTTAGGCTTCCCTTTTTACCTTTTTAGGTATGGAACCTTACATAAACATCACAAAAAATATTCATTCATGGAAAAACCGTATATGAACCTTTAATATAAAATTTGAACACAAACTGCCCGCCTAAATGTTTTTGAAACTGTCCAATATTTGCAAATACAAAGCAAAGGAACGCAATAAAAGAGCCATTTCAAAGCATTCACGTTTTAATAAAAATAACTAATATCCATTGCATTGCATGTGAATTGCAAAATTCAACGCTGCGCTTTGTTTAAATTATTAATTTCCTCGATAAGGAATCGAATCCACAATCAGTCACGTTTACAACCGCACGCTTGTCCCCCTCCATAGAATGGGAATAGACAAATGTATGCCTGGTTATATTACTTTTGTTGTAACATTATTTGACGTTATGATCAATCTCTGTTACATATAGATTCTACGTAAGTAAAAAAAAATCTTTAGTGTTCCGTACCTCAAACGGAAACACTGGAACACTTAAAGTGCCACTTTGTTGTTGATCTGTCGGTTTGTCAAAACTATTGATTCCAGATGGCGCGGATGTATCGAGCTGTTATTAATTCCAAGCTTTCAGATATACGGTTCCTTGGAACACAGAAATATACTACAAGCTTTTAAGTCACAAGTAAAGATAACAGCATTTATCATCGTTTTTGCTGCATTTTGTATGAAATTCGCCGCGTACTGAAAATCTATAAGTTGATACATAAAAATACTTGCCGTGGACCTACAGTTATGAAATTTGGCAAAAATATGACGATATTAATAAAGAAAAAAATCCGGAAAGTAATAAAACTACAGATATTTTGAATCAAAACATACTTATATTTTTTGTTCCAACTTAGGTTTGTCAAATTTATTTGCCGCGTGATCATAACCTATTTCCCGTTTTCAAAATTATAGGTCATAATTTTGAAGTGTGGCAAAAAGTAAGAACTTACTGTACAAATATAGGAAAAAATCAGAAAATGTAAAAAAATATTTATATTACATATAAAAAGTTCCTTTCGTACAAAATGAGTGCATACGCTTGCAAATTTAAGTTTGTCAACTTTTATAAATACTAGATCCATTTGACCTACAATACTGCAAATGGTATGATATCCTTAGTTTGAGGGTCCGACTCAATCTTGACTGCATTGCACATGTGGCCACTTTTTTATTTCACGCATCATAATAGACATAGAGAGGGAAACGTGCGTATTGACTGACGCAACTAAATAATTAAATATTTCATTCCCGCGAGTAGAAATTGAACCCACAACCTGTCGCGCATAAAGTCGCCCTTGCTACACGACTGCCAAAATCATTTAATATTTTCTCCAAATACAATTATTTAAACTTTACGATGTAACATTACGCAAAAGTAATATGATTCATCGTAAGTAATTATCGATCTGTAAATAGCACTATATGGACTTTATCAAACTTGTTGATTAACTACGCATATCGAGAGCGACGCAATAATAAATTGAAAAATTATTCATATGCGTAATTTTTGTTTACATAGGATAGTAAGGATATGAGGCCGTCGTAACGCAGTGGCATAAGCGTTAATGCGATGGTTGTGGCTTCGATTCCCACTTCAGAAAAAAGAATTATTATTTATTAATATTTTAATTTTTCTGGTAACAAGACAAAGCGCGGCGTTGAATTCCGCCATTGAACATGTAGTGCTTCGAATATTGGGCGGAAAGTAGAGAACCGATTTTTTTAACACTAGGCTCCTTTTGCAACCTTTCCTGCTGTGTTTTGGCTCACATTTCCCTAAACAAACAAGATAGGCGGGGCAGATCTAGTGTTAAGACTCTGGAACCTAACGCCGTGCTTTGTTTTTACTAGACTGGTCGGTACTTGCTACATACATAAGACAGATCTACTTGTTAAACAATTTTCACTTTATTTTTTAAGTGTTTATCACACATACTTTAAAACATAATAATTGAGTAAAGCGCGACTGTACGAGCGAAAGATTGTGGTTTTGAGTCCCACTCAAGGAAATGAAATATTTAATACTTCCATTTTCTCAGTCTGGTAACGAGAAAAAGGGCGGGGTTGAGTTTCGCCATTCAACACCCAGGATTGTGAGGAACTTAAGTGTCTTATTGGGAACGGAGTGTGTCATAAGATTCGAAACGTATAAGAATTTCGACGCAGTTCGATAAGAACGTATGGCATAATTGGCGAGAGTGCTTGGATAGATTTCAAGTGATCCTTTTATCTCTAAATTAATTTATTTTTATCTTTAAGTGAGGAACGGAGTATCTTATCGCTAGATTCCCTCTGTCTTCCCTGCTGTATGCGGGATACAGCGTGAAGGTGAAGTTTTTATACATTTTAACACTACACTTACTGCATTACCAGATGCTTATAATATTTGTAATGTAATTTAAATAAATTATATTACGTTATCGAAGCTAACTATTAATTAAATATTTCATTATGCGAGGGAAACTACGTAACAATTTTAGAGAAAATTCTTCTCTTAATTTCCTGAAATTAAATTAGGTGAAAAAAATATAATGATAACGAGGCCAGTCTTGGCGCAGGGCCACAAGCGTGTGACTGTAAACTCGTCAGATTGTGGGTTCGATTCTCACTCGAGGAAATTTAATATTTAATATTCTCATTTCTTTGCTCTGGTGCTGAGGCAATGCGCGGCGTCGAGTTCCGTCACTCAATACGTAATGTGTTCAGATTTCGGTAAGAAAATAGGGAACGGAGTGTAACTAGTATAATTCAAATTAATTCAGTTATACAGTGTTCATACAACAAGCCATGCATTTCTTCCTTACATCATATGTAACTCAGAAATAATACGTTTTCTCGAGATTTTCTTACAAAGATTGAATTAAAGAAAATCTTCAAAAAAGTTAAAGACTTGGAATAAAATAGCCGGGGAATTTACTGAAAGCTCGAGAAAGGCCGGTCTCCTTGTAGTTCTGGTGCGCCCTGTGAATTGTAGTATTGAATTCATTGACTTTTCCACCTTTTGTGGCTTACAAAGAAAAAAATCGAATTACTGTTTTTAATAGGCTTTGTTATTTTATTTTATTTCCACATTCGTTTCATCAATATGGTGTTCTGTTTTGCGGGATTGGTAAGGAATGTCAATCAATTAAGAACACCGCATTCTCTTTTACTCAAATATAATTAAATATTGTATAGGTAGATTTAAAATTACCACAACACCATATTTCCTTGTTTCTTGTATTATTTCTAGTTTACAGTCAATAAACATAATTGCACTTAAGTAATCATTAAATTTCTCATGTACGACCAAAAAATATACTAATAAAATAGATAAGAGATAAGTAGATAATAAAAGCCGCATAAATTCTAAATTGCAAGAGAATATGATTCATATCAAGTGAAATCACCAATACGTAGTTTGAATTTTACAAACAGAATATGCTTTATTTACAATACAGAATGTGCTCAATTGAACACTGATCTATTGCATCGAAATAAAAGAATAAAAGCGGAAAATCGACACACAGTTGTAGTACTATTTGTTGCTGCTATGAAAGTTAGAAAATATTTGACGGCTATAGCGTATGGCCTGTTCCTGCGGTGAAACATAAAATTTCAACCTCAAAAGAGATGTGTATATTCATATTAATATACAATTAAAATGAGGGCCTATTTGCGATTGAATATATGTATGTTTTTTTTAATAAATATACGTATAGTATACGTATGCTTAATTAAAAGACTGGTTAATAAATTATAAGCATATAGCAGGGAAGGTGGAGGGAACTTAGTGCTAAGACACTCAGTATCACACTTTTCTTTGAATTTTAAAATTAAGCGCTATCATAAAATTTTAGTTTATGAGAATATTGAAAAAATATTATAATTTATGAGAAAAAAAATTGTAATACATGTAAGGATAAAAACTGATTAATTGCGTGTTGGACTTGTCTACCGAGGCTTCCGTACCAATTTCAAGATGAAAGGGAAGGGAAGGGAAGTACTGCTTATAAAAATTGTCAAACTTAATTGCATGAGATGCACAATAATATTAATTTATAATAACTGTAGGTGCACGAGAAATATCCTATAGGTATTGATTACCCGACGAATTTCATACAAATTGCAGCAAAATCCATGCAAAAATGCTCGAATCTTTTAATAGCGTTTACTTAGAGGCTTGAAGATGTTTTTTTTTCTGTACTGCAAGAGAGCTTACACCTAAAAACAAAGCAAACCAAAGTTATCCTATAAAGATTTCGTTCTTACCTTTTGATGTACAGAACCCTACAACCGAACCTTTTCATTTGGTATATAGAATTCCACATTGCATTCACTGTCAACTGAACTGTTAGAACTGTTGACGAACGCAAAAGCGTCTCTTTAATGTACTAAAACTCTTAACCCTATTACCTACTTTATTTCTCATGTTCTATATTTCGTATAAATCATAATATTTTTGAATATTTTTTCATGCCCTTTCATTTTAAATTAAACGAATTATTCCTTTCACGTGGTTCTGAAACAGTGGCGTTTGATATTGACACAGATGTTGCTTTTAATTCATAATGTTATTTGTAGATTATTATACGTTAAGGGTAGGTAGGTATGACTAACACTGACTATATCATTTAACAATTATTCTTAGTTCACTTATATAAATATTGGTATATAAAAATAGAAGAATATCTTTTTCTTCTCAGTCCATGTAGGCTGCGGCATGTAGCAGGGAAGGCACAGAAAGTATTAATATATTCATTATTTTTTAGGCATTTTATGTTGAGTGCAGGACCTAACGCCATGCTTTGTCTTGATACCAGAGCGAAAAAAATAAAATTAGCGCATTGCGTTAGAAGTATGACAGTGCCGCTGCGCCACGATGGGCTCAATATTTATTTAAAAGATTTTTTCAACTTAGAACCTTAGGAACTTAATATTGAGATACACCGTTCTCAACTTTCCGCCCATTTTACGAGGTTGAATGCGTTGCGTTGCGTGTTGAGTGGAGGAACTCAACGACGTGCTTTTTGCCTTGTTACCAGAGCGAAGAAATTAACACATTAATAATTCATTATTATATAATTCCGAGTGGGTTCGACCGTCGGACGAACAAACCACAACCGTCGCGTGACCGTCACATACCCTTGAACCACGACGGCCTCGAAATCAATATACCTATTATAAATATCTGAATTATTGAGTTCAAATACCTACTGACTTTTAAGCTTTACTCTATAGAGTTTGATCAATTAATTATCGCCTATGACAGTTACAATGAAGACAAATCGATCAAACCTCATCAATCTAAATCAGCATATTACCCACATTTTAGTTTCTTACCAGACCGCTAATGTGACCATACTTTACCTGTACCAGAGTAGTATTTGTATTATAAATATTAGTATTTGTATTATAATCTATAAAAAAAGTAATTGGTGGATGTACGAAACTGAACTTCAGGATAGGTCCCTTGGGTAGTTCACTAAGAGAGACTTGTACTCTTATTCCACTACGGCCTCATTATATTTATAGTTAGACTTACATAGATAGGTCCTGGTATTGCAAGTCAGTCAGAATAAATATAGACGTTCAACATGTATAGCATATAGCTGACATTCATTTAATTGATTATTATATATATTATTGATTAATCAATAGTTACTATGATTTGGCATATAGTCCCTATTGACGCAAATGAAGAAGTGACTAAATGTTTTACAATATTGTGTTATATTTTAAGCTGATAAATCATTTAAGTGTAATTATAAACTGAACTATATGTTACATACTTTCATCGAAAGATATGTGGTCTTAAGAACATCGACGGTTAAAATAAAACAAAATAAAGAAACATCATTGTAATCGAATAAGAAAGCTGGTCGTTACATTTTGTGTGCAATTTTCTGTGTGGTTATGGATTCGATTCTCACTCTAATGAATACATAAAAAAGATGTTTCCTTCAACAAAATGCGACACTAAGTACTTATGGTTTACTCTGAATACGTAAAGTCCACCATGTCCGTAACAAAACTCTTAAAACTCACTGTCCTCATACAATAGTCAAAGAAAAATATGTAATGCCAATGAAAAAAAATAGTAATCACTGCTATAAATTTTATGGGTTTATTCACATTTCCTTTAAAGCCATGTGTACTATACTAGAAAATAACTACTCACGACATCCCATCCATATACCAACACAAATCCATTTGGGGAAAATCATCATCGAATCATCATAAAATTATCGAACACATTTCATCATACTTTGTATTTAGATTTAGTAAAATTACTTTAAAACATCGTTTCAAATAAACGCAGTTCATTCGAAATTTGCATAATCTATTTTCGTTTCGTTCTCATCCAAGCGGCACGTGTACATCGATGCAGGCGTCTACATTCGTATCTATAAAATTTATTATAGCTTAATAACACTACGTCTTACTTTAACTTTTTTTAGATTACACACTGTATTGCATATAGCAGGATAGATAGAGGGAACCTAGCCTTATGATTCATTAAAAGATAGACATAAGTTATATTTTGTAAAGATCAACAATATTTAAATTTAACATTATGCTTAGAGAGACCGTCGTGGCGCAGCGGCACGAGGTGTGACTGCAAAACCGACTGGTTGTGGGTTCGATCCCCACTCGAGGAGATGAAATATTTACTTAAATTTATATTTCCATTTCTTCGCTCTGGTGTCGAGGTTAAGCGCGGCGTTGAGTTCTGCCACTCAACACGCAATGCCTCCAGAATTCGGCAGAAAGTGGGGAACGGAGTGTCTTAACACTAGGTTCCCTCTGCCTACCCTGCTGTGTGCGGGATACAGCGTGAAGCTGATAAAAAAAAAGGTTCAATATTTGTAAAACTAACACTATACAATTTTACTATACAATTTCACTATATCTGCGAGACTAAAAGTGATGTGCTCAATGAAAATGCAAAATATCCTATGCTGTCCGGCAGAAAGTGGGGAACGGAGTGTCTTAACACTAGGTTCCCTCTGCCTACCCTGCTGTGTGCGGGATACGACGTGAAGCTAATTTTTTTTTTTTTTTTATTATTTTAAATTGTAATAAGCGTATAATTTAGTGGTTAGAACACTTAGACAGTACCAAGAAATGGAGTTTGAAATCTTAAGACGTCAATTCTTTAATATAATACGTTTTCTATAAAAGGAACAAAACATACTTAAATTCGATGGATCTTCTCAATGAAGGTAAGCGAGCTGCCAAATCGTGGTACTGAACCGCTACCACCGAAGCGTTCCCAGTTTTAGGTACCAGTTCCACTCCAGTGGAAATCAGAAGCCATTCATCGGACCCAGGACTTGGAATAAAGGTGAAGTGGGCCGCACTGTCTTCCCGGACTTGCTTGGTTTTAACAGTGAACTCTTGGTAGTGGTGGTCTAGACTGTCCTTCATCGCCGCCGTGTCTACTATTGCGTTTTGTAACTCGTATATTTTCTGAAATTATTATTTTCATTTAATTCTATTCCTATTGAGGCCAGTCCTGACAAGTGAGACTATAAGTGCGACAGATTGTGGGTTCGATATATATATATTTGCTACTAACCTACCGAAGCAAATATAAGGCAGAGGCAGAGGGAACTTAGTGTTAGGACACTCCGCTCCCCTTTTGCCGCCGAAGACGGAGGCGTTGCATGTTGAATTAAATCTATTTATATTTAAATTTATCAATAACTTAATATTGGAACATCTTCCATATATATCCAAAGCCAAATATAAACATACAAATGTATGTCTACATACATTAGACTACATATTAATTATGTTATTCAACAAAGGTATACTCAAACGAGAGTGGATCATCGTCACATACAAGGGCGCTCTCAGTGGGAATATTAAGCCGCCGTTGTCTACAAACATCTGTTAATCAACAACTCTGGGACCTGTGTGGGACTTAATGAAGCCCTTATTGGGATTAGCGTATTGATGTTTTAATTGTTGGTGGATGCTGTTTTGTGTGTTGATGTATTATTTTTGGATTATTAATTGATGGTTGTTTTAAGAATTTATAATATTCTTTATCGCGTTAAAATATATAAGAAAAATAAAACATTAAAAAACATTTAGCTTACAAAGGTGGATCTCTTACAGCCAACCAATGGAAGTGGATGAGTGACAATCAGCGGCATTTATATATGTAGATGTTGAATACTTTTTAAACCAACATTTTGAACATTGATTTGAAAACGTGTACCTAAAGATTTCTTCTATTTTATCATTTTAATTTAAAGAAATTAGAGTTCCTTCAAAATTTAATAAAAAGAAAATATTTCATCGGAGACATTAAGCGGAAAAAATCTGTTCAATTTCCATACAGCGTTCAACATTATATCCAGATTCATTCATTCGTTATGAGTCATTGAGTCATCTAAAATTTATTCCACAGCTTTACGTGTTATCTGTACCTATAATAAAATTGTAACACATTGCTAACTGTACATGCAATATATTTAAATTAAAATTTAAAAGATTCTTTATTAAAATAGACTTTAAGAAAGCACTTTAGAATCGAACCACTGGCTCGGAAGAGAAGATTTCTCCTGAGTACAGTTGCTGTTTTGATTACTGAGGTAAAAAATTTAATTTCCTAATACAATAATCTCTATATATAATAAGACAGTAAAAATATGTTGTCTGTACATTTAGTAATTTTGACTGAAATGGATAGAAGGACACTTAAAAAGAATAATAGAAAGCAAACAGATTTTTTTTGAATTTCTTGTCTGTCTGTCGACATAATTCTGTCCGCATTTTTCTCTGAAAGTACTGAACGGATTTACTTGAAAATTTCACCAATTGCTTTGTTTTAACTCAACTTGAGTACTAAAGTTTAGTTCATCAAAATCGGTTCATTAAAAAAAAAGTTATCGTCATTTGAATGAACTCAAGGCATTACTTTGCCTGCGAATATTACATAGCAATCGCGCTGGTATGACCCTGGCTAAAGAATGACATTTGAAACATCTGGTTTATATGACTGTTGATAAAAATATATATTTTTGAAGCACTATTATATAATATTTTATACAATAAAGTAAGGAAAGTTGAATTGTTAGTGGAGATTACTTTCATAAATCATAACAGTCAAATTTAAGTCGTAATTAATTCAACCGGCCGGTCGTGGCGCAGCGGCACGAGGTGTGACTGCAAAACCGACTGGTTGTGGGTTCGATCCCCACTCGAGGAGATGAAATATTTACTTAAATTTATATTTCCATTTCTTCGCTCTGGTGTCGAGGTTAAGCGCGGCGTTGAGTTCTGCCACTCAACACGCAATGCCTCCAGAATTCGGCAGAAAGTGGGGAACGGAGTGTCTTAACACTAGGTTCCCTCTGCCTACCCTGCTATGTGCGGGATACAGCGTGAAGCTAATTTTAATTTATTTTAATTTATAGCGGTTTTTGTGAAATACGCTATTTAATAATATTTTATATTTTTAATTATGAAGTGAAATGAAATTTCCAAAATTTTGCGGAATAATTGTCCAAATTTATTTAACACTTAATAAGACATACAAAGAGAATAATTTTACACACTCACAGAAGGAAAGAAAGAATTTTAAAGAAATAGTAAAATAAACAGATAAGCGAAACAGATACGTATTAGCAAGAAGATAAGGCTTAAAATTGAATACAAGCAAGGAGTACAATATTTAAACAAGTGAACGTCGCAAGCGATAGTAGCCGACTCTTTACTCGTAGCTAGCAAGCAGGCTACGTCACGCACAGCAAAAAAACTCGAAACAAGTTTGTCATGCGAGTGCGCTGCGAGCGGATAATTATCTATATATATAAAAGGACTTGTGCTGACTGACTGAGGTAAGACGCACGCAGAGCCGTAACCGCTGATGGTAGAAACGTGAAATTTGCGCAGATGTTTATTTTCATATTCTGGACATCCACTAAGAAGGGAATTCGAAAAATTTTAACCCTAAAGGGATGAAATAGGGGTTGAAAGTTTGTATGGAAAAAAAAAAATTATCTGTACCGATTTTCATAAAATTTGAAATTCAGACTCTTAAAAATATTTCATTGAACACGTGTTTCATGGTTTTTAAGAATTCACCCCCTAAGAGTTCAAATAAGGGGTTGAAAGTTTATATGCAAAAATCTTTAAATTGCCACCGATTTTTATAAAAATTTAAATTCAGACTGTTAAAAATATTTTATTGAACATGTGTTTCGTGAGAATTCCTAATAAGCGGGCGAAGCCGCGCGCGCCCTCTAGTAATAAATATAAATATTAACAGTTTAGTTTTAAGTAAATTTGAAAATAGAATGTAGTGCAAGAATATAATGTAAATATAGAATAATATAGTTTTAGTAATTATTATAATTATTAATTAATTTTGTTAAAATATAATATTCACTACAGTACTCCCCCCCAGAGACCTGGTTAAGGGCGATAGTAGTCTGGAAATCTAACTCTTCTTCCGCTTCGTGTCCGCTTTTCAAGTTTCTGCTCCACATCAGACTGAGAGATTGCCTTTGGTGCAGTAACGGGTCGGTTTAATACAGGAACGGCCTCTTTCGTAACATATGCGGGCTTGAGCCTGTCCACACTCACGTTGTTAGGCTTACCGGATGTGTCTATCTGAAAATATTTAGGCGTCCTTTTAAGAACCTTGTACGGACCTGCATATGGTGGTTCTAGTGGCTTGCGGACGTGGTCCTGCCGTAAAAAAACATGTGTCGAGTCTGCAAGGTCGGCCGGCATATGAAAAGGACCTGTCCTATGCCATGACGTGGGCTTCGGCGAGAGTCGTGCCATACTAGCACGAAGACGAGTAACCAGATTTGTGATATCACCTGTCTTGTAATCTTCAGAGGGTGCGAGAAATTGTCCTGGAAGACGAAGGGGCTCCCCGTAGACCAGCTCAGCTGCTGAAGCCTGAATGTCGTCCTTCCAGGCGCTACGGATGCCCAGCAGCACTAACGGAAGTGCTTCCGTCCAGGTTAAAGAGGAATGGCACATGATAGCTGCTTTTAGCTGCCGATGAAGTCTCTCGATCAAGCCATTGGAAGCTGGGTGATATGAAGTGGTTCTAAATTGATGTGTACCAATCATGGCTGATAGTGCCTTGAAGAGATGCGACTCGAATTGACGTCCCCTATCGGTTGTAATTCGAAGAGGGCAACCAAATCTTGCTATCCAACCAGAGAGAAGGGCGGCAGCACAAGAATCAGCTGTGATGTCTTTGAGTGGGTATGCCTCAGGCCATCGTGTGAAACGATCGATGACTGTAAGGCAATACCTGAAATCAGACGAAATGGTTAAAGGTCCGACGATGTCGAGGTGGATGTGTGCAAACCTCGACGTAGGAGTTGGGATTGAGGATAAGGGAGCAAGGGTATGACGGTGAACTTTGCTCTTTTGACAAAGTATACACTCTCGTGTCCACTCTCTACAGTCCTTGCGAATCCCTGGCCATACGAATCTTTGTGTTACCAGCCGCACTGTAGCTGTCCTACCAGGATGGCTTAAGCTGTGTAACGTTTCAAAAATTTGTCGGCGAAATTTCTCAGTAATGAACGGGCGTGGAGAAGACATTGATACATCACAGTAGATCTTCTGGTTAGAGTCTGGCAAATCTACCTTAACCAATTTTAACGATGAGCCTTTTTGAAGCAGACCTAGCAGTTCAGGATCAGTATCTTGAGCAAGTGCCAGAGCCTGGTAATCAATAGAACGACTCACCTCTTCTAGTCGTGACAGTGTATCAGCCACTACGTTCAAACGTCCTGGTAAGTATTGAATGCTGGTTGTGAATTGTGAAATATAATCAAAGTATCGATATTGGCGCGGTGAGCATTTCTCCCTATTAATGTTGAATGCATAGGTGAGAGGTTTATGATCAGTGTGAATCACAAAGTTTCTAGCCTCAACCATGTGTCGAAAATATTTAATGGCTTCATAAATAGCTAAAAGCTCTCGGTCGTAAGGACTATACTTCTTTTGTGCAGATGTTAATTTCTTAGAAAAGAAACCAAGAAGTTGCCATACGTTGTTGACACGTTGCTGAAGTACTGCTCCAATACCGACATCAGATGCATCAGTGGCAATAGCTAGCTCTGCAGATGAATCTGGATGAGCCAATAACGTGGCTTGAGATAAACAAGTCTTACATTTATCAAAAGCTTCCATCATCTCAGGTGTCATTGTGATCGGCCTAGCTCCTTTCATCTTGGGTCCTAAAAGCGCAGAGTCTAATGGTGCTTGAATGTTTGCGGCGCCGGGAATAAAACGACGATAAAAGTTAAACATACCAAGGAAACGTCTTAATTCCTTAGCAGTTTTAGGCACGCTGCACTCCTGTATGCTCTTTACGTTCGTTTCTAAAGGTTGAGTCCCAGAACCTGACACTAGGTAACCAAGAAATTTTACCTGTTGCTGGCCAAAGACACATTTGGATGTGTTTATCAAAACACCATACTCCTTGAGCCTGGTGAAGAGTAGTCTGATATGGCGCTGATGTTGCTCTTCAGAACTGGAAAATACCAAAATGTCGTCTAAGTAACCGAAAATGTCGTCTAAGTCCGAAGGTCATGTACGGGAACTCAAAAAGTCCAAAAGGAGTTGTAATGGCTGTTTTGTGGATATCATCGACGTGTACTGGTATCTGATTGTACGCCTTAACCAAGTCGATCGTTGAAAATACTGAACAACCAGAGAGTTGGTAGGAAAAATCTTGGATGTGGCGTATAGGATACCTGTCAGGAACTGTGCGAGCATTGAGTGCTCTATAATCACCACATGGTCTCCATCCGTCGTCCTTCTTCTTAACTAAGTGCAGAGCAGAAGACCACGAACTGTTAGACGAGCGGGCAGTTCCCTGTGAGAGCATATCATCAAATTCTTTTTAGGCCGCTTTCAGTCTAACTGGGTCTAAACGACGAGGTCTACTGGTAACTGGTGGTCCGGGTATGGTTTTGATGTAATGTACAGTATTATGCTTAGGTAGGGAAGACGTACCTGATGGTCTCGTTACCTCTGGGAACTCATGAAGCAGCTGATGGTATTTTGATTCTCCCGAGATGGCTTTGACTGACGCAAGGTCATCGGAGATATTTTCTTGTAGTGCTTGCACTGACAGTGTAGTTGTTCCATCGACGAGGCGCTGATATCTGCAATCTACAAGAAGATTGTAAAATATCAGAAAATCTACGCCGATAATCGGTTTCGAAACATCAGCGATGGTAAATTTCCAGGTGAAAGTACATCGCAATCCTAGGTCCAAGTGCAATAACGTAGGACCATATGTGTGAATGACTGTACCGTTGGCTGCCATAAGTTCATACTTCGTCTTGGTACAGGGCGCCTTGGTAGCCAACCGTGGAAAAACGCAGAGATCAGAACCAGTATCTATGAGGAAAAGCATTTTTGAAATACGGTCGGTAATAAAAAGACGGCCTGTAGGTAAAGGGCAGACGTTGGCCGCTACTTCCGGCTGCCTAGAGAGTTTTCCGACTCTCCGTAAGTACATGGCTGTACACATTTTTTTGCGTTGGAACCAAATTTAAAATGGTACCAACATTTTTGATGGGAAGTTAACTTCCGACGATGCCTGGAATGGCTCCGGGAACGCTCTCTGAACTTGAATGGTACCGAATTGTGACGTACCTGGGTCGAGAGTTCAGATACCTGCTTGGTCAGTTGTTGGATCTGCTTGGCCATTTCTTCCAACATGGAGGGTGCAGGTGGTGTGGCCATCGCAGACGTGCTTGCGACTTGTGGTGATGAGGGTGCTACTTCGTGCACCTTGTCTGCCAGGTCAGCTAATTTTTCTATAGGTAGATCAGGCTGCGAAGCTATAACAGTTTGAATATTTTGCGGTAATCTACTAGACCATAATGTTTTTAAAAAATCTTTGGGAACAGACAAACCCGCAAGATCTTGTATGTATCGCAGAAACTGCGATGGCTTGCGATCACCTAGTTGCTCATGCCTCAGCAACTGCGTCACCTTCTTTTCTTGAGACGCAGATAATCTTCTAATTAGCTGCGTTTTAAGAGTGACGTATTTATCCGTCTCGGGAGGAGAAATTATAATATCCTTCACCTCGACAGCAAATTGATTGTCCAACTGAGCGGCAACGTAATAAAATTTTGTAGCATCACTTGTTATATTAGATAAAGCAAACTGACCTTCAATTTGTGAAAACCAAAGGGCTGGTTCTTCCGGCCAGAATGGTGGAATACGCACGCCAATCCTACAAATGTTGGATGTAGTCGCGTCCTCCATCGTGTACTAGAGGTCACCTTGCAAAGGTCGTCAATATGGCCTCTTGCCATTTTTAATCTTCTCGCCAGCAGAAAACGTAGATATTTAATGTAGTGTTCACTAATTTCGGTGTCACCAATATAGCGGTTTTTGTGAAATACGCTATTTAATAATATTTTATATTTTTAATTATGAAGTGAAATGAAATTTCCAAAATTTTGCGGAATAATTGTCCAAATTTATTTAACACTTAATAAGACATACAAAGAGAATAATTTTACACACTCACAGAAGGAAAGAAAGAATTTTAAAGAAATAGTAAAAGAAACAGATAAGCGAAACAGATACGTATTAGCAATAAGATAAGGCTTAAAATTGAATACAAGCAAGGAGTACAATATTTAAACAAGTGAACGTCGCAAGCGATAGTAGCCGACTCTTTACTCGTAGCTAGCAAGCAGGCTACGTCACGCACAGCAAAAAAAACTCGAAACAAGTTTGTCATGCGAGTGCGCTGCGTGCGGATAATTATAATAAATATAAATATTAACAGTTTAGTTTTAAGTAATTTTGAAAATAGAATGGAGTGCAAGAATATAATGTAAATATAGAATAATATAGTTTTAGTAATTATTATAATTATTAATTAATTTTGTTAAAATATAATATTCACTACAAATTCAACACAGAGATAAAGAACGATCTTGAAAAAAATATCAAGTAAATAAAAAGATATTTTGGTTGGTTCGTTCATATAATATATAACTAATTTATAAACTGTACAGGAGTTAATATGCAATTAATACAGTTATTTTACAAAGAATATTATGAATCCTACAACCTAAATTAAATTATTCACTGACATCAGCACATTTAACAGAGTATATTATATAGGTAAAAAGAACATAAAGTTACAAAAATATATACGTGTAATACATAATTAGCTTTATGTATATTTTATAAATATCAAATATCAACAATGGTCGTATTTTTTTATTTAAAACAATCAAAAATTCTTTGACGATAATGTCTTAAAAAAAATCATATTAGAAGTCATTATAGTTGTCAATCGATTGTGCTTATTAAATCAGTAATCATGTATTTTAAACGGGCGAAGCCGTGGGCGAGCCGCTAGTATAATATAATGGTAGCTTATGCAAAAAATTCTAATGATCTTGATTAAAAACATTTTTTATCATTAATGTATCAAATCATAATAATTAAATATTTTTAAATAGTATAATAAGCTTGTAATATCTAACTAATATATGTGAGAAAAAATATTTATTATTGGAAATATTTATGAATATAATAGGACTCAAAACAATGATTTTTAAATTTTTTATCTGTTTGTCTGTTTGTCTGTGCTTTTGTGCACGCTAATCTCAGAAACGGCTTAACTAATTTAAATGCAGTTTTATTTTTGTATTTTGACAAACTTCCCTTAACATTTACTCAATTTTATTTAAATCGCTATATAAATAAAAAAAGTTATGCCAGTATTCATTATTTTATGCGACAATATTACTACAAAATAATTGTTTTATTGAATTGATTGAAATAATGTAATAAATAAATAATTTTCAAATGATTGAATGTCTATAAAATTTTATTATGTAGCGAGTGTAATTAAGATGTTTTTTTTTAGTATATGCGTACAAAGCCACTAGCGGGTCAATAGGTTCTCATCACCAGGGGGAAGCAAAAGTAACCTAAAGTTAAACACTCTTGTAGAACTACACTTTGCGTTTATTTTAAAGGTAAAACCAATATTAAATAAAGAATGAACGAAACGAAAAACAACACTCCGTTCTCATTGAGACACTTTCATTCTCCATTTTCCGCCGAACTCTGGTTCCTGCAGTGCTTGTTGAATGGCGGAACTCAACGCCGGTTTTGCTTCGACACCAGAGTTTACTGTAAAACGCTTTTGCTCTTACGCCATAGAGCCGGCCTCAAATCTTAATTCTAATTATGATAAAATTATTTCACAATCATACAAAATATAAGAAAATATATATTTTTTTACTATAATACACACAGCTAGCTTATATCCATAATTATTACAAGTTCAATCAATCTTCGACAAATTTATCAAGAGTCTAGACTAGTCTAATAAATCAAATTACAGTATTAGAAGTAAGATAACCAGCGTAGATTTTAACAAGGGCTAAACCAACAACCAATTCTGTCAAATCAAACACACGCAACCTAACTCCGTGTATTTAAACTTCTTATGTCAATTTATATATTGTCCTAAGTAATCACACGCTACATTTAATTCTGATGGAGTATTGAGTGCCTGTTCAATTGTTGTTAATATTGAATATAACACTCGAATATTACTATTGTCGTTGATTAATTGCTTTGTGTGTTTGTCCCTCACAATGGACTTAACTACTCTACTATTATTAATATGTTATATTATAGGTATATTAAATGTTATATATGATTCGATGTTTATTTGTAAATATTTAACTAGTTCCTATTAAATAGATACCTAATGATGTAATATTACTGCTCCAAATTAATTTCTATGTTAATAACATACTGTTCGTTTATTTGATTTGTCATTATTACAATACTAAACTCAATAATAATTTGAACACTAATAGAGCTAATTGATCTCAAACAGATTTTTATTGAAGAAGTGCGAAAAAAAATCTATAAAGTTATAACATTAAATGTTATCCAGTGAGGCCAGTGGCTCATCATGTGTGTGACGGTAAACGTAACAGGTTGTGGATTCTATAGTCGAGAATATGAAACATTTATTATTTTAATTTCCTTGTTCTAGTGAACAGGAAATGTCTTCAAGACATTTAAGGAACGATGTGTATTTACACTAGGTCCCCAAGTTGTCTAAACCTTCCCTGCTATTTTCGGGAAACAGCGTGCAACTAAAATAATATATTAAAAGCTAAACGTTATTCATATTTTTCTACATCATATTCTAAAAGTCACTCATAGTGTCTGTTAAAACATATACATAATTGTTTTATAACTCTTATGTAGTGTAAGGTGGCTTTGAGTTGCACCACTCTACACGCAATGCCTCAGAATGCAGCGGAAAGTTGGAAAAAGAATTGTATTAATGGGAATGCAGTGTCTCAACACTGTGTTCTCAAATTAGTCTCTACGACTGAGCTCAATATATAATTTGTAATATCTAATCGTTGGCAATCATTAACTGATGCAAGCGACGTTAATAGCATCAGCTTTAGATAATCCGTTAACATGTTAATTGACGTAATTTGTACGAGCTTATAAACCTGACAGCTTCCTGCGTGTTCATCAAAACTATTATTAATGACGAAGATGGGGATTTGCATCAGTGATTCTAAGATTTATGATGTTGTATTCAAATTATATGAGCGGAATGATAGATTTGTACGTATATTGGTAATATTTAAACATATTAACAAAGTATGAAGAATATAAAATTTAAACATATTTAAGAAATATTACATATATATGATATATAAGCGCTTAGAAGGTATCCAAGTCATATCGACCTGAAAATACTGCCGCAGGTAGGGCCAGGTTCTGTGACTGTCGCGTTTAAAGGGCACATCACTCCGTACTAGGCGTTGAAATTACAGTCAATCTGGGTGGGCTTTGACAGATACGAGCGATATTTAACACGATGTCTTAAAAATCTAAGCCACATTGCAAGAGTATTTTTATTTATTAGTACTCAAATAATACTTTTCAGCCATAGGCATTCCCATAAACTTTTTAAAATACATAATTATAAAGGAAATTCAAAATGTTATAGTCTGTGAAAGTTACCCTCATCAAGTGGGTAACTTTGACGCACAAAGGACTATTCATAAAAAGATAGTAAGTATAATTATTCTTCTTATTAATCTAAGTAACATTAGTTCATGTTTTATTAAATAATGAATATAAAAAAACAATCATTCCGCAATTTTGTTATTTATTACAGAAATACCGGACAAGTTTGAGTGAGACTCGCCCACGGTGGGTTCCGTACAATTAGTGCATCATAAGAAATAGATAAAATATGTATTGGAATACTAGCGGATTCAATATAAAGTTTTGCAATAAGGCTATTTATAATTTTTTTGAATTTAACCAAAAAAATATAGTTTTCATATTTTTCCCTGAACCAGTACCACTGTACCTGTAGATGCTATATGCCAAATTTCATAATTCTAGGTCAACCGGAAGTACAAAGTGATTGATCATAATTTAACTTTTATAGTGAATGCACAAGTACGACTTACCTCTTCATCCAAAAACGCATCAGGATGTTTCAACAGCGTATCCTATATAATTAACAGATGAGCTACACTTTCTTGTCTATCCTGGAATTTCCCAGCAGCTGACCGTAAATATTAAAGCATTTCCCTGGAATGTTGTAAAGGTAAAGTGCCTTCCCCGGGATGGGCGGGAAGGAACCTAAGAACTGCCCCGTACTGGTGTGCGACATTGGATACATTCTCCCAGGAGTAACCGTAGGATATGCGCGTGAACTGAAAGGTGTAGATGTTTTTATTTCCAAGAATCATCATTCTTCAGATGAAAAAATCATTAAGAAATGGTCAACGACCATTTCTTAATTTTTGTTTTATACATTTTGACAACTAGCTTGATTTTCTTAGATATATACAAGAATAATTAAAGAACAGAAAATATTTTCAAAAATGAAATGTGACATCAGAATATTTGTCTACAAAGGGATTTAGCGAACTTGCACAGAACCCTGGTCTTGATATATTACAGAAATGAAAATTAAACAGTTTTATAGATAAATACATAAAAAAATATCTACGCAAAAGCTAATAAGCCAACCTAAATAATATGGAAAATATTGAAAGTTAAGTTTTGAAAAGTGGTTTTATGTTCCATTTTACAAAAAAAATGTGTTAATTAGGCGAATAGAAATAAAAAGCGGCCGCTGAAGGTAACGTTGATTCAATTACATGTGAGCAAAGCCGCGGGAAAGATCTAGTTTTTTATATTAAAAAAATCGGCTTCACGCTGTATCCCGCACACAGCAGGTTAGACAGAGGGAACCTAGGAACCTAGTCTTAAGACTTTACCGTTTTTCACTCCTCGTCGAATTCTCGAGGCCTCTTCACGTGAGCGAGGAAACGAAAATATTAAATATAACATTTCATTTACCCGAGTGGAAATCGAACCCATGACCTGTGCCCTTTAGAGTCACACACTTGTGCCCTGCGCCACAACTGGGCTCATTATTATTTTTTATATAAAATTCACCTAAATAAATATACAGTGGATCAGATGAATACTGTACTTTTTAATAATATTTAGATTGTTTGTAGTTTATATTGCAAAGTATGCGTTTTATGTAACAAAACAATTAATTACATTTTTAATAGTAGTTAAATATTATTGTTTCTTAGAATCCAAAAAATGTCGGTTGGAATAGTCAGTACCTTTTTTGAGTTCGAATTAATTGTAGTATTTCAAAAACATTAACCCGCCACAAAAACGAATTATTTAGGTAACATATTGGTAATTTCGTTATAATCTTACGTACATATATGGCAATAAAACATAAATATCTGTTAAATCACAACTCGTATATTATTATTATAAAATCATACATTCATCAATCTACTAAAATTAACATATAAAATTGTACTCGAGAATTATAAGATTCAAAAAGAATTTCATGATTTCTAAAGCGCATGTTGTCTAGAAAATACACGTTTCATATTTATATTTTCATATTTTTATAATTCATATATTTTCATATATTTATAATTTCATATAAATTGAATTTAAAATAAACGCTACAGCCAATCTCGCTTGAATCTCAAACTACAAAAGAGATTGTATATTGTCTCACTTTCTCGTTTCTTATTAAAATATAAATAGCCCTATTAGTTTACGTAATTGTACATTCATTTCAAGTTTCGCTTTTAAAAAATTAATAAAAATATACCTGTTCGTAAATATCATATAATAGAGAATCGGCGATGCATCCAGAGAAGTCCGGCGACATCCATTTGACTCCATGCTGAGTTGTCTTCGGCTCGCAAAATCTAGATCAGAAGTGAATCGATAAGATCCCCGCAAATTACTTAATCTTTTAAAAGTTACTGAATTCACTAGCCAATTTATCTAACTAATAATTTAGTTCAGACTTTCAAAGTTAAGTTTATTAACAGTTTAAAAGCAATTTAAATATTTAGACGAGATCATTAATAGCGGATAGTATTTATTAAGTCAGTCTGGAAAAAATTGCATTATAGTCTGTTGCTGTCTACCTTGTAGACTCTCCACTATGCCCAAGCGGGCACGCAGCAGAAGCATGGGCCCCAAGGGCAGTTTTAGGTCATATATAGGCATAGAGACCGTGAGAAGCTTCCGTTTCACAGGCTTCATCTTTAACACCTAACGCCCACATCGTCACTCCCTTAGCATTAGTATCTACCGGCCACTGACGAAACTTGACATCGAAATTCACCGAATTTATAAAAATATTTATTAAATAAGATAACGAAGAAAAAGAGATATCAAAAATATTTCTATGAAATCATATAATAATCCTTTAAAAAATAATTTTATCATTTTCTTCTTTAAAAAATATTTTTAGCATTTTTGCCTTGTGTCTTTGTGTGTGATCAGTGATCTGTCACTGTCGAATTTTGACTCGACGCCCCAGTGCTTTTTAACATTGTCTTGTTAGGGCGAGTAAATGAAATTATTAAATATTTTATTTCCTCGACTGGGAATCAAACCCACACGCTCGTGTGACGCACGCCGCGACAAGCCTCAAACCTTATGTTTTTAAGTTTTACACCTTTTCTCGCACAATACTATAGGCAACAATCAGTTTAATAGAAATATCTAAGAATCTAATCAAATCAGCTTCACGCCTATATCCCGGCACAGCAAGGTAGGCAGAGGGAACCTAGTGTTAAGACACTCCGTTCTCCACTTTCTGCCGAATTCTGGAGGCATTGCATGTTGAGTGGCAGAACTCAACGCCGCACTATGCGTCTACACCAGAGCGAAAAAATGCAAATATAAATTTAAGTAAATATTTCATCTCCTCGAATGGGAATCGAACCCACAACGAGCCAATCGCTACTCAACATGCAATGCTTTAAAAAACTCATTGGAAAATGGGGAATACAGTGCACTTCTAGTTTCCTCTAAGATACAGTGTAAAACAAATAAAAAAAATCATTTTCTCGTCTAGTACCAAGGCAACGTGCGGCGTTGAGTTCCGCTATATACAATTACACAATAAAAAAATCTACAGAAAGTGAGGAGTGTCGTAACACTAAGTTCCTTCTACCTGCCTACTATGCATATAAGCGTGATGCTGAAAAGCTCATTAAAATAAGCTAGTTAATTCTATTTAACATAAAAATATAAAGACGCATTCGTTCCTCTCGTAAACAACAATGATCTACAAGAAACAATGCTCTCGTCATTCGCTGTAGGTACGTGTCAGTACCGGCGGCGGTAATTAGCGGCGTGGTACAATAGATGGGGATTCATTTAAACTTTATCTTGGTTAGGTCTTACGTTTTATTATAATATCTAGGTCTTATCTTTAAATACTGAATTATATAAGCTTAAGATTTGTTTTAATTAATTAAGGATTGCGGATGAAATAAAAGAAATGTTTTTATTAGCTGTACGCTGTACGCTGTATCTCCCACGTGGCAGGGTTTGGAAGAGGGAGCCTAGTGTTAAGAGTTTCTGCTTCCTCCTTTCCGCCGAATTCCAAAGGCAGTGCGTGTTAAGTGGCGGAACTTAACGCCGCGCCGATGCTGCAGAGGGAAGCTCACAGCCTGTCGCATTTACAGTCACACTCGCGCTCGCTCGCGTCCCTGCGCCACAACTGGCCTCTACTAAAATTTTATTTCTATTCAATAAATATAGAGGTTATTTGAACGTAACAATATTATATTTCTTTTATTTGAAATACATATATATTTTTAATATTTTTAGTAACGAACAAAAGTTTAAACTTAGAACTAAAAATACAGACATGACATACTAACCTGAACATTAGCTTCAGCACACTCCCCGCGGGGTACAGGTTCCCCCGGACGTCCCTCCCCGGCGCTCCGTGCGCGCGGCCGGCGCCCGCCAGGCAAGTTATACTTACATTGCCACCCTGGGAAATATCATAATATACGTTGAAGGCTATAAATAATAATATAGGTCGGTCGGCTGTTTTTAGTTTCAGTTGTAACAAAGCGTAAAAAAATTTGACGTAGCTTGACGAGAACGTATGGCTTAGTGGTCAGAGCGCCTGGTCGGTTTCCAGAAGGCGCAGGTTCGAGTCCCGATACGTTCCAATTTTTATACGTTTTCTAAATAAGTAACATGAAGTTTACATATTATAAAATTAATATTTTAAAATAATTTGAAAACATAAAACATGAAATAATTTAAAACTAGAAAGTTTATTTAATACGAAGAAGCTTTATTAGGATTAACAGAATTTAGACTTTAATATAAAGCATTTTGAGTTAATTTTATTATAGGAAGTACCTAGAGAACCCAGAGAATGTACTTAGATAAGATAGAAATCAAATATTTAATAATGCTTTTAGTCGTTTTTAGAATCTGTTAGATACGTTAGTTTATTCTTTTTTTAAATTATCTCAGCGTTAAAGACTTACTTTATGTATATGCTATTTTCTCTATTTCAAAGACCTTTTTTTAAATAGAGATCTTGTTGTTCTCAGTCTTTAATTGAACGTCAGATTAAATAAAAAATATCACACTTAGTAGAACATTTTTTTGGCTTCACGCTGTATCCCACACATAGGTAAGCAGGGTCTGGGAATTCGAACCCATGACCTAAGGCGTTTACGGTCGATCTAGCCTCAAAAGGGCCTTAGATCCGAAAATAGTAATGACCTTATTAACTGTCAGCGTCGACGGCACAAGCCGCAGAGCGCTACTCCGTCGTCTGCCGCAGTCGTCCGCGCAACACGAGCACCGACTTCTGTCGGGCTTCTTACGCCTTCCTATCGCATCTTCTGCTACTTTTCGCGTCCAAATGTCTCTAGGGAAGAGAGATATTTCATGTTTTGTTTTAACTGTTTGTGCGACTGTAAACGTGCTAGATTGTGGGTTCTATTCTCAATCGAGGAAATTAAATATATAATATTTTAATCTTCTTTTTGATAACCAGGCAAAGAGCGACTTTCAGATCCGCCACTCATCACGTAATGCTTCCAGAATTCGGAGAAAGTGGAGAACGGAAGTGTCTTAATTTGAAATGGGGCGGGCGTCTTTACATTAGGTTCCTAGGTTTCCCCTGCCTACACTGCGAAGCACGGTAAACAGCGTGTTTGTCATCATTAATGTAAAGTAAAAAAAAACATATAAAAGGCTAATAAAAATCTGTTTTTAGATCGCTGACAGTTTATAATTTTCAAATCATCTACTTAGTTTTAAACATTTTTTAAATTAAATATAATTGAAAATATTGAAAGAAAATCAACAAAAAAAGACTTCAATTGACACTTACCGAGTTGTACCGTTGAAGTTCACTTTGACCCCGTCCTTGTACCAAGTGAACGCAATCTCCGAGGACCCGTACGCCATACAACTCAGTATAAACTCAGAGTCCTCCCATACTTCCGGCCGCTGGTTTACGATCAAAGCCTGCAATAAAAAGTAAAATTAACATTCCCAAGAAATGTTCCAAGCTAGTGAAACATTTTTATTACGTAATGAAATTTTTATTACGTAATGAAATTTTTATGTTTCAATCCAAGCATTGCACGGCCATATTTTTACGAGTTTCTTGTTACTGTCAGTTGGATTCTTTGGGTAAGTTTTGTCGCAGAAATTGAAATTAGGAGATGTCGCGTCGCGTCGCCAGGTGGATAGGTGTATTGATAATGAAATTGTGCTATTCTTATTGTGTAATAATCGGATAAATGTATAGTTTGAGACCGTCGTGGCGTAGCTAGGGGTACAAGCGTGAGAACGTGAACACAGCTGGGTTGTGGGTTCAATCGACTCTCGAGGAAATGAAATATCCAATATTTTCATTTCCTCTCCGACTCAACACGCAACGCCTCGAAAATTTAGCGGAAGGTGGGGAATGGAGTATCTTAACACAGAGTTCGCTGTGCCCTACTCTGCTATATGCTGGTTGTTTAAAAAAAATTAAAATAAAGT
Source organism: Heliconius himera (assembly GCA_021202915.1). NCBI lineage: Eukaryota > Metazoa > Arthropoda > Insecta > Lepidoptera > Nymphalidae > Heliconius > Heliconius himera. The sequence goes on along the minus strand of JAJHJA010000750.1, from coordinate 117,786 downwards.
AATCCAATAATAAAAGCCACTCAGTTAACTCAATTACTATTGCCATCTTAACTATTCATAACGAGAAGAACCATTCTCAAATCTGAATATAATAAATCTGCAGTATTAACTTGATCGAGAGTTAAAGAAAAGGAATTCCCCTAATGAAATGAACACTTTTACTTGAATTCGGCGTAGTTGGTGGAACAATGATGCTAGCTCACGTTATCGCGTTCAGTACAACTGGCAGACGGCCAGCCCTAAGAGTTTTAACGAGGTACGTTAGATATTTAACATTTCATTTCTTAGCTTCAAATAATAACATTTTAATTATTATGTACTTCTTTTACCTAATATACATTTGCATGCATTTGTAAAACTGTGAAGGCCGCGGAGAACCGGATATAGAGAGGAGAGGGGAAAGGGGTGCGTATGCGTATTATATATAGATATAAAGTAAACATATTCGAAACGTACAAAACAAACAATAATAAAAATAAAGTAGATAAAGTAGTGAACACGCAGCTTTGAATTAAGCAGTGATTAATTATAAAACAAAGGGTTTTTCATAGTAGAACTACATCAAAATAGAGACAAAACATGAATACGGCACAATGTGGTTGCTGGCAGCGCTCCGCTTGCAGTCCACAATGGGACGAGATGGTGAGAGTTGCACTTTAAAATATAAACATATATTTTTTAATTTGTTAACTGTACCTACTCGGGGAATACCCGAAAATGTAGGCCTCGATTAAGCCTTGCATTTTTGTTTTTTGGGATTGTTCATAATATTTTGTTCCTATAGAATTTTTATAATGTTTTCGTGATATATAAAAAAATGTTTAATGCGAAGTTCACCCCATTTTGGTTTGCTTACAATATTTCTTTTTAATAAAATCGTGTCGTGAAGATTTCCATGCAGATAAAACAAAGCTTTAATTTATTTGTTACTCATGCAGTACTTAAAAACTAGCCCAATGGTTTCATTAAAATATTTCTGTTTTTAGAGATCTAAGGAATGGAAGCCGGTCGTGGCGCAAGGGCACAGGTGTGTGACTGTAAGCGCGACAGATCGTGGGTTCGATTCCTACTCTAAGAAATTAATTATTAAATATTTTTATTTCTTCGATCTGGTGTCGAGGCAAAGCGCGGCGTTGAGCCATTCAATTCACATTGTCTCTAGAATTCGGCAGAAAATTAGGGAGCGGAGTATTTTAATTAGGTTAATTCTGCTTATCCTGCTACATGAGAGATACATCGTGAAAAAAGATTGAAAAATGTACGTGAAGGTATATAGAGGAGATATGGCACAAATAAACGAAAAAAAGCATACAATGTAAGAGTAGGCAGAAAAAGACGACATAATTGACATTCGAAGGGCGCCCTTTCACAATGTATGAGGACTCTTCAGAGTTTATATGAAGAGGTTGATGTTAATTTATCACAAGCACATCATTTTGACACTACGTTCTCTCTTTTACACTTATAACAAGTTTTCTTGTCACCATTATCATATTTATGAATATACGCTCCTTTTATAGTAAGTTAGATAGCAATTTTTAAAAGAACTCAAAAGGTGTTGGTAGTAATAGCCAGTATTCTTACAAAAATACGCAGAAAACAAACCCAGCACACACTATATTAAAGTGCATAGCGAGAGCAGGTGCTCGCGGTGTATGCGGCGATAAATACTGAATTTAACTTTGTAACATTTTACTTATTTTCCTTACTGTAACTTTATACCGAGAATAACGTTTCGGGAGAAACTATTGGGTGTTTGTGTCGGTATTTCTTTTGAGCTTATCGAATTTTGTATTAAGTTGCGAATACGTGGAATGCTTAGGAGGTATATTATTTAAGCATTTAATTTAAAGTTAATAAAAAGAAAAGCATTCATTGTTCTTTTATTTGCATTTTAAGTAATAAATTATTAGTAAATTATTTATTTTGAAACTTCTGTCATATGTTGGTTGGTTAATAATTAGAAAACTGAAATGCAATGAATAAATTTAATAGACTAAAAGTTAAAAATAAGGTTTTCCCATATGGAAGGGTAAACGTAGAGGAAATGAAGGAAGGAATGTTAAGACACTCCGCTCCTCATGCACCGTCCAATCTCCAAAATATTGCGAGTCGAGTGGTGGAACTCGATGCCGCACTTCTTCTACCAAAACGGGGAAGGGAAAATAATCAAAATACAAAACAGCTTCCAATATTCTGTTTGAAGTAAAGGTCGCTATTGCGGGTATATCGATGCGTCACACGTCTGTCTGTCGTCAGTCAAAGTAACGCGGCAACTGACTGATATATCGACCTTAGTTGACATTTTATATAGACCGATCCTAAGAAGTGTCGATTTGGTGTTCGATTTATGAGGCAAGTTGAAAGTTCAAAGCAATTATCAAAGTATGTAATATATTTTTTTTGCACAAATAGCTGGGAGGGTATAGGAATCTTATTTTTCATCACTTTTCGCCTAATTTTCTTTGTTTTGTTACTAGCGACGAAATAAAAATTATTCATTAACACTGTGGGAAATATATATATATATATATATATATATATATATATATATATATATATATATATATATATATATATATATATATATATATATATATATATTTCCATTGTATATGTAAATAAATGAGAAAAGAAATGTTAGTTATTTTATTATTTGATATCTATGGCAGGTAGAATGAAAAACCTTGTGACTTTGCGTATTGAGTGGGCGGAAGGCAATGCCGTCCTTTGTCTTATTATCAGATCGAATGAATATAATTAATGAAACGGATTAGGAATGGAACCCGCCCTTGTTGCGTTTACAGTCAAACCCAGTGCTGCTGCCCTACGACGTTCGCAATACACAAACTACAGATAACTAAATCATTAGAACTTTCTTTTAACAATCATCTGAAAGCAGATTTAAAATGAATTCCTATAAAGTTAATATGACCGTGCGCTTAGCAAGTTAAACGGGGAAGTCCCACTTACCTAATGTTTAATGTCAATATGTAACCTAAGTATGTTAGTTAATTATAAAATATATACTAGATACCTGTTTAATAATTTCTTGAGATGTGTTGCTGCTGCCCGGGTTCAATATTTGTAGTCCTGTGTCGAAGCGGGCGGATGCTGGAAGTAATATTAGTATAGAATATATGATAACTCGAATAAGAGCATGAGCATGAGCAAATGCATGCATGATTTTTAATTTTAAATTAACTTACAAATATCTATGTCTCTTGGATTTCAGTCGCACGTGGTCCCCTCTTTACAACCTTCTGAACACTCCTCTATGCCGCATTCTGAGGCATTTATAATAAATTCATTATAGTCTTTTAAAAATATAAAATAAACTTTTGTTTTAAACATTCATAAATAAACATTTATACCCCGCGTGGGAACCGAACCCACAACTGCGTTAAACATTTTAAGCCAGACAGAATCTATTGACATTGCGATGTCACATACAATTTTTATCTAAATACTCTTTTGAAATTCATAAGAGATACGCTCATTACAGTGTAGTCCGCATTAAGGTTTCTACGAAATCAAATGTAAATGGAAAATATTAAATCTAATATGAAATATGGAGGCACATGATTTTTGTTTTTTTTTTACGGTTTTTTAAGGTACAGAATACTAAAAAGAAAAATAACGGAACTTTTAGATAGATAGTATCACTTTGGTATTCGTCTATCTGTGTTAGTCTATCGATCGGTACATAAAGACTTTTTGCCTCAAAGTCTGTTTTTTTTATTATTATAAAATTAATATCTAATATTTAAACATACAGGTACTTGGAAGACATTTTTTAAATGTAAGAAGAAAAAAGAAACACATACATATAAAATGAGTATGCATTCATTTTGTAAAGTTTGTCATCTTTTATAAGTGAACTTCCCACTGACCTACAATTGCGAAATAGGTTATGATAGGCATATTATGTTATATTTCCAACTATATAATATGATCTTTTCTATGCAAACTACTATTCTATAAACTTTTTTTTGCAGTTATAAAAAAAAGAGGCCAGTGGTGGTCTAGGGGCACAAGTGTACTACTGTATACGCGACAGGGTGTGGTTCGATTCCCACTCGAAAAAATGAAATATTCAACAGAAATGAACTTTCCTTATTCTACAAAACAAAACGCGGCGTTGAGTTCCGCTACTCAACACGCAATACCTGCAAAAATCGGCGGAAAGTGGGGAACGGACTGTCTCAACAGTAGGGTTCCTCTGCCTATCCTGCTGTATGTGTGATACAGCGTTAAGTTGCAAAAATAAAGATGATCATCAAAAGTATCTATTATTGAAAAGTTGCTTCGTAATATCCTTTTGTTTTTTCTACTACATTATGCTGTACAGGATTAATGAAGCGCCTACATCAAACCAAAAGGTTTTTATTTTTTGATCTACCAAAAAAAAGGTAAGCTGATGTTTACTGCTATCATTATACCCAAGCGTTCATTAGCTGACAGCAAATGAGTATTACAGGGAGGTCGAAAGTGAGGAAATGGGTAGGAAAATCAGGACGCTATCTTACTAGCCCACTAGAGTGAGGATCTATAGAAGAAACGTGGTTATTGAACTGGTGACTTAAATTTGATTATCTATTTGTTTAAGCGATGTAATTTTTCTACTTTTTTTTTACAAATAAGATAGATATTCCCAAAGACAGCGGTAGCGCTGTGGCACAAGCGTGCGACTGTAAACGTGACACGTTGTGTTTCATTACCACACAATGAAAATAAATATTTAATATTTTCATTTACTTGCTCTGGTAACGAGGCGCCGCTATTAGTACCGCCACTCAACACACAATGCTTACAGAACTTGGCGGAAAGTGGAGAATAGAAAGTCTTAATGCGAACGGAATGGTCCTAGGTTCCCAGATTCCCTCTACCTACGCTTTGTGCGGAATACAGCGTAAGGCTAAAAAAAATGTCTAAAGTGTTCAAATAAAATGTGAAATGAATGAATTTCGAAAGTAAACTTGATATTGAGAGTATAAAATATTATAACTATTAAACTTTACAATATGAAAATATTATTATGAAGCGTTCAATACAATTTGATTTTCATTTAGGGATAGTAGTAGTAGGTACGTTGTCTGCACTTTTTCTTGACAATGCTATTATTTTACATATTTTCATGCTCTTGCTCTGGTAACAAGATAAAGCACGGCGTTGAGTTCCACAAGACTCGATGTCTTTAAAATTAGGGAATGGAGTGTGTTAAAACTAGTTTTGCACTGCACTCAGCTTTATACGGTAAACATCGTGAAGCTAAAAATATATAATATACGTATATATTACCTAATAATTAAAATTCTATTTACATTGCGAAACATTTATTTGTTGTATCAAAGGATTTTCTTTAGAAACAACTTGTCTAACAGAAGAAGCTTAATTATATTGGAATGCGCTGTAAATGGCTTCCAGGGTGATTACGAGTAAACTTTTGCAATCACCATGTTCAAATTGAATAGGGTCTGGCCAGTTTTTTGTTTGGCAACGATCGTTGTTTTGTATTTCGTGAAGTAATAAAAATAATTTTAAATTGGAATACTTTAAATGTTAATAATGATTTTAACACTTAAATTTTTAAATTTGAAATATTAATACAAATAAGAAGTCATCGAGGCGCGGTGAGATAACGCCTAATTATAATTGCGATGGTTACAGGATCGGTTCTTAATCAGAGCAGTCTGCTGGTTGATGTTCTGGCGAATATCAACGTCGTGCCCTAGCATACTCGAATATTTTGTCGAAATTGGGGAATGAAGTGTCTTAACCTTAACCTTCCTTGTACCTACTTACTGCTATGCGGGAAAAAACGTGGGACGTCTAATTCAAAGAAGGGTTTTAGTTATGTATATATTTATGATGATACTCTAGTTTAAGGTCGTTAGGGCGTAGATAAAATATTTTTGTTTCCTAAATCTAGTTAAGAACCCAATAAGTTGAGTCCGAAAGCGGAAAACCAAATGAACTTTCTCTTATCTCTGTTTAACCAGCAGAAAGTGTAAAGAAGGGATAATTTCTTTCAAGGTTTACACGCTTCCATATAAATTAGAAGTTAGCTTGTCTCAGTAAATGCAACTTTGTACAAGTAACACTACAACCGTGCGGTAAGCGAGTGCTGAATGTTGTATTTTTCTTTGTTTCCAGCTCACGTTGATCCGACACGGCTTTAATTCTAAGTTGATTAAGACTTTATCAATGTAGATAGTTTTAAGATAAAAACTTCTGTACGATAGGTATTTAAGATGTTGCAGTGATCTGACTTTGCAGGAAAAATGGAATTTTATTAGTATATATTTTTTTTATGGAAGAGGAAAAGGCAAACGAGCGTTCGGGTCACCTGATGGTAAGTGGCCCCTTGCAACACCAGAGGAGCTACAGGTGCGTTGCCGGCCTTTAAAATGGAGATAGACGCGCTTTTTAAAGGTACCCATGTCATACCGACCTGGAAACACTGCCGCGGGTAGGCCATTCCACAGTTCCGTGGCGCGTGGAACGAAGTTCCTACGAAACCGCACAGTAGTGGATTGCCACGTATCCAGGTGGTGTGGATGATATGTTAGCTTATGAGGTACTGTGCGGTTAGAAAATTCGGCGGCAGGTAACAGGTCAAACAGTTCTTCAGAATACTCCCCATGGTAAATGCGATAGAGAACGCACAGCGAAGAGACGTCTCTACGCAAAGCCAAAGTATCAAGCCTTTCACAGATCATTGGTTCCCCAATAATTCGAATGGCTCTACGTTGTATGCGATCAAATGGTTCAAGCTGATACTGGGGTGCACCAGCCCTGAGATGAGAACAGTACAATATGAGGTCAACCCTGGGCTATATATAGGGCCAAGATTTATTAAGACATAATTAAACAGTATGTATTTGTCTGTAAAAGTATACTTTAGTCAAAGTGACATTGGATTTTGAATGTGTGTGTGGCTCATAATTTCTACAAAAGAGATGAAAGTTTTTTAAATTTAATAAATTTGCTCTCTTTAAATGGATCATCCATTAAATTATATTTAATTTTCACGAATCTATTATTTATAGCTTCGTTGATGTTTTACATAAAAAATTTAGAATTCAATTAAATCCCGATTCCGATGAATTTGATAAACCGATCCGTATAATTGATTACAAATAGACAAAATTTGCGTAGCTTTTGTTTGATACTATACTAGAAAATAATTCTGTAATAAAAAAAAAAATATATGTATGGGATTTTTTTTGTGTGTGTTAATGTTACAATTTTGACAGCAATAATTGATATTTTTTGTATAATTAATATAATGAGTAGAAAATCTAAAGGCGGCGCTGGATTCACGATTCAATATGTGATTCTGGAATTTGGGTGGAAATTGCAGAAAATGCATGCTTCATCTCAAATATAGTAGGTAAAAAAGGTAGGTAGAGTAGGTAAAAGAAATTTCAACTCAGTGTCGAATTTTTTTTTCTCCATTTTCTAAATATTGCATATTGAATTGCGAAACCCGACGCCGTATTTTAAAGCACTTTTCTATTTTTTAGATATTTAAATAATTGATATAACACCTCTTTTATTCCTAGTCAATGCAATATTGTTATCTTCACTCCAAACATTTTTATCGTTATTCGAGTGATTCATGATATTAAAAGGAATTCTTAAAAGGTATTCGATAGGTATTCGTTTTATTAATAAACGAAACATGATTACTCGAAGCCAACTAACTTTATTATAAGTACACGCCGTCTTCAAACAAATGGTTTTTTATACGCAAAAACTTTATATGAAAGTTATGGAGATTTATAGAAACTTGTCTAATTTGTGATATTTTTTGAACGGCAGGTATAAGCTAGTATGTATGTACATTAGAAACGTTCATTCACTGTCTGTAATATAAATACATATAGTCAACTAAATTCTATTTAATACTAACTCTAATGTATTTAGAATGTGTGGCTTTCTACAGAATAGATGACACGTTGCGATACAAATTAAATCAACATCCGTTAAGTGCTCACAAAAGGGCCATGTGTTCCAGATGCCAGGAGAGTGTTTATTACAGGCATTTCAGTTTATGATCTGACAATTTTTATTGTTCATCTACCTCCATTCAATTGTGAATACTTACACGTAAAAGTAAGGAAGGGGTGATATAAACAAATAAATAGAATAAAAAAATATTTGTAAAAACAAAAACCCCGACTGCATCAAACTAAAAAGAAAATAAACAAGCCCAATAGTTTATTAGGATTAACAGTCGTTTGATGCAGTCGGGGATTTTGTTTTTACAAATATTTTTTTATTTTTCATTTTTTTGTAAGAATTTATTATGGTAATGATAATCATGATATACCTTTTTGAAATTCTGAAATTGAGCGCTTGAGTTTGATACCCATATTGTAGTATTCGAACCAATTATTTTTTTTTTCACTAAGTCCAATGGCGTATCACAGCCGCCATGATTATTTTTTATTAACGTAACCTATCTAAGAACACTTGGGCTGCTAATACGAATCTAACGATACCTCAAATATGTAAATCCGTTCAGCGGTTCTGGAGATACGAGGTAATAAAGAATATTACATACATACAAGATACGCGCGAAAAACATAACCCTTCCTTAGCAGTCGGGAAAAAATACACTATACTCAATATTATACAGGTGAAAGTTTATTTGGTTGAACGTTCTAATGTCAGAAACTATTGGTTAGAGAGATTTTTTTTGGATAGTCTAATTGTAACGTAAGACTATATATATGCTACGGTCAGAGCTATCTAGGAGACTTGAAATGTGACATAGAGATTATTTAGCTATTTAAAATTTACCACGTAGACGAGGCCGCACGTAGAAAAAGTAATATTTTAATTTTAATATTGTATATTTTTCTAAGAACACAATATAAAAATACTGGTATAACAAACCTAGGTTAGGAGTTGTCCTAGCTATTTGGAACGGTTTTTACGTTTTTGAAACAAAATTACATACCTTCAGGTCCTGTAACTTTAACTAGTCCTAAGCAAACAATCGTTAAATATTTAAGCATGCAATATCTATTTTGGGCACCTAAAAGGCTCCTACTATATAGTTTACATGAGATATAAAAATAAAAAAATATGCGTCTAATACCTCAAACTTTTTTTATGTAAAAATTGGCGGAAGTGTCATATAAACTATCATCTCCTATTGAACGGTGTAGGATGGTAATAGTTCAATTTTTTTTTTGTTATTTGCGTACTAGCACTAGCTTCTAGTGCTACTAGCTTAAGTATGTGCGCGACAAATGGACGAATAACTCAATATAAACTCAACCGATTTCAATGATTCTTTTTTTTTAGAAAGAGTACACATAAAGGGTAGTTTGGTGAAAGTTTGGTTAAGTTCAGAGTATGAAATCCGATTGAAATTGAAGAAGTTGATTTTTTTAATTAAAAAATATAATTATGTTATATTTTTTGGTAAAATTTCTTTGTACTCTATGATAAAAACTATTCTATAAGTTGCATTAGGCTTTGAACTATTACCATGCTAAAAATAATTTAATTTCATTTATCGGTATTTTAATTAAATTACATTTTTCAGTTTTTATTTTTTTTAAAATAAAACCATAATGAAATTCGGAATAAAATATAATACCATGCAAAAATTCATCAATTTCTGTCTAGTAGTTTTTGCGTGATTGACGAACAAATAATCCGACAGACAGACAGACAGACGGACAGACAGACAGACGGACAGACAGATAGACAGACAAAAATTCTGCTGAGTGGTTTTTTAGGTTCTATAATCGACATATTAACCGACTTCATTTTTATTTTTTTTATATCTTTCATATACAGAATTGACTTTTCTATTCTTTTATTATATATAGAGATAGAGATAGAGATTACACTAATTAACTCTGTGGTTTAGCATAACTGAAATTCTGGCTGCCCTCAGTGTTGATATTTACAAATACAACAATAATAGTGTTGATCAAATTATATGACTTTAATAAAATCAGGTGAAGCAGATAGTGAAATATCATTCCATTTTACTTTTAGGAACAATTTATATATTATTATAATCCTACTACACGAAATTAACATAACAAAAACTATAAACTTTATTCTAGAATAGTATAGAATAACATATATATACAGCAGTAATTAACTCAATAGTGAATAGTCATGTATTTGTGATATGAGCATTTCTTTATTTTGAACCATCCTGTAGGTACTGAAGTGAACATTTATCAGGCGCGCGCACACGTATTTAGAACATAATTCATGGGCCACGAGATTGTATGGAAATTGATGCTATTATCGCAGTGCGGAGAGCACTTCACGCAGCAAGTGCATTACGTCAGGCAAACAGTTTGGAAGCCTTTATTACGCGACCTGCTCTCGTAGTGTCGGCGTGCATTGTGGTGGTTTGATGGGTTGTTTACGAAAAATGGTGAATTTTTTGTGGTAAATTTAATTTTATTACGTTCACATTGTAGTAATGTTTTTTATTTGCACTGAATATGGTGTACCAGTAAAGAGTAATTTGCAGGTATATAGAGTACTCATATTCAATATGTTCATATAATTAAAAATCTTAAACCTAAATAATATATATGAAGTCGTCGTGGTGCAGCGACACAGGCGTGCAGCCACGCAGCAAGTCCGATGCGAGTCGGGGGAATGAAATATTTAATATATTTAATATTTTCTCGCTTTAGTATCCAGGTAAGGCGCTGCGTTGAATTCCATCAACACGTTACGCCTCAAGAATTTCGCGGATAGTGGGGAAGAGAAGTGTCGCAATAGAAAACAGAGTATATTAATATGAAATACACATTCTTTTCCTATGAAATTAAAGAAATAACTTGTACAAATGTACTCGTGCAAAAATATAAGAGTACATTTGGCTTTGTTTTAGTGAATTTAGTTCTTGCATTCCCAACGAAATTCACTAAATTTCGTTCGTTTTTCTACAATGAAGAGTTGATTTATTTTTAGACTATTATTCCTTCAAATAGGGGTCGAATAAACAATTATCGATTAAGCTCGAGTCAATTCATCTTTGCCATATTTTAAATCAAATACCACTCTAGTGCCACTTTAATATTAAAAGTATACAAAACATAAATATTTATTACGTAAATGACATTGTGACAACAGAAACTTTCGTACTAAATATCGAGGGAGATCCATCGTCGGCGACGTTGAACTCGTTATCGCGAGGAAATTACGAGGAGTTAGGATGTGAGCTGTGACCTCTTTCGGGTGGATGGGGACACTATTTTAATTGTGTGAAAGAAAAACTCAAAATATTATTCGTTTGTATATTTTTTTTGAAAAATAATTATTCTAAAATTTTGAGGTTTATATTGAACTCTAAAAATATAATAAGTGACAGTAGGATAGGTAGAGAGAACATAATTTGAAGACTCTGTTGTCAATTTTCCGCAGTTTTCAAATCATTGCGAGTTAAGTCGCGGAACTCAACACTGCGCTTTGTTTTGTCAGAATAGAAATATTAATATAATTTATTTAATAATAAGTAATAAATAATTTAATAATGAAGCTGTCGTGATGCAGGAGCGTGCGACTGTAAACGCGACGGTTGTGGATCCGATTCCCACTCAAGGAAATTAAATGTTTAATATTTTAATTTCCTTACTATGTTAACGTGGCAAAGCGTGGCATTGAGTTCCGCCATACAACATACGATTCCTCAAGAATGCGACGAAAAATGGGGAAACGATAGTGTCTTAATGGAGCACGGAGTGTCTCGAGACTCCCGGGTCCCCTTTATCTATAAAAACTTAAAAGTGATAGGATGGCTCTAAGGAAAATATATTTTTTGAGTTTGACTCTCTCATAGGGATGTATTATATTAATCAATAAAATGCTACTGTGTTAAGCCAAAATGAATAAATAAAATTTAAAAAGGAGAAAGTGCTACGAACTGATAATACCTGCACTTTAAACTTTTTAATTGATTTTGTAATAAATTATTACCAAGCCATCTTAAACATTTTATATTAAGATCAGGCAAAGCGTGTAATTCAAATCTCATTTATCAAAACACCTGTCTCCGTGGGAAGGTTTGACGAGGGTCACGCTTACCTGCAGGTTCCGCCTTTTTTGCACATGTTGGACGTCCTCGGGCACGACGGCCGACGCCGCAGTCAGCACCGTAGCCTTCGAAACACGAACAGTAGAACTCCCTGTAATGAAAAACTTGTATTATTAAAATGCTCTTTAGCTAAATTAGGTAGTAATTGAAAAGAAATATTTTTTTAGCTTAACGCTGTATCCCGCAATCCCCGCCGTATTATCCCCGGGTGTAAGGGGTATGGGCCTAACATCTTCACCATCCCAAATGTCAACCTCACCTGCACGTGGTACACCCTGCTGTTTAACGGACGAGGCACTGGCGACCGACGCTTTGGCGGAATAACCAAGCATTCACATCGTACAGAGGGGAATACCTGTACACAGACCCAACATCTGGTCCGGGGTTTCCCTACCTCAAAGGGTAGGTTTTAGTACGTCAGATGGCAATCGGTACTTAATTAATAAACCCAAACTAGCCAAATTATTAGAAAAGAAAATGGACAGGTTACAGAATACAGTAAAGATAACGGATAGGGCGTCGCCGCGAAACGACGCGCAGACACATCGCCCTACATCTGCGAAAAGTGTGCGAGGGCTACCGAGTCACGGACGGGCCCGGCTAACGACGTTAGTCCCAAATTGTAACCGTAAAGTCCGCTTCGCTACTTTGAATGTTGGAACACTAACTGGAAGGACCAAAGAACTTGCTGCCCTCTTTAAGAGAAGAAAGGTAGATTTCGCTTGTTTGCAAGAAACGAGATGGACTGGTGCAAAAGCCCGCAACATCGGTGAGGGCTATAAAGTAATGTATGTTGGTGCAAGGCATGGAAGAAATGGTGTAGCTATTGCTGTCAACGTAGGACACCTCGATAACATCTTGGAGGTAATCAGAGTTGACGACAGGCTGATGTCTCTTAAAGTACTGGTTGAAGGAGAAATCGTTAATGTAATATCAGCTTATGCTCCCCAGCAAGGTTGTAGCAAAGCAGAAAAAGAAACATTCTGGACAACTCTAGACGGCCACCTACAACAAATACCCTCAAAAGAAACCATACTATTGGGTGGAGATCTGAACGGACACATAGGGTCAGTAAACCACGCCTTTACAAGAGTGCACGGAGGCTACGGTTTCGGTAGTCTTAACGATGAGGGGAAAGTTATTCTGTCAACAGCAGCAGCATACGATCTCGCTATAGTTAATACTTTCTTTGCCAAAAAGCCAGAACACTTAATCACATACAAAAGCGGCGAAACAAAATCGCAGGTAGACTTTATTTTAATCAATAGAGCTAACATTGGCCGGGTCACAAATTGCAAAGTAATTCCGGGAGAATGCGCAATACCTCAGCATCGCATTGTTGTAATGGATATGCTGTTCAAGAAAACAACCCGGGAGAAACTATCTCAGGCTCCTGAGCTCACCAAGTGGTGGAATCTAAAAGGGGACAAGATTCCCGAGTTCTGTAATCAGCTGAGCAACCTAGAGATTGACACTAAATTAGGCGTTGACTCTATATGGGACCATCTTAGCAAGTCCATCACAGCAGCTGCCAATATTACTCTTGGTCGAACGACGGGTTGTAAGATAATAAATAAGGAAACCTGGTGGTGGACGGAAGTAGTGCAAAGTGCAATTCATAGGAAAAAAGAAGCCTTTAAGACCTGGCAGTCCACCCAAACTTCGGAAGACCGCGAAGAATACAAGAAAGTGAAGAAAGAGACCAAGAAAATAATAGCAAGAGAACGCGCAGACTCTCAGAAGGTAATGTACAGGCAATTAGAAACTAGAGAAGGCCAAAAACTTGTCTATAAACTCGCAAAGCAACGTTGTCAGAGCACCAAGGATCCAGCTAGGTGTAAAACCATCAAAGGTTCGAATGGCGATCTATTATATAAGGAAAATGATGTCCTATCAGCCTGGCATCAATATTATCAACAGCTACTCAACCCTACCCACGCTACTACGCAGCTCAAAAACCTATATAAAAATATTGGACTCATACCCCCAATACACCCTAGCGAAGTAAAGACAGCTCTTCAAAAGATGTCCAATAAAAGAGCCGTAGGGCCTGATGGTATCCCGATAGAAGCTTGGAAGTGCCTCCGTGAGAGAGGAATCGTATTGCTCACCGACTTCTTTAACTGTGTATTGCTGTCTTCAAAAATGCCAGAGGCATGGAGATTGAGCACCATAGTCCCTATATACAAGGGGAAGGGTAGCAAATACGAATGTTACAACTATCGTGGGATCAAGCTTTTAAATCATACAATGAAGCTATATGAGAGAGTGATTGATAGCCGGCTTAGATCTGAATGTTCGCTGTCTAAGAACCACTATGGCTTCGTACCTGGCTTATCTACCATCGATCCAATGTTTGCTCTTAACATGATTGCTGAAGAATATCGCGCGAAACGCAAACCATTGTATGTCGCATTCTTAGATATGGAAAAGGCGTTTGATCGAGTCCCAAGGAATACAATTGTGTGGAGCTTGCGGAAGAAAAACATTCCCGAACAATATATTGACATTGTTGCCGACATGTATAAGGGTGCGAGATCGACGGTGCGAACAGCAGTCGGTTATACCAAGCCAATAACAGTCACGGAAGGAGTGCACCAAGGCTCAGTGCTGAGTCCCTTCCTGTTTTGCTTGGTTTTAGACTCACTTACTGAGGCGGCGCAGTCTTCAGCCTCATGGACTTTTATCTACGCAGATGACGTTGCCATTTGTACCGAAAGCCACGTAAAATTGCAAGAGACGCTCCTGGCATGGAAACATCAGTTGCAATTGGGTGGCCTGACGTTGAGTGTTGCAAAAACCCAGTACATGGCCCTCAATGACCCTAGTCCAAATAACAGCCCAATACCCATTGATGGACAATTAGTCACCATGTGCGATCAGTACAAATACCTGGGCAGTATGATGCACATATCTGGGAACTTGGAATGCAACATTCAACACAGAATAGCTACAGCGTGGTTAAAGTGGCGAGAAGTCACTGGTGTCACCTGCGACAAAAAGATGTCGGTTAAACTGAAAGGTTTAATCTACAAGAGCTTAATAAGACCAGTCCTTACGTATGGCAGCGAAACATGGGCTGTTACTCCAAAAAACGTCCATACCATCCAAGTTGCCGAAATGAAGATGCTAAGGTGGATGTGTGGCGTAACCAGGCGCGATAAAATCCGCAACGACTACGTGCGAGGTAGCCTCGGTGTGCGTGATATTGCCGACAAGATGCAGGAGAGTAGGCTGCGATGGTATGGACACGTTAAGTGGAAGCCACCTGACTACATAGGAAATTTGGCACTACAACTTGACATCCCCGGTCGAAGACCAGTAGGAAGACCCAAGACGAGATGGAAAGAAGTAGTGCTAAAAGATAAGGAGGCATGCAAGGTCACTGACGATGACGTCCACGATAGAGCGAAGTGGAGAAGCAAAATTAGGAAAGCTGACCCCACCACCATGTGGGATTCATAGCTAGGAAGAGAGAGAGAGAGAGAGAGCTGTATCCCGCATATAGAAGGGTAGGCAGAGGGAACCTACATATTGTTAAGACACTCCGCTCTCCACTTTCCGCGGAATTTTTCAAGGTATTACGCGTTGAGTGGTCTCAACGCCGAGCTTTTGCTTGATGCCAGATTGAAGAAATAAAAATATTAATTAATAATAACTCATTCTCCCGGGTTGGAAACGAATCCACAACCATAACGTTATAATCACATCGCTTGTGCCCTTGCGCCACGACGGCCTTTCCAAAATATAGATTTGATAATATAATATATCATTAAACAGCTTCATTTTATGATATCTTTATGTATAAGTATTTTCTACTTAATTACATAGTAGCAATTGTTTGTTCCCGATTCTTGTAAAACATATTTGACAATAGCGCTCTTTCAGTCTATTTTAATGAATCGGTCAAAATTCCACATCGTATTGACTCAATTGCTTTGCCTTTTGTTCTTGAATTAATTGGATGAGCCTTACGCAAATAATCGAAAGTAATCGATGAGCGGGTTGTAATATCTTAAGCTGGAAGTGGTCTTTTTTGTAAAGTTAGTCTAAGAATCTGAAAGACGATACTTATTTAGGAGTTCAAAAGCCAAGTGTTATTTAACCAGCAAATTAGTCTT
Source organism: Heliconius himera (assembly GCA_021202915.1). Classification (NCBI taxonomy): domain Eukaryota; kingdom Metazoa; phylum Arthropoda; class Insecta; order Lepidoptera; family Nymphalidae; genus Heliconius; species Heliconius himera. The sequence goes on along the minus strand of JAJHJA010000750.1, from coordinate 101,574 downwards.
CTAAATTAGAATCTTTAAGTGTAGTAGCTAATTTTACGTGCCTATAATAATGTAGCGAGTAAATGAGTTCAAACGAGCGAGCGCGCCAAGTTCCACTTGAATATACATTAATTAAACGTCTTGTAGATTCACATAAATACGCGGCGTGCAGTTGTTTTAGTTTAGTACAGTAATGTCTGTTTGATAGTGGATGCACCGAGATTCTAAGTATAACTAAGTTTTAGTTTATTCAATAAGCACGTAGACCGCATCCTCTCACAGAATTTACGTGACAAAATATTTGCTACTAGCGGCTCGCCCACGGCTTCGCCCGCTTAAAATACATGATTATTGATTTAATAAGCAGAATTGATTCACAACAAAAATGACTTCTAATATGATTTTTTTACGATATTATCGTCAAATAATTTTTAATTGTTTTAAATAAAAAAATACAACCATTGTTGATATTTGATATTTATAAAATACTAGCGGACCCGGACGCGGCTTCGCCCGCTTGAATTATATGAATGCTTATTAGATATATATATGAAATTGTTTTTGAAAATATCTAATTTAAATGAAAAAAATTATAAGTAAACGTAATCATATTAAAATATTAATAAAAAAAACTAAACAAAACCAGCTACATCATTAATATCATCAAAGTAAATTAAAATTAAATGTGTTGTGCTATATTTTTGCAAATGCATGTTGTTATTTACATAATACTTAAATACAATAAAAAATATTATATTTTTTGTCTCTGTCTGTCTTTCTTTCTTTCTGAATAACTGAACTGATTTTTATTGGACTTTCAGTGATTTTACTGATTTACCCGAGGAAAATCTTTTTACACGTTTTCCTTGCGCGCGTATATAAATACTATATGAAATAACTAAAGTCCTTTCTACATTTAAATATGATAAGTTTTGCGAGCAATATCAAATAAAATCCCAAAAAACTAAAACTATAATTTATTAAGTATATAACAACGGTATAGATAACCATCCAACCGAGATGAAATAACCAACAATTCTTTCCTTAAATAATAAATACTTAAATAATATTATGCCGATGCCGCGCAGAGCCGCAACTTACACCACACCAAGAACCAAAAAAAAGGATTAATTAATTATAAACATCAAATAATTACAAAATTATAAAAATTAACAGTAGTTCGAAAATGTTCGAATGTATGAAAATTTACAAAACCGTCAAAGTCGTCGGCCCGTTCGCGTCGGTCACACTATACCGCTCGTAAGCTAGGTCATTTCGAATCAGTGATCCTTAATTATTTATTAGAATGTTATACAGAAAACTATAATTTCAATCTAGATGAAATGCTAAAAGTCACTATTATATTCATTTTCATAAGGATCAATATCAAATTATAGAAAATACATACAACTAAAACCCGATAAATATAAAGTAAATTAATTAAAATGGTTACTTTTGCTCAACCTTTAGAGATAAACATATACCATCGCGGACTTTTTTAAATTGTCATTATTTAAAGAACCATATTTATGTTAAACATTGTTTTTATGTATCTTATAAGGTTGAGTCAGCGTACGACATGTATGCGTTAAGCAAGCTCATTTTGGGTGACGTTTTCTTATAACAACTAACAAACCTTGCAAACTGTTGCTTAGCAACGGTCGGTTGTTATTAAGATGGCAGAATAAATTGTCTGTCAAACTAAAAAATATTTTAATATATTAGTATATATCGTCAATATTACAAATATTGAGAAAAAAAGTAACCTATATTCATTCGAAGACCCTCAAGTATCTCTATATGAGTATTTTATCACAATTGAATTAGCGGTTTGGCCCTGATTGCGTAACAGACAGACAGACAGACAGACAGACAGACAGACTGACAGATTCGAATTTATAATATAGGTATGGATACATAAAGCTAATTGTTTATTACACGTATATATTTTTGTAACTTTATGTTCTTTTTACCTACATAATATACTCTGTTAAATGTGCTGATGTCAGTGAATAATTTAATTTACTCATTCAGAAACAGCCTTAAATGTTAAATTCTTTATTTGAAGGATTCATAATATTCTTTGTAAAATAACTATAATAATTGCATATTAACTCCTGTACAGTTTTTAAATTAGTTACATATATTATATGAACGAAACAACCACAAAATCTTTGTATTTACTTGATATTTCTTTCAAGATCGTTCTTTATCTCTGTGTAGAATTAATTACAACTTAAACTTAACTGTTATGATTTATGAAGGTAATCTCCACTAACAATTCAATTTTGTTTACTTTATTGTATTATTTTATACATATAATAGTATATAATAGTGCTTCAAAAATATATATTTTTATCAACAGTCATATAACCCAGACGTTTCGAATGTCATTCTTTAGATAAGAATCTTACCAGGCGCGATTGCTATATAATATTCGCAGACAAATTAATGCCTTGAGTTCATTCAAATGACGATAACTTTTTTTTTAATGAACCGATTTTAATGAACTAAACTTTAGTACTTAAGTTGAGTTAAAACAAAGCAATTGGTGAAATTTTCAAGTAAATCGGTTCAGTACTTTCAGAGAAAAATGCGGACAAAAATATGTTGAGAGACAGACAGACAAGAAATTCAAAAAAAATCTTTTTGCTTTCTATTATTCTTTTTAAGTGTCCCTCTATCCATTTCAGTCAAAATTACTAAATGTACAGACAAAATATTTTTACTGTCTTATAGAGATTAACGTGTCAATTTATTTATTTCGTGTACTACTTGAAAGCTTTGTGTGATGTTGCCACAGATTCGATGGCTGTAATATGAGAAATTTAATTTATATTTCTTTAGTTGTTGTATTTATAAGAAAATTAATGATAATTTCTTTTTTTCAGTATTTTTTTTATTATCATCTACATCAATGAGTGAGAGTAATGGATAGATAAAGAGTAAGAGAAAAATAGAAACATACGTCATTCTGGAATTGTCAGAGAGTGGAATATACATGATTTAGCATGTAATTAGCTCATTCCTTTATTCTAGATGTGCGGCCATATAATAAGGGGTTCATATTTGGTGGAAGTACTTAACCAAGTACAAGGAATCCCCCAATATATTAATCTGCCGCGCTTTACGCCCAATATTAATAACCTATCTCCAACGTCAATCTTAGATTGTTTCATATATTTATCCAATCTCTAGATTGGATAGATATATGAAACAATAAAAGATTGACGTTGGAGATAGGATATTAATATAGGGCGTTAGTAAATCTCTAAGTCCCTGCTTCAGCTCCCCTACCATTATAACAGTTGACATACTTAAGTTTGCGGGAGTATGCACTTTATTTATCTCATGTCATTTACAAATATAGGTTTATAATATATTTTTTTCTACCAATTCGTAAAAAAATAATTTATTCGAACTTTTTTATTTATTAATATAGTAAGTTCTCACTTCGCGTCAAATATCACATCTAGGTAGGCCTATAGGAATCTATAGGGTACGGAAGTACTCTATAAGTTTTAATTATGCGGAAAATTCTGGGTAAAACGAAGCATAAATGGTACAAGCATTTTTTGATTGCGTTGACCTAGCTTGATTTTTTTGTGCTCCGGGAGACTGTAGATCTGAATATTTTATATTAATTCAACATCAATACTACATACTTAAAAATAATATCGCTACTTTGCTGAATTAAAAAGTAAAAATAAGTAATTTGAAACTTTTCTTCCAAATCCAAAATCCAGAATAACTGAACTAACTAAATATAATATATATATAAATTGAATGCCATAGTAATTCACTTAGCCAAGCACATTACTATCAACAAAGCCAAGTAGCAGTCGGTTGTGACTACATATATAATTATAGTTAATAGTAAAACATAGGGTCAATGAACTCTAACAGACGTATTAATTGTAAATAATTAATATTTGGTTAATGTCTAACATCTTTTTGATATTTAATTAAATATATTGAAAGATTATCTTTATTGTACGACATTAAAAAGACTCATATTATATAATATTTATAAATTGTAAATTCGTATTTTGATATCATAGTTTTATATCATATTATAAATTATACTATTATATTTATATTTCCTTTTATAGTATCATGTAAAATATTTACTAATATATATAGATATTATGTTTATAAGTATTTGTAATTCACCAAACCTATTTAACTCTCATTTAACAATTCACATATACGCATCTAACAAAGATGGCGGCAGGCATTAGGCGTACATTAATATAATTGTAATTTTACAGACCTCATAAAACATCTTCATGTATTTATTTCCATTTACTAAATAAATAATAGTTATCTCTGGATATTGACTTCTTTGTTTTAATAATATTAAAAACTTACCGACGAAGTATTCCAAAACAAACAATCGTAAATAGTGAAAGCACTTATAACTCATCTTAGTAGCCTCAAATACTTATATCACAATTGAAAAAATAATCTCACATGCATTTTAAATATTAAATATAACTAGATATATGTGAATTATAAATTAAAACAGCTCTAAACATTTAAAACATCCATCCTTCTTCAGACGCGTCCGCCATCTCCCTTCTCTTTCTTTCCTCTTTTCTTTTCTTGACGTTGACAGTAGCTTATTCAGCCAGCATGATATTTTACAATAATTAAAATATTAATTATGTTATTGTTTATTTTAAATTATAATACACAATGATTACTTATAATTATTTTAATTACCTTTTTACCTTCGGTATATTACGTCACTTTAATATTACTTGGGAACGGCACGCGTTATGAAAGAACTCAACTTACTTAAAGTAAATTACTATTTATAAGATTGTATTTATCATAAGCTATAAATTAAATATTATAAATTATATTTACAATATTTTTTTATAAATTATTATTTTTTTGAATTAATTATATTATTTACCTACACATTTTAGTTCTGGTATGGATCGTTAGTTTGAAGTAACTCTATTGTAAAATCCGTAAAAACAGCCTTTCTACGTAATAACTACATTGGTACTACTAATTATAAATTTAGCTAATAATATAAGTATGTAACTAATTTAAAAACTGTACAGGAGTAAGTATGCAATCATTAATGTTATTTTACATAGAATATTTTGAATCCTTAAAATCAATAATTTAACATTTAAGGCTGTTTCTGAAAGAATAAATTAAATTATTTACTGACATCATCATCAGATAAATAGAACGTAATGTTACAAAAATATATACATATAAGAAATAATTATCTTTATGTACATTTTTATAAATATCAAAAATTAACATTAGTCGTATTTTTTAATTCAAAACAATTAAACGTCCTTATAGAAATTACGATAGTGTAGTAAAAAAACCATATTAGAATATTAGAATTCTGTAATAACAGATTAAAGTAATAAAAATCATTTTAGAAGTCATTATAGTTGTTAGTCAATTTTGTTCATTAGATCAATAATCACGTAGTGTAAGCGGGCGATCAAATTTCATTACTGTAAGTCTTTGGAAATTACTCTATAAGTTTTGATTACGCGGCGAATTTAATACAAAATACAGCAAAATCAATGCATTTCAATATTTGCTATTAATTTCAGTTTCATAATTCAACGCGATTTCGAGATAAATAGTTATAAGAATTGATAAGAAAAATCAATACCAGGCCAGTCGTGGCGAGGGGGCGCAAAGTGTGACTGTAAACGCAACTGGGTGTGGGTTCCATCTAAACTCGAGAATAAAGAGGAAATATTTTAAATAATAGTTCCTCTACATAACACGCAATGCCTCCTGAATTTGAAATGACAAAAAGTGGGAAACAGAGTGTTACAATACAAGTTAACACTAGTTTCCCTCAGCCTACCCTGCTGTTTGCTTGATACAGCGTGAAGTTGACATGAAATATCTAATCAATTGACATATACAATCAGAAAAAAAAATACATTTAGTATGCAAAGGCGACCTTTATATTATTAAAGATTGTATTGATTTGTAATACATAGATGTTCGTCATATAGTAAATATCTATAGAAGTTACCATAAGTTTCTGTTAACTTTTGGTAAGTTTTATAGTAGCTTAGTTAATAAAAATATCTCAAAAATTGGGCGGAACGTGGAGAACGAAGGGTTGCATGAATATGTTTCCCCTGCGGGAAAAAGTAGCTTTTTTTACTCGTTAAACATAGAAACGTATTTATAAATTGCTCTCAAGTCCGAGATCGGTTTTGAGATGCCGTTTTCTTTAATAGATTTCAAAGAAAATGGCAGACCTGAGAGCGACTTATAAATTCGGTTCATAGTCATTAGAATAACTTGACTTTAATATTGATTTCTATAAAATAACAGATAAAAAAATAATTTAGCAGTAATTTAAGCTAATATTAATATACAATACAGAAAAATTAAAGATCGCCGTGCCTGTTACAAGCGATTAAGGTGAGTACTTCCTTTATTATGTTAATTCCGGCTAAGTCTGTACCAGCATCTGCTTTACAGTGAATTATGTAGATTGGAGTAGACTATTGCTAATATAATATATTTATATTTATTCTTTATTGCACAGATAAAAAAAAAATAGTAAAATACAGTTGAAAAGATATGTTTACAAGGGCGGGCTTATTTCTATAAGAAATCTCTTCCAGCCAACCCATGGAAGTGGATGAGTGCAAACAGCGGAATAAGATCACAGTGCATACAGATTTTAAAAATATAAGAATAAAAATGTCCAAAAAAAAAAAAAAATCTAATACAATATATACAATACATACATACTGTATATACAACAACACTATTATAATACAGTTACTAAATAAACATACATACAAATAAATACATATATCAATATAGGTATATAATTATATATACTATTAAATAGACTACATATATACACATATACATGCATAATATATAATATATACTAGAAACACTGATTAAAGCTATGCCAAATTCCTTTCACTTTTGAGCAAATGCTCTTTAATTTGGGATTTAAAGGTCTTCAGAGAAGGGATTTTCTGAATAGAATTGGGGAGTTGGTTCCAAAGGGACGCGGCATATACAGTAAAGGAGTTTTGAAGGAATTTGGTATTGCTCTTCGGTACGTCCAACATCGGAATGACACACGACCGCCTAGAGCGTGAGGGTCTGGGAAGCACATTAAAGCGGGAGCGAAGGTAAACAGGATAATTCAGGTAATTCAGAATTTTAAAAAGGAATATAAGGATGTGCATATCACGGCGAAGGCGAATTGGGAGCCAATTAAGCTGAGCTCGAAATTGGGAAACATGGTCATACTTACGCAAGCCGTAAACAAAGCGTATGGCCAGATTTTGAAGTCGCTCTAATTTGTTAAGTAGCTCCTCGGTCACATCCAAATAACAAACATCGGCATAGTCGAGTATTGGAAGGAGAAGAGATTGCGCTAGCATAATTTTGGTTTTATGAGGAAGGAAGTATTGGAGACGCCTAAGAGTATGATAAGAGAAATGCATACGCTTGCTGATTGAGTTAATATGGGGTGCCCAAGATAAGTTAGAATCCATTATAAGACCTAAATTTCTAACATTTTCACAAAAAGGAATTGTCACTCCCGTGTATCGTATGGACGGTATCGTTATCGTAGGGACGGTATTCCAGTTGATTTTAGATCTGATTCTGCTACTACCTATCACAATTGCCTGGGATTTTTTTGGGTTGATTAATAAGCCGAAAGAATCGGCCCAAGTTTGAATAGCAGACAGTTCGCTATTTAAACCTTCAATAGCTGCAGGCAGATCATTTAAGTTACAGTGACGATAAAGTTGCAAATCATCAGCATACAGATGGAAGGGAGAAGTAATAACTCTAGAGATATTGTTAATAAAAACAGAGAAAAGAAGTGGGGAAAGAACGCCGTCTTGGGGGCGTACATAATGTACATTTTTAAAATGTTTTCGAGAACTTATCTGTAAACAAAATAATTTGCTGTAAATAAGATTGAATAAATTTGTTTACTCTAAAAATAGTTAAAAACATTTCTGTCTTTTTCCTATTGTTGTTACAAATAATATTTCTTGGTGGCGTAGGAGTGTTAGTGGTAGTATCTGACTGTAAACGCGACAGTTGTGGGTTTAATTTCAACTGATTCTGAAAATGATTTTCATTTCCTCCCTCTGACAGGACATAGCGCGGCGTTAAGTTCCGCTTCAACAAATGCTCTCGAATGCGAGACATCGTGTGTTTAAAAAGAAAATTATGCGAGAAGTTAAAAGAAAACGTAAAAAGTTTAAAATATAAGGCAGTCTAAAGTAGACTATATAAAACTCTATTATTGAAAAGAGAAAAATTTAGTATATGTATTTCCATTTATCACCATAACTTTCTCTCTAACAAATATATACCTGTTGTCTGTATGGAAAGTAACTAAAATACAATTTTTTTTTGCTGTATGGAAGCAATCAATCTAAATAAACAATTTACAGTCTTAGGAATTTATTTTTTATCATACGATATCAGTATCATATTTTGTATATAAATTATTACGATATCAAATTATATCATATCATAAAATCAGTAGCTTTTACTAATTTTGTAATGTCACGTTGTGCATTCAGCAACGCCAGACGCAATTACCATTACGCTACAAACTACAATAATTACAACGAACAAATATAATAATTATTATAATTAAATAAAAACTTCTATTTCTTATATTATCTATTATAATATAAAGATATATTCTTACTTTTATTTCCTTACGACATTTATAATTATCAGTTTATCTCAGTTCTTCACTTGTGGCGTTTCGAATGCGTCCAAACATTTATATCAATTTCCCGCCAATTTCGCTGTCACTCCCAATCATATTGTAACTTAATTATAACAGTATCTGTCAGCGTACGTTTAAAAATTCGCGGTAAGGAAAACATATTTATAATATTTTTTTATTTTTTAAATTTAAGAAAATAATTTATTTTTAAACATTTTTTAAAGTGTTATTCCACATTTACAGTTTTCTAAATAAGAAATTATTTATTACAAAAATTAAAATACATATATAAATGTTAATATTTGCTTATAATTACTTACGTTATATCATTCAAATAATTTCTATATTGGTACAATATTGTGTAATTGATAATATAAATAAAATGTCAAACATTCGTAAGCATTAAAAATAAAAGTGAGTAAAAGTGATAAAATAAGTGAATAGTGCATTATCCCATATTCTTTATTGGTTTGATAAGAATAATTTAATGTTAAATGCTAAAAAAACCAAATGTATTGAATTTGCTTTGCCAAACGTTAATAAACGTGATCTTAGTCTAGAAATTAAAGGAGAAACCCTCAATGTGTCGGAATCAGCTATTTTCTTAGGTTTAACTATAGATTCCAAACTCCAGTGGAACACTCATCTGGAAGCACTTGCGGATAAACTCAGCTCTGCCGCGTTCGCAATAAAAAAAGTAAGACAACTGACGGACGTTGAAACTGCCCGACTAGTCTACTATAGCTATTTTCATAGTATTTTATGTTATGGAATGTTGCTATGGGGCAGTGCTTCCGATATAAATTCAATATTTATTCTCCAAAAAAGAGCCGTGAGATATATTTATACCCTAAGAGCTCGAGATTCTCTGCGAGATGTTTTTAAAGATGCAGGTATTATTACAGTTGCTTCACAATTTATATATTACAATATTCTGTTTGTCCGGCAAAATGCACAGTGTCACAGTAAAAATAGTGATATACATACGATAGGAACGAGAAACAAAGATAAACTTGTTACGCCAAGTTTTCGCCTCCAAAAAGTAAAAAAATCTTTTATGGGTCTAAGTATACGTGTATATAATAAACTTCCGCAATGTATTCTAAGTTTGCCACTACCACAATTTAAAGTAACTTTAAAAAAAATACTAACAAGTAAAGCTTATTACACTGTTCAAGAATATTTAGATGATAAACATGTATGGAATTAATGTCTATTGAATGTGATGCAGGTTAGCTGCCAGATAATGTAATAATACCATTGACTTTGAAAAGAGCAACTGTTGAGTTTCTTGCCGGCTCTTCTCAGCAGAACTGCCTTCCGAACCGGTGGTAGCTTGTTTTTTTTTTGTTTACATGTTCATTTGACGATTCAAAAGTGCTTATACGAGTTTATTTGAATAAAGAATATTTTGAATTTGAATTTGAAAAATAAAGTTTAATATCTAGGAAATATTTACTAGAAGTACCTACTTTATCCCGAATTCTCAAGGCATTGCGTGTTGAGTGCCGAACAATATGATGTGAATTACAAAATATTTTCTCAAACCATCTCTTGTGCACGTTTTGCAGTTAAAAGTGCAATAACTATAGCACTACGCGATGCTATAACACTTCAACTGACTGTCAAAGAGACTATAAATAAAATATGTTTTTTTTTATTTATTTCAACAAACTGTCTGTGAAAAAAAATTAAGTATTAAAGGTTTGGATATGTTTGAAATAATAAATAAATTATTTATAATATTAGTTTATATGTGTGTGTGTATTATATCATTAGTTTAGTATTGGAAACGTGCACGAAAGTAGCGCCATCTCGCAAACGCAACTAAATTAGTAGTAACTATAAAATAAAACAAACAGGCTTATTAATTTGACATTGTAGTAAGGTTGTTGTGGCATTAGCTTGACATCGACTTCAAAATTATAAAATACTAGCGGACCCGGACACGGCTTCGCCCGCTTAAACTTTACGAAAACTTATAGATATATTTAGGAAATTGTTTTTGAAAATATGTAACTAATTTAAATAAAAAGAATATAAGTAAACGTAACCATAGTAAAATATTAATAAAAAAACTAAACAAAACCAGCTACATTATTAATAATTCTGTCAGTCTGTCTTTCTATTTCCCCGAGCTAATACCCAGAATAACTGAACTAATTTTAATTGGACTTTCAGTGATCGATTTTACTAATTTACCCGGGAAAAATCTTTTTACTCGTTTTCCTTGCGCGCGTACACAGATACTATATGAAATAACTAAAGTACTTTCTACATTAAATATGATAAGTTTTGCGAGCAATATCAAATAAAACCCCAAAAAACTATAACCACAATTTATTAAATGTATAACAACGGTATCGAGGTTATCCAACCAAGATCCAACCAAGATGAAATAACCAATAATTATCTCTTTAATACTTAAATAATATTATACCGATGCCGCGCAGGGCTGCAACTTACACCACACCAAGAAATTCATGAAAATCTAACTAATACTCGAATAAGCGAAGAACCAAAGAAAAGTAGAAATTAACTATAAACAGCAAATAATTACATAAAAATTATCAGTAGTTCGAAAATGTATGAAAATTTACAAAACCGTCAAAGTCATCTGCCCGTTCGCGTCGGTCATACTATGCCGGTCGTAGGCTAGGTCATTTCGAATCAGTGACATCTCCTTAATTATTTATTAGAATGTTATACAGAAAACTATAATTTCAATCTAGATGAAATGCTAAAAGTCACTATTATATTCATTTTCATAAGGATCAATATCAAATTATAGAAAATACATACAACAAAAACCCGATAAATATAAAGTAAATTAATTAAAATGGTTACTTGTTGTTACTGTGTTACTTTGCTCAAGCTTCAGAGATAAATATGGTAGTGTATCGCGGACTTTTTTAAACATTATTTAAAGGACAATATTATTGTAAAACATTATTTTTATGTATCTCATAAGGTTGAGTCGGCGCACGACATGTATGCGTTAAGCAAGCTCATTTTGGGTGACGTTTTCTTATAACAACAAATAAACTTTGCAAACCGTTGCTTAGCAACGGTCGGTTGTTATTAACATGGCGGAATAAATTGACTGTCAAATTGAAAAATATTTTAATATATTAGTATATATCGACAATATTACAAATATGAGAAAAAAAAGTAACCTATGTTCATCCGAAGACCCTCAAGTATCTCTGTATGAATATTTTATTACAATTGAATTAGCGGTTTGGCCCTGATTGCGTAACAGACAGACAGACAGACAGACAGACAGACAGACAGACAGACAGACAGAGTTACTTTCGAATTTATAATATAGGTATGGATTTCTTTTATTATTTTTGTTTAACAAAACCAAAGTACGTTTTACTTTGTGTCAAGTAAATTATTTTTTTACTTTTTAGCTTATTGTTTGAACTCTGACTTTTCTTTAGTTATTTTTTTTTTATTTTGTATAAAATAAAGTAAATACAAAATATATAGAAAGTTATAATTCAGCGCCCAGCGCCGTCCCATTTCGTTTTTTACTAAGTGTAATGTAAAATCCCGGTTTCGGCTATTATCGCGCTTTCTGTCTCAAATGGGATTCGGCTGTGACATAATTACTTTGCATTGTCTACTGTGGCTGCGTTTTGGAGAATTTAGGTTGCTTATTACTGTATGTCTACAACGTCTTTTAGAAAAATAAGGTTTAAATTCTACATGTTAGGCTGTGGGCCTAACATGTAGAACATATAACAGAGTATAATAGAGTAGTGTAAAACATAGAACACGTAACATGGATTGTATTGTATTTCGGTAGGTGCTGGTTCGATATCGAATTAATATTTTTAATTCGAGATCGAACCAGCACCCACCGTAATACGCGAAGCTAATTATGAAACTCGAAGTCGTTTACAAACTTCTAACATAATGTCATAAGTTATTAAACATATTTTACTGCATATAGGTACATATATATATTTCACTATTGTAATCATATTAGGTATTTTAGTAGGTACGTGAGGCCACAAATATCACTTTTACCATTAGACTCTATGCTACTGCGCTTTTTCGTTATTTTTGCACAAAGCAAGCGTGTTAGTTGTCTGCCTTTGTGTAGCTGACCGGACAGTGATGAGCTGTGAGACAGAGCCTGACGGTTTTCAAAATTTGACATTTTAAGCCCTCATTCCGCGGAGCAGGGTTTGTGTTATGTTTTACATTAAAAATGCAAATAGTTAAGAGATCAACGAATAAATTAATATGTATATATGTATATTTTCTGTGTTTGAGTATGTATTTCTTAACATTGAGAAATGGCACGTAGGTTCCTTGTAGAGGGAAGGGGAAGGGAATTTCTCCAATGGAGGAACCAGAGAAAGTAGGGTTGTTCACTTTACATCGACGACTAGTATAGTAGAAAGACAATAGTATGGAGAATTGTATCTTTTTAATTACCAATAGTAAATGTACTTTTTGGTAACTATACATAAAAAGGGAAACCCGTAAATAACCTGTTTCTGAATATTTTCCGCCATTTCATTGGCCAATTAGGAGCTCAGATGCGAGGGATAAAGCTATACAAAACAAAAGTAAAGAATCCAGTCTCTTTAAACTATAGTTTAAAATGCATTAGATATTATAAACACCGTTACACCGGTGAAAAATATAAGCTATTTTTTCAACTTGTATTTTTACGTTCAAAAATAGCTATAAATGGAGGACAAGATCTCGCCACTAGCTGCTTAGAAAAATATATTTGCTCCTTAGTTTTTTACATTTCTTTTCTAAGGAAAAAACTCAAATAAAAGTGTTTTTATTCCTTTAATAGACAGATTATGTTATATCAGAGTACATCTCAGTTAAATTGATCTTAGGTAAAATATGTCGCTTCTAATCCTTTCTTAGACTGTGTTTCAAGCAATTTGTGAGTAAGAAGCAAAGAAATACAAACTCAGGTTGCTACCAGGTTAGGTAGAGGGGGCCTAATATTGTTATACTCTGTCCCCTTGAATTTACGTGTTGAGTGCCGAAAATCAGCACAGCGCTTTATCTTGCTACGCCTTCTAGCGTCTATATTTCGTTTATATACAATAACCAAGAACAAATAGATAATTAAAAAATAAATAATTATTTATTTTAGTTTATTGAGCTTCACACTGTGTCCCGCACACAGCACGGTAGGCAGAGGGAACCTAGTGTTAGGACACTCCGGTCCCCACTTTCCGCCGAGTTCTGGAGGCATTGCGTGTTGAGTGACGGAACTCAACGCCGCACTTTGGCTCGACACCAGAGCGAAAAAATGAAAATATAAATGTAAATAAATATTTCATTTCCTCGAGTGGGAATCGAACCCACAACCCCTTTGTGTCCCTGCGGATTATAGCTGAAACAATATAACTCCATCTATAATACCTCTATTCGATTTCATTCAATCTTCTCGGTGCTATAAATGCAAAGGCGCGTCGCAACTCACAATCCTGTCGGAGCGGGGACCATTATCCGTCTCAGGGCCTCATTTGCTGAACGCAATTTGTGGTATAATACTGATAAATACTCTGTCATATGTTGAGTGAATGAATGAGTATTTTTTTTATCATTTTACAATATACGGGTATCTATACTTCTATACTAATATTGAATCGAATTAAACAATACTTTTATTGTTTTAAGTAGTTCGTTCAAGTCTATCAGTTAGGGAGGGTGACAATAAATTCTTTGTCACTGTCATGTCACCATGCTTTTCGCGACTGCGCGCACTTGCGATGACAGTGACGAAATTTTTTACATTTGATAATATGGATCTCGAAGAGATGGTTGTCTGTGCACTTATATAATATTAAGAAATAGAAGAAAAAAGCAAACGTCGAAAGAATAATCGTTTAGGGATTTGTCATAGAGCTATGACACGGCTTCGCCCGCTTAAACTTTACGAAAACTTATAGATATATTTAGGAAATTGTTTTTGAAAATATGTAACTAATTTAAATAAAAAAAATATAAGTAAACGTAACCATAGTAAAATATTAATAAAAAAACTAAACAAAACCAGCTACATTATTAATAATTCTGTCAGTCTGTCTTTCTATTTCCCCGAGCTAATACCCAGAATAACTGAACTAATTTTAATTGGACTTTCAGTGATCGATTTTACTAATTTACCCGGGAAAAATCTTTTTACTCGTTTTCCTTGCGCGCGTACACAGATACTATATGAAATAACTAAAGTACTTTCTACATTAAATATGATAAGTTTTGCGAGCAATATCAAATAAAACCCCAAAAAACTATAACCACAATTTATTAAATGTATAACAACGGTATCGAGGTTATCCAACCAAGATCCAACCAAGATGAAATAACCAATAATTATCTCTTTAATACTTAAATAATATTATACCGATGCCGCGCAGGGCTGCAACTTACACCACACCAAGAAATTCATGAAAATCTAACTAATACTCGAATAAGCGAAGAACCAAAGAAAAGTAGAAATTAACTATAAACAGCAAATAATTACATAAAAATTATCAGTAGTTCGAAAATGTATGAAAATTTACAAAACCGTCAAAGTCATCTGCCCGTTCGCGTCGGTCATACTATGCCGGTCGTAGGCTAGGTCATTTCGAATCAGTGACATCTCCTTAATTATTTATTAGAATGTTATACAGAAAACTATAATTTCAATCTAGATGAAATGCTAAAAGTCACTATTATATTCATTTTCATAAGGATCAATATCAAATTATAGAAAATACATACAACAAAAACCCGATAAATATAAAGTAAATTAATTAAAATGGTTACTTGTTGTTACTGTGTTACTTTGCTCAAGCTTCAGAGATAAATATGGTAGTGTATCGCGGACTTTTTTAAACATTATTTAAAGGACAATATTATTGTAAAACATTATTTTTATGTATCTCATAAGGTTGAGTCGGCGCACGACATGTATGCGTTAAGCAAGCTCATTTTGGGTGACGTTTTCTTATAACAACAAATAAACTTTGCAAACCGTTGCTTAGCAACGGTCGGTTGTTATTAACATGGCGGAATAAATTGACTGTCAAATTGAAAAATATTTTAATATATTAGTATATATCGACAATATTACAAATATGAGAAAAAAAAGTAACCTATGTTCATCCGAAGACCCTCAAGTATCTCTGTATGAATATTTTATTACAATTGAATTAGCGGTTTGGCCCTGATTGCGTAACAGACAGACAGACAGACAGACAGACAGACAGACAGACAGACAGACAGAGTTACTTTCGAATTTATAATATAGGTATGGATTTCTTTTATTATTTTTGTTTAACAAAACCAAAGTACGTTTTACTTTGTGTCAAGTAAATTATTTTTTTACTTTTTAGCTTATTGTTTGAACTCTGACTTTTCTTTAGTTATTTTTTTTTTATTTTGTATAAAATAAAGTAAATACAAAATATATAGAAAGTTATAATTCAGCGCCCAGCGCCGTCCCATTTCGTTTTTTACTAAGTGTAATGTAAAATCCCGGTTTCGGCTATTATCGCGCTTTCTGTCTCAAATGGGATTCGGCTGTGACATAATTACTTTGCATTGTCTACTGTGGCTGCGTTTTGGAGAATTTAGGTTGCTTATTACTGTATGTCTACAACGTCTTTTAGAAAAATAAGGTTTAAATTCTACATGTTAGGCTGTGGGCCTAACATGTAGAACATATAACAGAGTATAATAGAGTAGTGTAAAACATAGAACACGTAACATGGATTGTATTGTATTTCGGTAGGTGCTGGTTCGATATCGAATTAATATTTTTAATTCGAGATCGAACCAGCACCCACCGTAATACGCGAAGCTAATTATGAAACTCGAAGTCGTTTACAAACTTCTAACATAATGTCATAAGTTATTAAACATATTTTACTGCATATAGGTACATATATATATTTCACTATTGTAATCATATTAGGTATTTTAGTAGGTACGTGAGGCCACAAATATCACTTTTACCATTAGACTCTATGCTACTGCGCTTTTTCGTTATTTTTGCACAAAGCAAGCGTGTTAGTTGTCTGCCTTTGTGTAGCTGACCGGACAGTGATGAGCTGTGAGACAGAGCCTGACGGTTTTCAAAATTTGACATTTTAAGCCCTCATTCCGCGGAGCAGGGTTTGTGTTATGTTTTACATTAAAAATGCAAATAGTTAAGAGATCAACGAAGAAATTAATATGTATATATGTATATTTTCTGTGTTTGAGTATGTATTTCTTAACATTGAGAAATGGCACGTAGGTTCCTTGTAGAGGGAAGGGGAAGGGAATTTCTCCAATGGAGGAACCAGAGAAAGTAGGGTTGTTCACTTTACATCGACGACTAGTATAGTAGAAAGACAATAGTATGGAGAATTGTATCTTTTTAATTACCAATAGTAAATGTACTTTTTGGTAACTATACATAAAAAGGGAAACCCGTAAATAACCTGTTTCTGAATATTTTCCGCCATTTCATTGGCCAATTAGGAGCTCAGATGCGAGGGATAAAGCTATACAAAACAAAAGTAAAGAATCCAGTCTCTTTAAACTATAGTTTAAAATGCATTAGATATTATAAACACCGTTACACCGGTGAAAAATATAAGCTATTTTTTCAACTTGTATTTTTACGTTCAAAAATAGCTACAAATGGAGGACAAGATCTCGCCACTAGCTGCTTAGAAAAATATATTTGCTCCTTAGGTTTTTACATTTCTTTTCTAAGGAAAAAACTCAAATAAAAGTGTTTTTATTCCTTTAATAGACAGATTATGTTATATCAGAGTACATCTCAGTTAAATTGATCTTAGGTAAAATATGTCGCTTCTAATCCTTTCTTAGACTGTGTTTCAAGCAATTTGTGAGTAAGAAGCAAAGAAATACAAACTCAGGTTGCTACCAGGTTAGGTAGAGGGGGCCTAATATTGTTATACTCTGTCCCCTTGAATTTACGTGTTGAGTGCCGAAAATCAGCACAGCGCTTTATCTTGCTACGCCTTCTAGCGTCTATATTTCGTTTATATACAATAACCAAGAACAAATAGATAATTAAAAAATAAATAATTATTTATTTTAGTTTATTGAGCTTCACACTGTGTCCCGCACACAGCACGGTAGGCAGAGGGAACCTAGTGTTAGGACACTCCGGTCCCCACTTTCCGCCGAGTTCTGGAGGCATTGCGTGTTGAGTGACGGAACTCAACGCCGCACTTTGGCTCGACACCAGAGCGAAAAAATGAAAATATAAATGTAAATAAATATTTCATTTCCTCGAGTGGGAATCGAACCCACAACCCCTTTGTGTCCCTGCGGATTATAGCTGAAACAATATAACTCCATCTATAATACCTCTATTCGATTTCATTCAATCTTCTCGGTGCTATAAATGCAAAGGCGCGTCGCAACTCACAATCCTGTCGGAGCGGGGACCATTATCCGTCTCAGGGCCTCATTTGCTGAACGCAATTTGTGGTATAATACTGATAAATACTCTGTCATATGTTGAGTGAATGAATGAGTATTTTTTTTATCATTTTACAATATACGGGTATCTATACTTCTATACTAATATTGAATCGAATTAAACAATACTTTTATTGTTTTAAGTAGTTCGTTCAAGTCTATCAGTTAGGGAGGGTGACAATAAATTCTTTGTCACTGTCATGTCACCATGCTTTTCGCGACTACGCGCACTTGCGATGACAGTGACGAAATTTTTTACATTTGATAATATGGATCTCGAAGAGATGGTTGTCTGTGCACTTATATAATATTAAGAAATAGAAGAAAAAAGCAAACGTCGAAAGAATAATCGTTTAGGGATTTGTCATAGAGCTATGGCCTCAATTCAATTTCGTCAATCAGTATATCGTTGTCTATTTCATCTTCATGAAAACACACGTTTTGCCTTGGTGATGAACTTGACGTCATTCTTGAAATTAAAATTCGGAGCTGCACGCTGCTGTTTCTTGTTTATGCGGATACGACTAGACGACTAGTATGGAAACCGCAAGGTGGAGGTGACATTTAGTTTCTAATGCGCGCACGGGCATACAAACCTATGGACGCGGTGACAGTTGCGTCACGGACGTGTTGCCATCCCCCGCGGACAAAAAGTCACCCAACTGTCACGTATCCAAATGCGCGCACCTTCATTAAGGGTGATGTACACGGTGACAGTGACGCAATATTACATGACGCCACAATCATAAGCAACAAATAAATGATACAAAATGTAAAGAGCTTCCAGGAGCATGAAGCGCAACTCTTCCTTATCTCTATTTGACCAAATGGCCGAAGCTGTAGAAATACAACTGTAATATTAAACTGTGCTGTATCACTTTCCCTGTTAAAGTGCGTTATTTTTCAACTTTCAATTTCAATGTCTTGACACTATGTTTTTTTTTAAATTAAACGTTTAAAATTGTTTGTACCCATATAGTTATTCTATCTCTAAATTTCATGCAATTTAAATCTCTAACTACCTACATTATAAATAAACGTATTAATATTGTACTATTTCTTTTGCAATACGTATATTCTATACAAAATGAACATTACAAATTGTATATTGTAATTATTCAAATCTATAGATACATTGTGAAGGCTCAATACATTTTGATTAACACGAATATAAGGCAACGTTATTGTAGTTGTTTTTGGGTATGTAATTATTTATATATTTTTTTTCAGTTTCACGCTGTATCCCGCATGTAGCAGAATAGGCAGAGGAGCCAAGTAGTAAGACACTCCGCTCCCCACTTTCCGCCGAATTCTGGAGGCATTGCGTATTGAGTTGCGAACCTCAACTCCGCACTGGGCTTCGTTACCAGAGCGACATTAGCTAATAATAATTCAGATTAACATAATAGAGCTGAAGATATTGTTTTGTGGCACGTTGACTCGCCCTTAGCAAGGTAGGCATAGGGAACCTGGGAACCTAATGTTAAGACACTTCCGTTCCTCACTCTTCGTAAAATTCTGAAGGAATTGCCTGTTGGCGCCATGACTGGCCTCTTTGTGTTATATAGCCTATTCATCAAAGAAAGCTGTAGGCTATAAATTATGATATTAAACTTTTCAATGTAATCCACTGTACCTCCGGGCAGAGTTGCCTCGGGGATGCATTTAGGATGTGTCTTACACAACTTACTGAACTGTTTTCATTTGATCTAGAGGATGAATTAACAGGTTGAAGTTAATGTTATTTTACTTTATGTATTAATTAAACGCAGAGTTATTACTACTTCAATATATCTTTATAGAACAAAAAAAAACATTTCAAGAATTAAAATATCTAAGTTGCACAGCGGTGAGGCGGTGTTCCGTTGAGCAACACGCAATGCCTCCAAAATTCGCCAGAAAAAAGTGGAAAAAAATGAAGAATCAATTGTCTTAACACTAGGTTCTCAGGTTTTCTTTGCCTACCCTGATATGTACGCGGTACAGCGTGAATTTATAAAAAAATGTAAGATACTACAATCTAGTCTTACGGTACTACTCCAGTACCGCTACGACACATTTATCTAACTCTATTTAAGTATGGTTTGCATAAAAATCTATCTCTGCGACAAAACATTGTCTGAGTACTTCATTTCAAAGACTTGATTCCACTGAATCCAAAATAGATTAGTGAATAACCAAGAAAATATGAATATTCGCATACGTCGTACTCACCCTACATCAACGAATTATTCCTTTGATCTACATTATTCGTTGTAAATCATTGAATCGAAACGCAGCTCGTAGTTCCTCCAAGCGACTTATAAATGAAAGCGAAATAACAAAACGATTCAATGGAAATAGGATTAAGCAATTGCCGATTTGCTTTCGTTCGTACAGTGATAACAGACTTGGAATGAGAATTTAATATTTCATTCCATTTTAAGAATATTTTTTACTAGCTAGTTAAAAATGCCGTTATAAATCATAGGAAACTAAGATTCTATACCACATATATGTAAGTTTAAAAGATTTCTATTATTCATAGGTCTAACATCTTCAGGCATTTAATGAAATTAAAAAATTTATATATGCAAAATATTTTTTTATATATTATATATTTAAATGCATGAAGTAATAATATAATATAATTCATTGCGTCTATAGCCAGATTCTGTCCCACTATACATAATCTGTGAAACACTTGGAAACAATTAGAAACACTCTGGTATCTCTATATTATAAAAAATAGTAAAAAATAAAAATATTGTATTTTTTAAAATGTACGCCCATACTCAACTACACCAAATCATCTCTCGTGATTGCAGGATGTATATCAAATTAGTCACCCGACTGCATCTAATTTAAACCATATCGTTTTCCACGTGCAAAAGAAAATAATTATCCCTGCTAGTAGGATCCGAGTCAGGCCCGGGAGTGTCTATGACAAAAAAAGCCCACCTTCTTCACATTGCGTCCCTTCCATAGAGTGCTTACCCCCAGTCCAACACTGGCAGTGGTCAAATTGTAAATCGTTAAATCGACTACGTAGCCAAGTTGGCCGATGCAAAGAAAATCTCGTAAAATAAGGATACGCTCTGGAGGATCAAACAACGCGCGACAGCGGCGCCAACCAACAAACAATGGTACACTTGCTTTATTGCTCAAACTGTTCGTTTGCTTGCTCGTTTGATGATCTGGATAAGGCAATAGATAGAAAGGCCGTCAGCGTGGTTCAACATTGGCAAACTTTAATTTGAGCAATCCAATCATATGACACGAAGAAGAAGAAGAAGTATCGATCTCACAACCATAGCGTTTACAGAGACTGCCCACTGCGCCACAACCGACTTAATAATTTCTTTTTATGAGCTTCCCACTGTATTCTAGGAACCTACTGTTAAAACACGATGTTACTCTTTAAAACAATTAACTAAAATATTTTTATTTTTTTTCGAGCGAGAATAGAACCAAGAACCTATCGCATTTCACTTCGTCCCCTGTTCCACCAGGCCTCGTATGCTAAATATACATATAAATTTTGCAAAGAGTTTCTATTATAAAAAGTACTCAACTACAAAATGGTTATAATACGTAGTTCGTGTTTGTTCGCAAGTTTACCAACGTAACTCCACAAAGCAACTTTGAAACCGACGGCGGTTCAAGTTACTAACTGACGGACAAGCACTATCTCAGTTTGTTTAGATACATTACTCTGTACGCTTATATAATACATAGTTTACAATATATCAAAAGCCTTCATGACGCAGCGGCACAAGCGAGTGGTTGTAAACGCGAGGATTGTGGGTTCGATTTCCATTTTCAAAGGAAAATTATTTGTTATTGATAAATATTTTTATTTCATCGCTCCGGTAATAAGGCAAAGAACGGCGTTAATTTCCGCCATTCAGCACGAAATAAAAGACGTGTGACAGACAAAGGAGTAGGGAAATGAGAACATTTTAAGTTATACATTGTTCTAAAATAAGATATTTCTTTATTGTGACACTGCCACAAAAATACGTTGAAACGCACAATTGAATAAATACATCTTCAGTATAAAAAGTTTTCAAAAAACTCATTACTGTTTTTTTTGTATATAGCATATAGCAGGGAAGGCGGATCGAATAGCATTGCGTATTGGGTGGCAGAACTGAAATAAATAAATATTTCGTAACTTTTCATGAAAATCGTGCTATAAACGATGAGCTATGATAGTTTTCTCAAATATTGGTTCATTATAAAATCAACAAAAGCATAGCAAACTAAACTATGGAAATTTAAATATATTCTGGGATTATTGTAGAGCTGTAAAGTTGGTACAAAGTGCGAGAGTGCATGTTTATTACATTGCCCTAGAGGGTCTTTTCGTTATTTGGAAGAAAAAAGGTTTGATTTTTTTGGTTTACAACCTTTGTATATTACAATAGAGCCGCTTTGGTTCTCTTTCCGAATGCCATTTTGAAATTGATCTTTTTTCAGCTTAGGTGGCGCGTTAAATTATAGGACTATTTAATAAATATATACAATTACGTTAGCTATATAAAATACAAATAAATTTTAATAATTGCAACATAATCTCCATAAAAAAATATAAAACATATTACACAAACCATAAAAAAACTTTTTATATAAATCATCACAATATTTTTGGGTCCTGTATCTTGTAAGGAAAAAAGGAACCATTATAAGATCACTTTGTTGTCCGTCGGCCTGTATGTGTGTATGTCTGTAATGAGTGTATGTCCAAACTCTTTACAGACAGTAAAGAGTTTGGACATATCGAGTTAAATTCAAACCATATACGGCCCCATGATATCCAGAAAATAAAATATTTCTACATTTACATATATATATATATATATATATATATATATATTTGATAAAAGATATGTCTGTTTATATAGCAAGAAGCGAAATTCATAGACTACTTCCGGTTGACCTAGAATTATGTAATTTGGCAGCTAGCATCTACCAGGACAAAATCTGAAAACTTTACATTCGCGATTGAATCCTAAATGGCCAAAATTAGGTATTTTAGCCGCTAGTTCAAGTGAGGTATCAGATGACAGAGCTCAGGCTAAGCTAAGCCTGAATTTCAGAACAAGCTCAAGACCTTAAATTTTTTACGCGACCCTCGTTGGG
Source organism: Heliconius himera (assembly GCA_021202915.1). Taxonomy (NCBI): domain Eukaryota; kingdom Metazoa; phylum Arthropoda; class Insecta; order Lepidoptera; family Nymphalidae; genus Heliconius; species Heliconius himera. The sequence goes on along the minus strand of JAJHJA010000750.1, from coordinate 78,260 downwards.
CGAGCCCGAATCGTATTTGACCGATTTTTTTATAATTACGACTTACTTATCAACTGTTGTCAAGTTGACGGCTTGAAAGATAGATGTTATGGAGTTCGTGGGAAATGTTTACTTAGCCTGATGATTCTAGTGTTATTTGTAAGCGTTCCTAAAGTTTTACGGCTTTTTCACATTTTTACAACTATCAAGTATGTATTATATATATAAACCTATGTATGTAAATATTAGAATTATAAATGACAAAATCTTTTGTCTGTTTGTCTACAAAAAGCTCTAAAAAAATTTTTTTTTTAGCTTCACGCTGTATTCCGCACATGTAGTAGGGCAGAGGGAGGGAACCTAGGAATCTAGAGTTAAGACATATTCCGTCATCATTAAGACTAAAAGATTGGCGTTTGTTGAGAACCGTAACTCAACGCCGCGCTATATCTTGTATATAGCGGGAAAATTAAATTAACTCATTAAGCCTGGGAGAATCGATCCCACAGATTGCTGCCAATATAATGCCAAAGTATAATACCGTAAAAAATAGAAGTTCTCTGTGAGTTCTCTGAGAAGCTATGGGTTGAATATAGTTTGGATTTACTTTATATTTTCATATCAATTTAACTCAACAAAATCCTCTTATTTAAATCATTAAAACTCATGTAATGTATTCTCGGAGAATCGAATTTATTTCTATTAGTTTGTTAGTCCAGTGGATAATAACTTTAATTATTAGCCGAAAGTTGAGGGTTCGATTTATACCCAAACCAAATATTTATGTGAGTCACATCAGTATCTAATCAGCGTTTTAGTATTTATGTATTCATCAACATACTGTAAAATATATATCTAAGTAAATATTTAAATTTACTTAACGCCTTCTTTTGTCCTAATATAAAAAACACCCCAGTCATAATATACAAAAAAATGTTGTTAATGAAAAGTGGATAACAGAACGTTTTGACACTTGTTTCTTTTTACTGACCCTACTACTTGACAAAAAGGGAACTGGAAAAAAAACACAAGTAAGTACAACCAAACCAACAGACCAGTGCTAGTTACCACAACGTTAAACCGTACAAGAAAAAAAAGATCGCAAAAGGGGATATTTATTCGCAAACAAGTCGTAAATCAGCATTTCTACATCGTATGGTTTTATATGCGTAAGTATATATTATAAATTTCCTCTTTTGCGGTGAACAGAAACAGACTTTCTCTCCCACCGTTTGATGAGAGGTATAAACAAACCACATTAGTTGGATAATAGAACAGAGGATAATGGATTACAATACCTTAAGACTTTTTAACTTTTATTAAAATTTATTTGTGAGCACAGGCGTGCATCTGTTAACCTGATAGTATTACTATAGTATTCGATTTCAACTCGAGGAAATAAAATACTAAATATTTTTATTTCCTCGTTGTGATAACGAGGCAAAGCGCGTCGTTGAATTCAATTCTCAACACGCAATGCCTTCAGTGGACTTAAAGGGAACGGATTGTCTTAACATTAGGTTCTGAGGTCCCTCTACCTACTCTGCTGTTGCTGAAAAAAAGTTAACTAAAATTATACATTTCAACTACACTATTGATTAAATTCTACACAACAAAAAATAAGATGAATAAAATGAGATTCCAGATAGTAGCTATCGAAAAATAAAGTATAAAAGTTTCAACTTAGTATTCGGTGAAGGATTTAAAGAATATTGGAAGTCGTGCAGGGGCCCTCTCCACTCGCATTAGTTGCAATACTGGGACAAAGTTAAAGCCTGGATAAAGTATTTTTAGACTTTAAACTTTACATTGTTTGTAGATGGCTAAATACTTTTAGATAAAATACTAACAATTAGAATGTGATCTTAAAAAATATATTTTACGTAAAATAAAAAGTTCACGTTGAAGCCGTCACGACGCAGTGGGACAGCGACTGTGGTGTGGTTCGATCACCGCTCGGAACCTTTAATGTCTCGATATTTTGGTCAAAAATGGGGAATAGAGTGTCTAAGCACTAGGTATTCCCTGCAATGATAGGAAATTGCTTGCAAAAATAATACTAATTTTACAAATGTAACAGTGTAGTTTAAAATAAAGTAAATCTATAAGGGGTCGGGTCGCTTTCTGGGCCGGCGTACCAGAGAGCGAGCGGGGCTGTCAAGGTGTAGGTGTGTTATTGTCCTCTCGATTGGTTAGTGCAGCGGTTGAATACAAGGCGATCAACCCGAGACTGCTTTGGGTTCGCTTCAAGCTGGGGTTAACAAGAGTATTCTTGTTAGTGGCGTATGCGCCAGTATCCTCAGCTCTATTAAGCGAACTCGAGGAGTTTTGGGAGAGTGTCAGGGATGTTCTAGGTAGCGTTAGAGGGAATGAAAAATTAATAATATGTGGCGATTTGAACGGATGGGTCGGAACTGCGCGAAGCGGTTACGAGGGAGTGTTAGGTCAGTATGGTGACAAGAGAATGAATGAGGCTGGAAAGCTTATATTGGAAATTTGCAAGGAAAGGAATTTGTTTGTGGCAAACACTATGTTTGACCACAAACAAATTCACATGTATACATGGGAGCGAACGGAAGGGAAAAGTATGATTGATCTATTCCTAGTGGATCAGCGTATTCGAAGCCAAGTCATGGACACACGAGTGTTTAGGGGTTCTGATCTGGGAACAGACCACTATCTAGTCGTTGCTAGAATAAGGGGTCTGTTCGCGGGTTGGCGCAGCTACACGAGGTGTCCAGACTTGGAGTCGAATTACCGCATAAGAAGCTGGAAGCTTCAAGATCCACCGACTAGAAAGGAATATCAAGAAAGAGTTTCCAAAAAGCTAGACAGCAGTGAATCTGGAAATGGAAATATTGAAGTATGCTGGCAGAACCTTAGGGATTGTATGAAGGAAGCAGCGATAGAGGTATGTGGTAAAGGTAAAAGGGGCTTTAGCAAAAAGCGTGATGAATGGTGGGATGATGAAGTGCAAGATGCAGTAGAAAGAAAGAAGAAGGCATGGCAGGACTATAAAGCATCTGGTAAAGATAAAAGTATGAGAGAGATAAAAAAGAAAGAGTATAAGCTGCAAAAGCACCAGACGAAAGTACTGATCAAGATGAAGCGTGAAAAGGCAGAGAATGAAAGAGATGAAAGGTTAACGAACAACTTCAAGGAAAATACGAAGCTTTTCTGGAGAGAAGTTAGTGTTTCTCGAGGTTGCTCGTTAGCCTGTAGAATGAAAGGGGTGCTTTCGAAGGACGGTGAAATTCTAACAGAACAACCACACATTTTGCAGCGATGGGCGGAATTTTACAAGGAGATGTATGAATGTGATGACGCCTCAGTCTCAAGTAGCAGTGAAACGCTGAGTCTTGATGTAACTGATGGCGAAATCAGTGTAAAAGAAGTTGAGAGTGCAATACGAAGTCTGAAATGTGGTAAGTCAGCGGGAGCAGATGGAGTTAGTGCCGAGATGATCAAATATGGTGGGCCACGCGTCTTGGACTTGTTCTGGTTTTTGTGCAATTTGTGCTGGAAATCAGGGGAGGTCCCAGACGATTGGCGAGGTGCGGTCATCGTGCCTTTGTATAAAGGCAAAGGTTCACAGATAGACTGCGCAAGCCATAGGGCTATCAGTTTGATTAGCTTAGGTAGTAAAGTTTATGCTAAAGTTTTAGCGAGAAGAATGCAGGAGAGATCTGAAAGGTTGTTGTGGGAGGCCCAAGGGGGCTTTAGACCTGGAAGAGGGTGTATGGATCAGATCTTTTCCCTCCGCATGATCACGGAAAAATTTTTGGCCGTTAACCAAAAAGTTTTCTGTGCTTTTGTGGACTTGGAAAAGGCGTTTGACAGAGTTGTTAGAGCGAAATTATGGGAGATACTACCCCGGTACAATGTGAGCGGACCCTTGCTGCAGGCTGTAAAGTCTCTTTACAGAGATCACTCAGCCTGCGTGCGAGTAGGAGCTGGCATGTCGCCCTGGTTCGACATCCGATCGGGTGTTAAACAAGGTTGTGCCATGTCAGCTTGGTTGTTCAATTTGTATTTGGATAGCTGTCTCCAAGGAGTGAAACAAAGTGATATGGGAGTGAAAGTAGGTGACCTGAATGTGAATTGCCTGCTGTACGCAGATGATGCAGTGCTTATTGCATCATCAGAATGCGAGTTGCAGGCATTGGTCACCACTCTGAAAGAAGGGTGTGAATATAATGGTCTAAGCCTCAATGTGAATAAGACAAAGGTTCTGATTTTTGAAAGAGATGAAGAAAGGACGGAATGCAAGATCAGTGTAAATAGTATGATATTAGAACAAGTGAATGAAGTGGTATACTTGGGAAGTATGTTCAGTAGAGATGGAAGATACGAGATGGATGTGGAAAGGCGTATTGCTGCCGGTAACAAGGTTAACGGAGCCTTAGCTGCATTGATGAGACGGCGAAACGTCAGCACAGCTGCGCGTTTGGCCGTACACAATGCAGTTTTGGTACCGACTCTGTTATACGGCAGCGAAACGTGGGTATTACAGAAGAAGAATGAAAGAAAGATGAATGCTGTGGAGATGCGATCTCTTCGTAGGATATGCGGAGTCAGCTTAGCTGATCGAATCCGCAATGAAGAGGTACACAGAATGGCAGGTACTAGCGAGGATGTCACGGTGAGAATGAAGAAGAACGTGCTCAGCTGGTTTGGGCACGTCGAACGAATGAGTGATGAAAGAATGGCAAAAAAGATTTATGATGGAAAAGTGAGCGGTAAGAGAGGTAGGGGGAGACCTCGGTTGACCTTCGAAAACACAGTATCAAAGATACTGGAGGAAGGTCACGTAAAAAGCATGAGGACCCCCCGAAGGGCATGTATGAAGAGGTTGATGACAGTGGACGAGGCGAAAGAGGTATGTAGAGACCGTAGCGTTTGGCGCTCCGTTCTCTCTGACTACCCCGCAAGGGATAAAGCGTGAAGCTAAGTTAAGTTAAATCTATAAGGGTTCCGTTTCTTCATTTTCAGGTACGAAACACTAAAAAGTTGTTAAAAGCTATATATATGGTATTAATAAAATTGGATGAAATTAGACTATAATGATACATTTAAGCTTCCAAGCACGAGCTCCAAATTGTCCAACTTGTTGTAAGTTTGTATGTTTTCTCTGATTTTTTCTTAATTGTCGTATAGCGTGTATCTAACTCTATGTATATTTGAAGAAGTTATTGTCCTGTGAACGGAATAAAACATTTTCGATAAATATTAATCATTAAGTTGGTTCGTGCGAAAAGGTCGATAAGATATTTTCAAATTTAGTGTATGGAATGGAAGTGTACGCTATAATTTATGTTTTTTTACCGAATATTAAGGTAACATTTAAAATAAAAAGGACAAAAATGCTATGATTTCGTTTCTTATCTTTTCGTAATCACATTAAAGAATAATTCAATTTGTTTCATTTTTTGAACTTCAAATAATTTACCACTATTTCACTAAAGTGAATGCCTCAGACCTGAGAAGAATCGGCGCAAGAAACTCAGCAGGACTTTTTTTTAAATTGAGGAAATGGAATATTTATTTATATTTTCATTTCTTCGGCGAGGTGTCGGGACAAAGCGTGGCATTTATTGTAGTAGGTCCAAGTTCAAATTCAGTTGTCTTGGCGATGTCATGACTCGTAATCATTTTTTAACATACATACAATATATGTAAATATTCGATTATTCTAAAATATATTTATCTACCTATATATATTTTTAACGTACCGTACTTACCGCAGCGTTTGGCGCTCCGTTCTCTCTGACTACCCCGCTAGGGATAAAGCGTGAAGCTAGTATAGTTTAGTTTAGTTTTATGTATTTTTAATATTATACACCTATAGCTCACTTTTCCTTCATAAATAAGAGTAAGGTAAGAGATATAAAGGTAGACCTCGGTTGACTTTTGAATACACAGTATCAATGATACTCAGGAATGGTCACATAAAAAGCACGAAGACCTGCCGGAGGGTATGTATGAAGGTTGAAGAATGATGACAGTGGATGAGGTGAAAGAGGTATGCAAAAACCGTAGCGTTTGGCGCTTCGTCCTCTCTGGCTACCCTGCTACCTAGGGATACACCGTGAAGCTAAAAAATAATATTATATACAAATGTTTTGGGTCCAAAATCTATCAAACCTAGTTTGAAGACACTTTATTCTTAATTTTTCGGGCGAATTCGAAATATATAGCGGGATGAGTAACGAACTCAACACCACGCTTTGAACAAGCTTTTATTAGGTCAAGCTGTAATAAATGAAGTTATAAAATCGAGGAGTCTGAATTTGAACCACTTGTTATAACTGTATCCTCGTGAAACTTGGCTACGAAACGTAACTTGATTTAGGCGACGGTACAATATTATGATATCAATGAGCTGATGAGATGACGGAGCCAGTACCTGAATAATGGAGCTCTTCAGAGGTTACTTCAGAGGCTAGTTAACCATTTGAGTTTAAAAAATACAACTTATAGCGCCGAGCACATTCTATAGCACTTGTTTGACTTGACGTAGAATAGCGTGGTTTTTAAGGTTTTGTTAAACTATGTAACATTTTTGTCCAACATTAGCAAGGAAATGATAATAATTCGAGTAGAAAATGAACCTACAACTTTCACATTAACAACCAAACGTAATAAATCGCCCGCGTAATAAATCTTATTCATTTTATGTGTATATCGTAGTGTATGGTTCTTACAAGCTGAGCCCTACAAAGCTCACCTAAGATCATTGGACAATTTTGACTTAGTCGATTGTCAATACAGAGTAGTATGATGTATTAGTATATTGTATTCGATATAATGGATATTATTAGTTATATATAATTAAATTTATGAATGATTTCAAAATTTTCATGTATTCTTTAAAATAAGATGAAATAATAAATATATTACAACTTTAACATAATAACCAGATTCTAGTTAATAGTGCTGTCAGTGAAACCGAAAATTTTGTAGTGAAAAATTATGAACAAAAAAGATGAAAATTAGGACCCATCAGACCCCGAGGAAAGATATGTAATCCCACCAGACATGTATCGCGGCTTATTGGCCATGAGACGTGGAACACGAACCACCAGTCACCTCATATACCGCTCCTTTAGACATAATGCAATTTAATCCGTATGGAACAAATAGGAATATCACAATCAATAACTGGTTCATAAGTCCTTTGGCAAAAAGTTTTGATCTCGAGCCATATAATAGGTAGCATGGTATAGGGCACACTTTGAGGGAATATACGAGAGATTCTAGAGGAGCTGCAAAACAGCAGAACGAGGTCGGCCCGCAGTTCAATCTCTTGTTACGACGGTCCACTTACGTTGCATTCCTTCAAACCAAAGATTTTGAAGGTATTTTATTTGTCATCGTCCTGCTATGAAGATGAGCCATACGTTCTCATCAAGCTACGTCGAAATTTTTATAAGCTTTTTACAACTTGTTTATATTATAAGCATCTCTGTAAGGAGATTTTTACAAATTTCCGCTACTCAGAGATAATTACTAAGAATTATCGTGTGGCAAGAGAATGCTATTTTGTATACATTTTTAATATTTTTAAAGTGTTATTCCACACTTAGGAAAGAAAAATACTTATTTAGAAAACGTTATAAAAAAAGTTGTAAAAAGCGTATAAAAATTTCGACGTAGCTTGATGAGAACGTATGGCTTAGTGGTCAGAGCGCCTGGTCGGTTTCGGTGAGGTTCGAGTCCCGCTACGTTAAAATTTTTATACGTTTTCTAAATAAGTATTTTTCTTTTCTAAGTGTTTCCACACTTAGGAAAGAAAAATATTTATTTAAAAAAAAATGTTAAAAATGTTAAAAATAAGATAGACATTCAATGTTTCGAAATTTAAGGAAAAGCCAGAAAAATCATGATTAGACATTAGTTTCTTTTTCTTAACGGTAAGTGATAGATTATTATAGAGAGACTATTAAATAAAGATAAGAGTAACTAAGAGCTGAAAATAATACATTATTCTATTTACCATTACTCATTCGGTTCCGATCAGTATGTTTTTTTAGTTTTATTCATTTAGTATTTAATTAAAAGCTACATGGGTTCCTTTTTAGGCATCTATTAGCCATTTTTAATACCATTGTAGAAGCCTTTTAAGATTAAAGACAAATAGTCTTTGTTCTATCGCTGGCTTTTTCCAGTGGAAGCGATTGGCCAGAGTAATAAAATTTTAATTACCACGACGACTAGAAATTAATATGCCAGTTGAGCTTCGTAGAATAACTCGATTTGTAAAATCAATTTTAAAATAAACATCAGACAATGGTAAATCGAAATTATTTTAAAACGAAATGTGCGAATTATCTAAATAATGTATTAACGTATAAAATAATTTAATTTAAATAATTATTTTTGTATTGACAATTTTGAATATTGAAGCCATGATGGCGCAGTGGCACAAGCGTGTGACTGCCTACCCTGATGTGTGCGGGATATAGCGTGAATCCTATTTTTTATGAAACGTAATAAAAGTAATAAGAATTATCAAACATCAACAGGGTTTTTTGCTTTATTCACATGTATGTACATAAGCTGCTTGCTTCCCAACAGTTAGTCATTGATCCAGTCCGAATGTGTGCCAGATCAGCAAATCGTATTAAACCGAATGGTCTGCCGGCTTACTGCACTGCACTACCCTGCTATTTGTCGGATACAACCTGAAGTTACAAAAACAAATATAGACAAAAAAATGCTAGTTAATGAATTTAAATGTCATTAAAAATATCGATATTCATGATTTTGATACATATATAAATTAAACTATTTAACCGGATTGCATCTGTACTCAGATACATTTGGAAACCCGAACTTTTTTTTCGAACTTTTTACGTCGCGGGTCAAGGACAAAGTAAGCAAAGTACTTAGAAATCCAATTAATTGAGTTTTACTTAAATATAATTCACGCAGAATAAGATAAAGAGAAACCTAATTTAACGATTCCAGAATAAATGATTGACCAATCCATCCAACCACCTAAGGCAAGTCTAAATGTATCGTTTGGCACACAATGGATGGGACGCTGTAGCCTCAAATCATAACCGACGATACGATAGATACTGACGAGAGGGAATTCAATCAATTTGTCGATATATGTCGACGACTCGAGTCGCTTTCGATCACATCGACACGATCAGACGTTGAGAGCCTTCAGTGTTGCTTATTACTTTTGTCAAGTGAAAGTTTCAAACGAAAACACATTGTTTGAGTTTTGTTCGGTTTGATTATTTGCTATTAATTTTCTTTTTATATACAACTAGCGCCCCACACGCGGCTTCGCCCGTTTAAACTACATAGTTATTATTTTACTATTCTGTTACAAACATTCATTTTGTAATAATAATGTTATTTTAAAATCTATATCTGTCCGTGGATAGAAAATTAAACTAAAAACAAAAACTAAACTAGCTTCACGCTTTATTCCTAGCGTAGGTAGTCAGAGAGAACGGAGCGCCAAACGCTACGGTCTCTACATACCTCTTTCGCCTCGTCCACTGTTATCAACCTCTTCATACATGCCCTCCGGGGTGTCCTCATGCTTTTTATGTGACCTCTCTCCAGTATCTTTGATACTGTGTTTTCGAAGAAGGTTAACTGAGGTCTCTCCCTACCTCTCTTATCGCTCACTTTTCCATCATAAATCTCTGTCACTGAAAGTGTCTAGTGTTTAGTTTTCCCAAGTTGGGTTATCCGATTCATTGCCACTCTTGTTAATTTGAGTCAGGTTTTTATAGCGGGGGCTTGGCAGACTTCCTTGTTAATTCTTCTGTTGCTGCTCCTGAATATAATCACATAAAGGTTTTCCCCTGCCCATCAAATGTCCAACGCCACTCATTGAAGTGTTTTGTTGTTTGACTTACATTATAGGTTTCTGCCTTTTGGTCATAAGAGTAGGTGCTGTAGTGATTTTTCCTTTTGAGGGCCCGAGTGTTAGATTTTCTTTTAAATCTTCATCTCTCCCTTTGTACATGCTACATAGATACAAAATAGCGCTAAGAAACTTATTCCCTACTTTCTGCCGAATTTTCGAGACCTCGAGACCGATTTTATTGAGTAATTGATCCTAACACCGCGGTTCATCAAAAAAAGGCCTCAATTTTAATTTTAAATAGTTTTTTCAATTTTTTTTGTGTAACACACGTATTTCTAAAGCCTCTAGTAAATTGAGCTTGGAAATGTCTCTGAGTGCTCTATGATATCGTACTTTCCATAACGGATGATTGATTGATAAAGTGTTTCAATTCACGATTAAGAGCAAATAGCATATAGATGTTTTTAGCTATACACTGAATCACGCACATAGCTGGATAGGCAGAGGGAACCTTCGGAACTTAGTGCTTCTCATTAATATATTTTCGTTCCCCATTTTCCGACGGGTCCTGGAGGCTGAGTGGCAGAACTCGACGCCGCACTTTGCCTAAAATATGTTTGATTTATTTATTAAAAATAAACTTGAATTCTAATAACATAAGATTAGAGCTACATAGAAATAATATACTATGGATACCCAAATAGTAAAAATATTTATCAAACCTAAACGGAGCAAAGTGTTTGTTACTTTGTTTCGTATTTTTGGCTCGTTCTCAACAACTGTACAGTAGAGTAGACGAGTTTGCAGAAACAATAAGTAGTAAATATGTTGCTATTCTATTGTTTGTAGGGTATCTTTAAAGTAAAAAGTATGTTTGGTGTATGCCAAAATATTGACTTTTTTGACTGTAGACTCGGAAGTTGTGGGTTTAATTTCTACTCGGGGAAATGAATCATTTTCCTTTCGCCGCTGTAATAACATAAATAAATTAACGTCATCTGTATGTTTCATTACATCTGTATGTAATCAAACATACAGATGACGTTTATTTATTTATAGATAATATGACGTCATATTAAACTCAGCAAATCGTGTATTAAAATTGATATTAAATTCAATCTTACTTAAAACTGTAGATATGGAGGAAATATTGTAGAAAACATTAATTTATTATAGAAAAATATCCAAGTAGCCTATTATTTCATTATGGGAAGGTATAACTTCATGATATTCAAATTCAAAATAACACAATCACATTACGAGTGTCGTTGCAGATAGTTAAAATTATGTTATTATAGTTGAAATGTTAATTTTAAGGTCAGTCGTGGTGCAGGGGCACTAACTGGGTGACTGTAAACGAGGCTGGTTATAGGTTCGATTCCCAATTAGGAAAATGAAATACATAATAATATCATTTCTTCTCTCTAGTGTCAATTCAAAGCGCGGTGTTGGGTTTCCAAATTCAATATGCAATGCTTTTAGAAGTCGGCGGAAAATGGAGAACCGAGCGTCATAATACGTCTAGTGTTAAGCATCTGCCTAATCTGTTGTGTGCGTCGTGACACTAAAAAAAAATCTTTAAGATCTTTCGCATTTAGTAAGATAGGTAAAGACAATCTAGTGTAAAGATTTTAAAAAGTTAAGATTATGTTGTATCCCATATACCTATAGAAAGGAGATTGTGTGGCGGAGCTCAACACCACACTTTGTCTTGTTACCAAAGCGAGAAAATAAAAATACAGCTCAGGGCCCCGAGTGGGGATCGTACACAGACCTTCCCCATATTTATTGTTTGTAATACTGAACAGAAAGACTGCTTTTTAATACAAATTTATTAAAATAATCTGCAATTTACAAAGATAAAAACATTTTATGTGGTAACCAAGCCTATTATCCTTATAAACCAAATTTAATATAATCCAGTGGCTTGTGTATTAAATATATGAACATTTATAATATTAATAAGATTAACAACAATATATTTGTTGTAATAATGTTTTTAGTTAGTTGATAATTTAAATAATCATTACCATGAATATTTCGTCTAAATTCGATATCAATATTTAATTTTGTAAAAGTTTTACCTGTAATCGTATAATTTATGATATTTTGGGTTTCGTGCCTTAAAAAAATACAGAACCATTATAAGATAATTTAATGTCTTATAGAGTCCGACTCGTACTTATTTTTTTATAATACATCTTAAAACCACCATATTAACCAGAAAACATCTTGTCGGCGTCTGATTGTAAATGCAACGGTTGTGTATTCAATCCTCACTAGGGGATGTATTATTTTCGTAACGATTCGAAATCGGAAACTTATGTTTTTTTCTGTATACTGTACGATATGCCGCATAATGTGGGAAACACAAAATAAAATAAAAAAAAACAAACGATTGTAATGCAATCACCGAATTTTTAATAACATTCAACTTTTTCCTCTACAATTTTATTTATAAGTTTGTACATAGCCGATGTTATCGAAATAAAATGGTTAAAAAAGTTTCGAATCGTGCATGCAATATTTGTGTTCGTTTATTTTAAAATAAGTTTCATTTTTGGGTTCGAAAACCTAAGATGTAATATTCCAAAATAGATAAAAAAGAACAGTAGAGCGTCTTACCAGCTTTCCGTGCTTACTCCACTTAACGCAGGAAAAGCGTAAAAATTCGAACTATTTGGTTTTATATAGCAATATATCGTCGTGCAACTTATAGCACACAACAGGACGAAGCTCGAGCTGCATATGGAGGTGCAAGGTGAATAATGCATGCTGCATCTACATCTCTCGGACTGGATGGACTTTTGTGTACTCGGTGTCACTGCAAAGTATGTAGCTGCTTAAATTTTTATTAGCAAGTCTGTAAATGGTTCCTTTATGCAATATTTGTTGACAGCTTAGAGCTGAGTGACGTGTGCTTACTTTTATAATATGTATTTGGTTTTATTTCGAAAAGTACAGTAGCTTAATGTTAAGGTGAATGTATGATGAGCTTAGAATAGTAATAATAGCTTAACTTATGGGTTAGATTCCTACTGGGAGGAATGAACTAATTCATGTCCTCACTCTCATATCAACCACAATGTCTTGAAAACCGGCGCAGTAAGTGGCAAATGGATTGACTTAATACTACCTACTCTACTATACAGCGTGAAGTAAAAAAACTGAAATTCAGCCTAGTTGGCCCATAGAATGAATACAGTCATATAATATTTCAAAATAGAAACTATGCGAAACCAGTATGAGTAACTAGGTAAAGCAAATATTTGAAATCCACATAGACATAGTTGTGGCAGCCATAAAATAGTGTCAGGTATTTCAGTAAAAGTCGTGACTATTTGGATTGGTTGCAAGAATGCTAGCTGCATTCCGATTTGTGCTATTGTACATTTTCCGAGCGAAAATCAGGCCTCTATCACTTTTACTGGGAAAGCGACAAACAAGAAATTTCTTTAAATGGTTTTTTATAGCCATACAATACAGACGTATATAGTTACGTTCTGTATGTTATTGGTAACGTAGAGTTCCCTATTCTTTTGAATACGAAGCGAATTTTAGATATGATTTTTTTTATTTTTTTTATTTAATATACAGTGAAAACGAAACATCACTTACCACACTAAGTATTGAATAACAAAACTCAAAGCTGTATTATCTCATATATAAAATATTTAAAAAATACAATATTAAGAAACATCTAATAATAAAAATATATTAAATTCACTGAGCACGTACTAACAGAAACGTATATACCTGCGAAATATATTTATAGTTGAGTGAGCTTGCACCCAGCGGCAACGCTAACGTGTCCAGTTATATGCGTAAGTACGTGACGTCGGTGCACGGGATCAAAGCATTACACCATTACTTTATGTTGAGTAATAGCCCTAGTTTATGTGGGACATAAATTGTGTATTTATATATATCTAGATATTTTTTTATATACTTATTTAGAAAACGCATAAAAATTTGAAGGTAGCGGGACTCGAACTCGTGCCTCCTGCAAACCGACGCTTCATACGTTCGCGCGGGTTCGAGTCCCGCTACGTTCTATTCCCTTCTCCCGATTAGTAAATGAGTACATTTCGGGACCCTAAAAAAGTTATAAAAACGTGCTATTCCTTCTTCAGTTCGGTCAAAAACGTTCACTTCCGGTATATTCTCCAATTCAAAGTCGAACTAAATTATTTTACATACATATTTTATATACATAGCAGTCGCATTAGTGAGTGTACGTAATCTTATTATTTGTTTTTCATTCATTTGGGGAACACAACGTATAAAAATGACATTCTCCGGACTAGGATTAAACCCACCAGCACCTTTGTTACCTTATAACCTAGAAAACATTCCCTAGCAAGGTAAACAACGGGAACCTGGAAACCTAGTGTTAAAACATTCCACTTCCATTAAGACTCATCTGCCGAATTTTGGAGGCATTGTGAGTTGAGAGCCGGAACTCGATGTCGCGCTTTTTGCTTCGTTACCAGAGGGAAGAAATTAAAATATTAAATATTGCATTTGCTCGAGTGGGAACCGAATCAACAATCTGTCACGTACAAATTACTTATTATCCTTAATTAAACTCAACAAATATACATACATTTTAGCTACAATCCATACTATATTATAAATTCTAAAGTAACTCTGTCTGTCTGTCTGTCTTTTCCGCAAACCGGGCCAAACCGCTAATTCAATTGTGAAAAAATACTCATAAAGAGATACTTGAGGGTCTTCGGATGAACATAGATTACTTTCTTTTCTCATATTTGTAATATTCTCGATATATACTAAGATATTAAAATACGTTTCAATTTGACATGTAATTTATTCTGTCATATTAATAACAGCCGTCGCTTACCAACCCTTGCTAGGCAACAAGGAATTATGTCGTTTTAAGAAAATATCGCCCAAAATGAGCTTATTCAACTATATGAGACATACAAAAACTATGTTTTACAAAAATATTGTCTTTTAGAAAATCTTTTAAAAAATCCATGATGATGTATGTTTATCTCTGAAAGTTGAGCCTCAACCATTTTAATAAATTTAATTATTTTTTTTGGATTATTTGTAATGTATTTTCTATAATTTCATATTCAATCCTTATCAAAATAAATATAATAATCACCTTTAGCATTTCACCTAGATTAAAATTATATTTTACTGTACATATTTCTTAAAAATACTGAAAAAAATACGGTAGGATAAAAAATAAATCGAAATTTTTACACATTTTCGATCTACTGTAAATTTTTATGTGGTTATTTTCTGTTTATTATTAATTTATATTTTTCCTTTTGTTCTTCGCTTATTCGAGTAGTAGATAGATAGTTAGATTTTCATCCATTTTGTTAGTTTTAATTTTTTGTTTTATTTTTTTGGGATTTTAGTAAAATCCACTGAAAGTCCAATAAAAATCAGTTCAGTTGTTCTGGACATAAGCTCGGGGAAATAGAAAGACAGACACACAGAGACAAAAAATATAAAAATATTTTTTATTGTATTTGAGTATTATGTAAATAACCACATGCACTTTCAAAACATAGTACAAAACATTTAATTTTAATACTTTTAACTATTTATTTTACTTTGTTAATATTGATAATATAGCTGGTTTTGTTTAGTTTTTTTATAAATATTTTACTTTGGTTAAGTTTACTTGTTATTTTTATTCATTTAAATTAGTTAGATATTTTTTCTAATAATAAGAATTTTCTCTACTTAGTATTTTTTCGGATTATTATGTTCATTTAAGCTTATATTTTCTTACCAATCCTATTAAAAACTGAAAACAATTTTATAAATATACTTAATAAGCATTCGCATAATTCAAGCGGGCGAAGCCGCGTACAGGTCCGCTAGTATTATATATTATTAAGAAAACATACTAAAACTGTATAACAATTACTTCAGTGTGTCGTTCAAACTTCGTCCCAACTAATAGTTTGTGACGTCGACGTGAAGTGCGTTGTTCGCGCGTTACTTTTATATATATCCGCTATATTGTGAATATGATTTATTGTGAAATAAAATATGTTTACTATACAAAAGCACTTTTGTATGTGCAATATATTGATTAATTTGCTGTTTATAAAATGTTGTAGTGGTGATTTCGGAATTAATGACTATACACGATCGTAATAAAAATGTGATGTCACGTTGAGATCATGCCAAGGGTTAAGATACTGCTCATTGCTTTTGTTTGTCATTGTAATATCATTTTATATATGACATTTTACTGTGTAATGTAACATAAATTTATGTAAAATGAATGAAAGATACATTTAATGCATTGTTTAACAAAATGCCTTTTTTATTATTTTTATTAAATGTATATATAGAGTTAGAATATTTTTGGAACTACTTTTGTAAAAAAAACGTGATGTAGAGAGGTAATATAGCAAAGATGATCATAAAGTCAACGCAAATGCAGAGACAACTAATCAAAAATAGAAAAATTCGCAGGACGTAATTAATAGGTATATAATTGGGACATGTAAGAATAAAACAAAATCATTTGCAAAAATGTTTTGTTTCATTTACATTACTGCAATGAAATTAAAATATCTATATTTTATTCTAATAACAATAACACGAGTAAAGACAGCCCGATACGGTAACTTGTAATATTAAACAAGGAAAAGAGATAAACATTTTTACGAGAATCATGTAAGAAGGATGAATAAATCAGCTGAATGCAAGATGCCAGAGGAATCTCATATACTAAGACGTTTTCAATGTTTTTGGTAAGTCCTCTTACATTTTGCTTTTATATACGCTTGCTGTAGACGTACGATTGTTGCAATTTTTACGTAAATTCTTGTTTATTTTATCAAAAAAGGAACTTATAAGAATCGTCTATTGTGAGACAAGACATTTTTAACGGCTTTGTATTGAAGAAAGGATCATTTTTTGTTTAGGAAAACGTTGTAGCATCATAACTCCAACGAGACTTCTGTCTATACCAAGTAATCTTATATATACATTTTTTTTTAAATTTTGGAATAAATTTCCCGGTGTTAGAGAAAAGTATATTTTTCTTATTACAAAGATATAAGATAAGGTACTTAGGCTGCTCAATTTTTTGACTTAGTAAGGCTTGCCTTATCAGTTTTTTA
This sequence comes from Heliconius himera, assembly GCA_021202915.1. Taxonomy (NCBI): domain Eukaryota; kingdom Metazoa; phylum Arthropoda; class Insecta; order Lepidoptera; family Nymphalidae; genus Heliconius; species Heliconius himera. Next base: position 61,322 of record JAJHJA010000750.1, on the reverse strand, counting down.
CATCCCATTTCATGAATACGTATTTAGAATCTTATATAAAAAATGTAATTTTTTTTTGGTTTCTCTCCTTGCCTTATACAATTTTAAAAGCGAACACATTTTCATTACAACTTTAACTATAAAATACGAGACTCATATTTAATATTGTTAATTAAAATGTTAATTAAGCACAAATTATAATTATGGATGGTAGATCCATTCACACAGTTTAGATTAGACTAGATTCATAGACTATTTAAATTGGAAATTAATACCGTACAGAGGCACAAGCGTGCGAATGCGACACGAAGGTTGTGGATTCGATTCACGCTCAGGGGAATGAAATTTTTAATATTTTCATTTCAAAAGCCCGGGCTTTTGCCTCGTTATCAGATCCTTGAGATCTACCATTCAACACGCAATGCAAAATTTGGCGCAACGTAGAATCCTTAATTTAAAATAAGCTAACACCGAAACAAAATTGTACTTATATTTAATCTTTGTTGACTGATTTTGTTACTGCAGTGTGAAATTAAAAATAAACTACATAATTCAAAATTTCGCTGCTCTGAACCAGCGCCTACGTTAAAAAAAACTGCCCAATGTTTTATCTTTACAGTGTTTTTATTTACTATCTTTCGAGCGATTCAAGGGTTGTGGGGAGCGAAGCAAATATATCAATACCATACAATGCAGCGAATACTTCAATATATCATTACTATTCTATACTTTATTTAAATTTTTTTTCACAAACATTTTGCGTCTCACATCTACGACTGATAAATTAATAAGCTAACAAAGACGCTCACAAGAGACTATTTATCACCGCCTGATATAGGGAAGCGGCAGAAAAAACTCGGAAGTAATGAGAGTGGACCGCCATCACGATAATATAAATATATTTTAAGTGAAGTGGGCTGTGGGGCAGAATTAATTGAACTAAAAATATTTACTTTAAAAGAAAACATATTGCTATGTAAGTATCTAATAAGAAAACACATGAGAAGTATATTATATTTATTATTTGTGTAGTTTTGCCCATTCTAAAATGGTTTACAGTAATTTCACTAACGACAACATTCCCCAGAAAAAAAATACATATACGAACATATCTGTGCAAAACTAAAGTCCAGCATCACCGCCAGAAAATATCTCTAGATACGGCTAATCTTCTTACGATACGGCTAATATATTATATAAGATAAGCTGATATATAATATTTCTACAACGCTAACTCAAGACAAAATAAAAAAAAACAAACGTTTCCCTTAACGAATTAATAGTTGACATAGAAAGACGAGTCAATAGTAACGAGTGGGGTCGGAAGTAAAATTAAATCCTCATTATTCATCCACCTCAACGGCTACTTGGCGTCCGGCAGATTGGACTGTGTTTTCTACCCTGTTAAGTAGATTTGCAATTTGTCATTTGAAATACAGTTTTGGGATAAGCATTTAAACAATTCCCTTTCAATATTTTTTTTAGCTATACGTTGTATCCCGCACATAGCAAGTCAGAGAGAATTGGGAACCTAGCGCGGTGTTAAGAGACTCCGTTTACATTAAGACACTTCTGTTACCCACTCTTCGCTGGATTCTCGAAGTATTGCTTGTTGAGTGGCGGAACTCTTTGTCTTGTTACCAAAACAAGTGTTGGCAACACGATTCTTATTCATTCTACCCTACAACTTATTTATTAGCGATCGTATAAAAGACCGCACGGATATTGTACGGGCAGTCTTGGCTCTGGTGTGGCTCGGAGCACTACTCGTGCTCTGCCACTGACTAACCTCGACTATTCGGATAATTGATTATTAAGTTAATCGATTATTATCGTAATTATGAATGTGGTTAACACCTATTTGTAATTACATTGGGCTGGAGCAGTGAAGGCGAGTGTTTGTTACAGTAAAGGGTACCCTGAAGCCTACACCTGTGGTCGCAAGTCCCAGGCACTGCTCCGAGCTTCTGAGTGTTTGTACATGTGTCATGTGTTCACATATGATTAGAACCAAAGGCCAGGACATGGCCGAGGCTCTACTCGTTTATTATTTACGCCCACCGTCAACATCAGAAGTGGGATGGACCAAGCAGGTTCATCCTCTCACGCTGAAGGAAGAAACATACCAAGGAATTCGGAGACACTCTTGGCATTGGCTAATATTCTGGAGAGTGGAGACGCTGTCTAAGCAACAACAGGCCAGTATGCAAGTTAATCATGAGTTCCTTGCAGGTTTATTTAGTAATTCAACTACAACAACACAAAGACCAAGCCTGAGTGATATTGCTTCATTCAATCCAGATCCAGACTGGTGTGATCAGGTTGACCAAGCAGAAAGAAACCACTGGAATTTAAGCGAGCCGTGATAAAATATACACTAAGAGTATAATCTGGAATATTGCTCAATAATTTTATAATATCATTTGAATATTGACATGTGGGCTCAAAGTTGATCTTGGTACTCTTAAGTGAGAAAAATACTCTTTAAGAGCAAGACGACTTTAACAACTTGGTACGCTTAAGTGAGTGAAATGCTCTTTAAGGCCAAGTTGTGTTGAGCTATGAGTCTGGGTTCCTAAGTGTGGCATAGTCCCTTTAGGTTTCCTAAGTGTTGCATAGTCCCTTTAGGTTTCCTAAGTGTGGCATAGTCCCTTTAGGGTTTCCTAAGTGCGGCATATTCCTTTTAAGTTGGGTCATGTTGTCGAGCTATTTCAGTGTAAAGAATGATAAAATGAGCAAAATTCCATTATGGGACTATTTTATGATACAGTATAATTTAGGCGCACGACCAACTGCTGTTTACTGTTACAGTGATTTATCCCGACTCGTGGGGTGCCCGGGGCGGGCACCATGCAGGATGGCCGTGTTGGCAACACGATTCTTATTCATTCTACCCTACAACTTATTTATTAGCGATCGTATAAAAGACCGCACGGATATTGTACGGGCAGTCTTGGCTCTGGTGTGGCTCGGAGCACTACTCGTGCTCTGCCACTGACTAACCTCGACTATTCGGATAATTGATTATTAAGTTAATCGATTATTATCGTAATTATGAATGTGGTTAACACCTATTTGTAATTACATTGGGCTGGAGCAGTGAAGGCGAGTGTTTGTTACAGTAAAGGGTACCCTGAAGCCTACACCTGTGGTCGCAAGTCCCAGGCACTGCTCCGAGCTTCTGAGTGTTTGTACATGTGTCATGTGTTCACATATGATTAGAACCAAAGGCCAGGACATGGCCGAGGCTCTACTCGTTTATTATTTACGCCCACCGTCAACACAAGGAAATGTGAGTATTAAATGTTGTCATTCCCTTGAGTGGAGTGGGACAACCGTATAGTGTATAGTCGCGCGCTTTTATATATTTTTTCAAATAATTTAAATCAGTCAGATACTATCCTACTGCACTGCACTATTAGTATGTTTTGGAACGATATGTCATAAAATATATATTTAAATATAAATAAATGCGGTATGAAGCCTATTTCTTAGCAAAATTATACATGAATTATTCTATTATATTTTATATTTACAGAAAAAAATAATAAAACAAGCTTATATTTTTACACAACTCTTTGAAATTCATTAAAAAGCTTACGTAGCTTTTGAATAAGACCATAGTAACCAACGGGACTAGTGTTCAACCAGCTAGACGTCACAGCACTAAGCTGGTCTCATAAATGTGTCACATTTCATGCTCACGTTGAGCTCTTAGGCGTGCCGGTTGAAACGGACAAGTTTAAAATTTACAAACATTTAGCTGTGTTTCTTTTATTTTTTCGCTTTATCGTGTATATAACGGAGATGGAAGTAATCGCTAGTTTTAATTATTATGATATTATAATGAAAAGTGGAGAATGGAGTGTATTACTCCATTCTCCACTTTTCATTCGAATTTGAGACGCCGCCTGTTGAGTGGTGATAATGATTACTTTAATTTTATTTTGTTTCAATAAAATATAATGTTTAACATTTTCTTAATAAGTACTGGTCTATATTTAAGATTAAGTAACAGTCCATTAGAAATTACCTGTTAAATAATTGAGACCATCGCATTGTGCGCTCCGTTCCCTTTGGCTACTCCGGAAGGGATAAAATGTGATGCTAAATAAAAAGAAATTAAAATGTTCCAAATATCATATCAGTCACGTGAGTGGCACTGGCAACCTGGCATACTTTAATTCACCTATAAATATTTACTACACGCTATATCTCGAGTAGGCAGAGAGTCTAGTGTTTAGACACTCCTTTCCACTCTGTATAAATATTCACTATAATATGTTAAAATAATCACATGTTACATTATGAACTCATTTTTTTATTAAAAAATAATAATATTTTTTACATTTCATTTCTATACATTTCACTTAGAATATATATTAACAAGGATAAGATTTCCAAGTGTCGTTATCACAGCAAGGCTACGTGTTTGTTTCCGCGTTTCAAAATTACATTTGACCCCATTCCGCTATCTCCGCACTGCTTGTTAGTTAAAACATCTAGACGTTAAAGAGAATATTCTTAGTTAATTAAAAAGAGCAGATATGTTTAAAGGAATATTTAATTTATTTTATTTTTGAAATATCGCTCTTTGAAATATCGATGAATTATAGGAACTCGCTATATACCCCTTTTGCCTCGTCTGTTGTCATCAATCTGTCATCATCTATCTACATTTAAGCAGGTACTACTCCTTGTACCTTCTTAATCACCTCATTTGAGCTTTTTACGTGATTTTTTTCCAGTATCTTTGATACTGTATTCTCGTAGGTCAACCAAGGCTGATAATAAATCTAACTCATTATACTCATCCAGATACAGTTAGATGTCGTAACTCAAAGCCACGCCACCAAAGAGAAATAATATTTTAAATTACAATCAATACATATATTTCTAAGTAATATATTTAAAGATCAAATTTAAAATTTTAATTAATCATATAATTGAGAAACTTAATCAAAAGGGCTTATCATATCCATCAAATATTAGGTCTAAATTCCCAAATTCCCAGTGCATAAAAGGCTTTCTCCAGTGATAACGTTTGACGCTACCGAGTCTACCATGCAAATGTGACTAATTTCAGTCAAAGCAACTGCCTCGAATGGGTCCATTTAAGGCCATCCGCAGTATTGTCTGCCTGGGCTTGTTGGCTTAAATGTAAATGTAGACTGGACGTAAATATTTACTAGCGAATATACCGAGCATAGACGATTTATAAAGGAAATATTTGTTGGCTTGATTATTTTGTTTTATTGTTGAATTTTATTAAGTTGGAATGGATTTTTTTTTCGAAGCATAATCAGTTAGAGAAAGAGAAAAGAAATTAAATAAGAAACATATTTTTTATGCCAAGTATTGCAATTCTAATAAACGTTAGCAAGCTCAAACGAATTCGTAAGCCCTAAAATAACCTTTAAATTGAATAACCCGTAATATTTTACACTAGCGGCTCGCCCACGGCTTCGCCCGCTTAAAATACATGATTAATGATTTAATAAGCACAATCGATTGACAACTATAATGACTTCTAATATGATTTTTTTTACGACATTATCGTCAAAGAATTTTTGATTGTTTTAAATAAAAAAATACGACCATTGTTGATATTTGATATTTATAAAATATACATAAAGCTAATTATGTATTACACGTATATATTTTTGTAACTTTATGTTCTTTTTACTTATATAATATACGTCTCATCATAATTCTAAAACTCTGTTAAATGTGCTGATGTCAGTGAATAGTTTAATTTAGGTTGTAGGATTCATAATATTCTTTGTAAAATAACTGTATTAATTGCATATTAACTCCTGTACAGTTTTTAAATTAGTTACATATATTATATGAACGAACCAACCAAAATATCTTTGTATTTACTTGATATTTCTTTCAAGATCGTTCTTTATCTCTGTGTTGAATTAATTACGACTTAAACTTAACTGTTATGATTAATGAAGGTAATCTCCACTAACAATTCAATTTTGTTTACTTTATTGTATAAAATATTATATAATAGTGCTTCAAAAATATATATTTTTATCAACAATCATATAACCCAGACGTTTCGAACGTCATTCTTTAGCCAGGGTCATACCAGCGCGATTTCTATATAACATTCGCTGGCAAGCTAATGCCTTGAGTTCATTCAAATGACGATAACTTTTTTTTTAATGAACCGATTTTGATGAACCAAACTTTAGAACCTAAATTGAGTTAAAACAAAGCAATTGGTGAAATTTTCAAGTAAATCGGTTCAGTAGTTTCAGAGAAAAATGCGGACAACAATATGTCGACAGACAGACAGACAGACAGACAGACAGACAGACAGACAGACAGACAAGAAATTCAAAAAAAATCTTTTTGCTTTCTATTAGTCTTTTTAAGTGTCCCTCTATCCATTTCAGTCAAAATTACTAAATGTACAGACAAAATATTTTTACTGTCTTATTATATATAGAGATTACGACTGCTCGGTAAGTCGCTGTTAACTGTACTAAATCACTTTTCATTTTATTGTATTCATTACGCGGAAGACCGCTATAATTTACGATATCGTCCATTTTTTCGACGGTTGGAAAAGATGAAGTCTTTTCATTAGGTGCGATATATAATTTTAAATTTATTTTTACAATTGTAGACTACAAAATAATAAGACAAAAAAATATTAAAATTCTATCCTATTCTATTTTATTATTGTAGTAAGGTCTTACAGTACACAATTTACTTCGAAATTTTTGGTTATTACCGAGACAACGTTCTTGGGGGAATGTCAAAGAGTTAAATGTTTCATTGCTTTATGCTTCACTTCATTTTATTCTATTGAGAAATTCTCAACATAACGAAGTCAGTCATGGCATGGCCTCGGTCGGGTTAACAGTAGGTTCCCTCTGCCTACCCTGCTGCGAGAAGCTAATAAAACGTGGCGTCTCAACGTGGCGGTAGCGTGCAAAGTCACGTGGAAATGACACGGGATTCTGTAAGACATTTAATTAGATACCGCTGCGAGCGCTAATTAGGTTCAACTACTCATTATGACATAACAAACATTGTTATGTTGAGTTTTGTAAGAAGTATACTATTTGCAGTTGAAAATAAACAGCTTCGTGCTTTTTTCACTTTCCATTTTTGGACCAATTAGAGATTGAACCCAATACCATCGCGTTTTCAGTCGGTATACTTTTATTAGCTTATATGCTATATGCCACACATATAAAAGTAGGCAGAAGAAACCTGGGAACGTAGTGTTAAGATAATTAAGACACTTCCGTTTCCCAATTTCCGCCAATTTCTGTAGTTTTGAGAGCCGGAACTCAACGCCGTGCTTTGCCTCATTACCAGAGTGAACAAATGAAAATATTAAAGGTTAATTTCCTCGTTTTAGAAACGTACCCATAACCTGTCACATTAACAGTCTGATCAGCTGGTGCCCCTAAGAGAATACTTGGGAATTACATGCAGGAACAGTAAGTACCAAGTTAACCAGACACTGAGTCTTGGTTACAAACTTTGCATACGTTTCGTTAGGATTTTGAGTTATTTTAGTAATCGTTTTACTTAGACTTCATAGTAGTTTGTTTGAGCTTTTTAGAATTTTTTTAGCTCTATCTCATAGTAAGGTAGGCAGAAAGAATGTCTATTCTCTATTCTCTATTCGCTTTGCGCCTAAATTGCACACAATGTATTCTGTTTGGTGCTCAATATTTTTGTATTTATTTTTTCATCCATTAGTGGTACATGGTTCGTACTTTTATACTTATTATTAATATTCTGCATAATTTTACCTTATACAGGGACTCAGTTACTTAGTATTTCCAATAAGAATTCAATATTTTCTAACATATTTAAATGCCTTCTTTTTTCAATTATGATGAATTCATATTCCTATGAACCCTCTCAGATGCATTCTCACAAACAAATACATAAAAACATTTCGAATAATATCTTTTCTAAATGCAAATAGCAGTACTATAAGCGTTATTACCGCAATAGGGTTCTTATGAGAGTGGTATATACAAACTGACAATCTTTATTTATATCAATTTGAATATGGAAACAGAAAACTTTCTTTGAAGTCAAATTGCTTGGTACTTTTTTTATTTTTTTTTCTATTTTGATTGTATTGTTTTTTTGTGTATCTAATTGAAAATGATTCAAATCTTAGCATTATTTTTTGTTATGGTCTTCATATACTACTATATTTCATATATTAGTATATGAAGAAATGAATTCACATTTTAGAATTGTCATTTTAAATGATGAAGCATTTTTAGCGAAAGCGAAAAACAAAAAAAAATAAATTATCTTTCAAAAGAATAGCAGGAGCATGTAGAATATATTTAAAAACATATTACCAATTTTATTTTTGTAAATAGCAATTTTTGTAATTGCCATTAAAGCATTTATCCTGATTTTACCCTAATAGTAATTCTGACATTATTATTTAATACCACCAACTTTAAGTTCAAGAGTTAAATTATTAATTGATTCTAATTTACTTTCGACCAGTAATTTCCACCATTTTTCCATATTCCTTTCTCAATTGATTTAAATATGTCGTATTTACATAGGCTTTATCGCGAAAATTTCTTATTATGTTTTGTTATTGACCAATTAATTCAGTAACGGCGCTCCTTTTGTTGAAAACAAAAAAAATACTCCTTTAACTAAAGTTATTTAGAAGTTTATTCAAATATCTTCATTGAAATGAACATTTTCCAGTTTGTATAATTAAATGTCTTTTCTGTGTACCGTCATTTCGCTTCTGGATTGCCAGAAGCAGAACACACTTTGTTGTATATATTATTACTTTTAATAATCTTTTAATCTAGTCTATATTACAATCCAAATCCATCTCATATCCATTTGAAGACAAAAATAAAAAAAAAACCTAAGCATTATACTTCATGTCTATTCTTACATTATCTTTGAAATTATATCAAAATGAGTGAATTCGTAATAAATAACATAATTTACTGTAAACACATTGTGGATTAGGTTTCCACTCGTGAAAATGAATTATTTTCATTCAAATACAAATAAATATTTTTTTCACCGCTGGGGTCACCATACAAAGTGTAGCGTTGAGTTCCGCTTCTTAAGACACAATGTCTCGAAAAATGGACAATTCCTACAAGGATTCCCTCGACCTATCCTGATAAATCAGGAATACAGCAGTAAGGTTATAAAAGTAATTATGAAATAAAACAATTATCAATAAAATGTAGGAGGTATTCATTAGAAGTACTCGAAGCGAAAATAAATGCGGAATTTATTCAGAAGGAAGAAGTAACAAACTTTGCTAATTTGTTACCTCGAGTGTTGGTTCGACGGTTGGTTTGTTTTCGTTGAGCTTATTTTATGAATACGGTGACGTCACAAAGAAATGAAAATGAATACTTGCTATTAATATAGACAGTTGTGATGAGTTTTATTTTTATTTATTCGTACTTGATAGTATACTAATTGTAATTTTAAAGTTCAGTTTTAGTGTTCAAGTTTATTTCGAACTTTAGTATGACTGTAAACACGATGGTTGTGGTTTCGATTCGCATTAGGGAAATGAAATGTTACTTATTTTCATATATTTGCTCTGGTGATGAAGCAAAGCGGAGTTCCGTTGCTCAACACACAATGCCTCCAGAAAGTGGGAAACGGAGTGTCTTATATGAGTATCCCATACACAGCAGGGTAGGTAAAGGGAACCTAGTGTTAAGACACGTTGCCTACTTTCCGCGGAGTTCTGGAGGCATTGGTTTAACACCAAAACGAAGAAATGAAAATATAAATGTAAATAAGTATTTCATTTCCTCGAGTAGGGATCGAACCCAAAACCAGTCGATTTTACAGTCACACTTTCTGCCCCTGCGTCACGACTGGCCTCAATTTTACTTTACTTTTTAAGTAAACCAACAAAAAAATATTATCATTTTCTATCTTCACCAAAAACCCGTTTTCAGTAATAGTGTTCATACATTGGTAAATTAGAAAAGTTACACAATACACAAGTAGCTTCTTGGCAGCGTTGTACCGGCTTTAATTAAAACTTGTCCTACACTGTCATACTATTAGATTGTCACTGTATAATAAGATTTAGATTTTTTAAATATTTACATTTTGGAAAATAAATTTTACTTTTTCAAATCTGAGTTGTAGAAATGTTGATATCTTCAAATCAAAGTTTTTAGTTTTGTATCAAAAGAGTAAAAATCAATCAAAATGTGTATTGGTGATTTCGCACCGCCATATGTATTGGATAGCGCTAGATAAGGCATATTTTCTGCAACGTAAACTATGAATTTCTATCTAAGGAACGGATTGTGGATTCGATTCCCATTTAGGGGAATGTATAGTTTTCAATTCCTCGCTCCGGCAATAAGATATGCGACTTTCAGTTTTGTTACTCAACACGTAATATCTAAAAATTAAAAGAAAAGTGGGAGGGGGGGGGGGGGAGTATGGAGAGTGTTAATACGGTGTTCCATTTGGGACCTGCGAGATATTCCTAACACAACTTTTGACTTCTTACCGGAAACTTTGTGCATACAATTTGTATGTAACATTTTCTGAATAAAGATCATTTTATATATTTATTTAAAACTGGATTACCTTTGCCTATCCTGTTATATGAAGGATAGCTCGTGAAGGATTTTTTTTTGTTTAAGTGCAGGTTTATAAAAAAAATCGTTGAACAAGTGAAATTTCTGAAACTAGTCATATTAACATACATCGGCGCGGATTACTGCCTCTAAATCAAGAGTGTGTCGCCGCGCTATCTAGACATCATGTAAAAGGTTTCACAAACGATATATGTATGTATGTACGTCAAACGATTTATCATTTACCAAAATAAAATACATAAATGTGTGCCCCATAGCCCATGTTTTATGGGAAAGTTTTTAAAATGTCATAGTTAAATTTATTGTTGTATTTTTTAATTAGAATTTTAAATATTTTTGTTTATGTTAAGCGTTTTAAAATATTTTTTTAAGCATCACGTTGTATTTTGCATATAGGGAACCTGGGAATCTAGATTTAAGACACTCCGTTCACATTAAGATTTTCCGCCGAATACTGAAGTTTTGCGTGTTGAGTGGCGAAATTCACAATTATCTTGATTACAGACAGACGCGGCCCCTGTCGCTGCCGTTGGATAGATGAAGTACGATATCTATTTAGATCTTTGGAGAAGGCTTATGAGTAGCAGTGGGTGTCAAGAAGCTGGTGGAATGATGATAATGATGATGTTGCCTCACTGCTCCAGAAACGACGGTCTATGTTTATGTATGATATTACTAAATAATTTTTCCCTACGAAAAGTGTGTGTGATTATGTTTCCATACACAAAATAAAAAAAAAACACAAGACATTCAAAAGGAAACAATGAAGATAGTATGTTTAACATTACAAGATTCCAATTAATTATATTTTTGTGGAACGACATCTTTGATGAAATAAAATTGAACCACCAATTAAACAGATTTTTATTTAACGCTTTAAAAATCCAACGAGCTTGCAAAATGTTAAATAAATTCGAAATCCATTTTCATCCCCAAAGTGCAGTATGTATCTTTTCCGCGACAGTAGCGCGCCGGCCGGATATTGCGCTAAATCTGTATAAATAGGATTGTTCGGTAAAACTGTGGATCCGGTCAGGCATAACCAATAACGTTTTATAAATAATCAGTGGAGCAAAAGGATATTTAGGAATTTTCTAAGTTTCAAAGATGTTAAAAACAATATATAAGAGGCAAAGAGGCAAGTATGAGTGTAAACGCGATAGGTTGTGGGTTCGATTCCCATTCGAGACTCTGATATCGAGGCAAAGCGCGACTTTGAGTTCCGCCAATGTCTCTAGAATTCAGAGGAAAATGGAAAACGGAGAGTCTTAGTACTAAGTTCCCTCTGCCTACCTTGCTGTGTTCAGGATATGATGAAAATCGGAAGAAAATAATAAAGAAGTAATATTTCTAAAAGAAGCGGTCACACTACAAAAATGACATTACCATTCAATTTTGCAGCTTAATACAATATGAGCTTATATTTCAGGCGCCAAGAAGTCTGCCTTCCGTTCCAATAGTCCAGTTCAATCTCGAGGATCCAACTATTTTCCATTCACATTACGTGCTATCTGTGTGTTACAGTGAATCCAATCTTTTATCACTGAGAAACTGAGTTTTAAATAAATTTGTCCTTTCTAAGCAATATTACTGAAAAATATAGAAATTTTCTATGTGAATTTCTGAGGTATCATAAAATACTTTGTGTAATATCGAATTTGTTATAATATACATATCTAAATGTATATTATATTTATTTATATTTTTGTATTTTCATTCATTAGTTGTTTAATATGCACTATAATATATTTAATCTAAAATAATTATACTTAAGCGTGCAACTGTAAACGATTCAGACTCGAAGAAATTAAACATTTTATATTTTCATTTCCTCGTTCTTGCAACAAGGCAAAAATGCAGTTGCGGGTGTTTGATAAGTTCCGCCATTGAACACACAATGCCTCCAAAATTACGCGGAAAGTGGATAACGAAAGCGTCTTCGTTGGAACGGAATGTCTTAATACTAAGTTTTTAGGTTCTCTCTGTTACTAACACTGTTACTAAAGCAAAACAAAACAAACACTTTTATATTTAGTGTTCAACATTTACAAACACATAAAACTTAAATTGAATTATATTTCTTGTTATTTTGCACACGAAAATGTTTTATTAGGAAAGATTAAACGAATACGTGGAAACGATCTATTTTATTCCAATTTCAATGTCAATAGAAACTCAATATCCTTATGTACACAATTTGTATCGTCAAACCGAAACTATCTAAGTATCTTTTATCGTGATTTTGAATTGCTTTTACTCCTTTGAATAGTAATACGGCGGAAGTATTTTATATTTGACTAGTTTTTCTCTGCGGCGTTACCCACGTGGTCTAATAATTAAGCGTCTTCCTCGATAGTCACATTCAATATAAAAATAATTTACTCTAAAGTTATGCAACAAATAGGTAAGACAAACTCAATCTTTGTAAGAGTAAAATAAAAATGATACAATGTTTTTTTTTGACTATTCTGGAAGACAAAGCGCGACGTTGAGTTCCACCAATCAATGCTCAATGTCTCAAATTCTGATGCAAAGTTGAGAAAAAGGTGTTTTAACGCTATGCTTCCACTTTTTATTCTGTAATGTGGAAAAAAGTTTGAAGCTGCAAAAAAATCTACAACAAGTATAATAAAAATGGGAGTCAATTTGCAAATTTATGCAAAAACGTGGACCATCCAGTCAGTCTGCTCCAGCACAATGGGTTTTACATATTACACAAATATTGTGCAGAAAATGTATCTAATATTAACCACGCATAGCTATTGTGTACATCTGTACACACCGAAGTAAAAAAGACACCCGCATAATATTTGCAATTCAAATTCGCGATTTCCCAACAACACGTATAAATATTTTGTTTAGAAAATGACATCCGGTTTTGTTTTTGCTATTGTGGATGTGGAAACGCGGTACACCATGCTTATAATCGTAGTTAAGTATTAGAAATGTTCATTAATTTTCATTCATAAAATTATTTTTTTCAATATTGAAATTGAAGGATATTTTTTTTAATTTTTTGTTTAGTTCTGACGTGTTCGTGTGTGTGCCTTCATAATTTCTTTTTCAGATTGACGCTAATAGCCATACAAATGTCACTGTCCCACACTTCGCCCAATGTTCTAAACATTGAACGTTAAGTGTAACTCAACGCTGTGCTTTGTCTTGTTACCAGAACGAGGACATGAAAACAAATCATTTCCACAAGTGAGAATGGAACCCACAAACGTCGCGTTAGTAAGTTCGCCGGATTCATTTTCATTTTACTTTTATATAAATTTATATTCACTATTGTTATAACGATTTGGTGTCGATATTTAAGTACATTATAATTAGCTCAGTATTTCACAAGACAATTAAGTAATTGGCATATTATGAAAATAGATGACATTGAGAGGCATAAGCGCGACTCTCGGAAATAGCACAACAACACAAACGCGCTAACCACGAAGCCGTCCGTCATATATCTATTAATGGCCAAAATCAAAATATTCTTTACTCAGTGATACCGTTACAACAACATTATATCTACAAGATAAATAGAAATGTCAGTAATGTTAGTTCTATAGGAAGCTACTACAGGTTGGGAAGACAGTGCTGCTGAGAAGAGCTGGCAAGAAACTCAACATTTACTGGTTTCAAAACATAATTTACAATAGATTTTTATCCATCATAAGCTTTCCTGAGTTAACATGAACACGTATTATTTTTTTCAATATAGTAGTCTTGGATTAAATAGTAAGCTTATGAAAATCTGTTCAGTAGTTTTTGAGACATGGGTATGCATGTATTTCTAGAAGAGATATACAAATATATGTATACAATATAGGCTATAGTAGACAGGTATTTGGAATCAGTAATTTTTATTGCAGTTAGTATGGATTATGTTCATTTCCTTGCTTTGGGCAACACATAGCGCAGCGTTAAGTTCCGTTACTCAGACAGTGGAGCATTTTATTATGTTGCTTTATTTACCTTACTATGCGGAAAAAAATTGGAGCATTCTATTAAACTGAAATAAACTCTTTCCAATTAGTACCATAAAATAAAGACAAATGCAGTGTAATAATTAAACAAATGTATTTCAAATAGCTTTGTAACGTTTCAAAGACCTCCTGATGACCTGATTAACAGTCTGTACTGTTCAATTGTTTCAATACTACTCTAGTCTATACGATACGATGTTAGTAAAAGGTATTTAATGGTTGACTTTTGTTTATTTCTTTAATTTAACAGGGCTCTATGAAAATTTTATTTAAGAAAATGCATCTTTTTTTCTCTTTTTCCTGCCTAGCAAGGTAGAGCGAACCTTGTGTTAACACGCTTCATTCCCAATTTTCGAGGCACTTCGTGTTGAGTGGCGAAACTCAACGCCGGGCTTCGCCAAAGTGTTAAAATGAAAAAAAAAAAACATTTTCCCCACTGGGGACTGATTGAATGAAACCTTACTCACTGCAAGTGATGAAACATGACAACAAAGTCGGTGTCCAATGTAATTAATCAACTATATTGTACCTAAATTGTAACGCTTGAAGTAAGTAGGGATATATTTTCCCTAAACAAAATGACAGTGTGGACTTAAAGGATATCTCTACCATAAAAATAAACAATCCTTTGTAAGTGTTCGCTACTTTAATTGTTTTAATTTAAATATCTATCATTAAGGCCGGTCGTGGCGCAGCGGCACGAGGTGTGACTGTAAAACCGACTGGTTGTGGGTTCGATCCCCACTCGAGGAGATGAAATATTTACTTAAATTTATATTTCCATTTCTTCGCTCTGGTGTCCAGGTTAAGCGCGGCGTTGAGTTCTGCCACTCAACACGCAATGCCTCCAGAATTCGGCAGAAAGTGGGGAACGGAGTGTTTTAACACTAGGTTCCCTCTGCCTACCCAGCTGTGTGCGGGATACAGCGTGAAGCTAATTTAATTTTTATTTAATTTTAAATCCGTTGTTATGTTCATTTTTATCACTCGTTTTTTAAAAAGATGACAGGCTACTACTACTAAATTTGCGTTCTAGGTATTAGGTATTAGGTATTTAATTTGTCTTCTTAACAAAAGTTAAGATACGCCGTTTCCATTTAAGACACACAAGTACCCCACTTTCTGCCAAATTCTAGAGGCATTGCGTGTTGAGTGTCGAAACTCAACTCCGCGCTTTATCTCGTTACCAGAGCGAGGAAATTAAAATAATAAATATTTTACTCGAGTAGGAATCGAACCCCACAATCGTCCTGCTTACAGTTACACGCTTTGGCTTTGCACTATGATAGACTCGAGAGTTTTACCTGTTTAAAATTTAAATTAGTGGAATTTTTAAAAGATTTTTTTCTACAAATTTAAAATAACTTATTGCGTCGTACTTACGTACGGCTTCGCTCGCTTAAGCTTATCTTTATATTATAGCCAAAGTATCATATTTTTATAAATATATTTTTTGACAAAAACGAAGTATACAAGACTTTCTAATACCTCTAATAATATATACACAAAGTTTATGTTCGTTCGGTGATAGTTTGGTTACGTAGTTTTGGCGTGGTAGCGTAACAAACAAACTTACAAATTCAATGTTATTCACATTAATAATATATGTATAATAAGCATGAACATTGTACGTCCCGTGATCAGAATTTTGTATCGAATGCCAAGTTCTATAGCTGCCAAGTGTTACGCGTAAATAATCTTAATAAGCTTATATTCCATAAAGAAAAATATTTACAATAAAATGGATATAGACGAGCTCAAGTCGGCAAGAAGGAAGTGTCCTTAGAAAAATCATAAATTTCTTCTTCGGTGTACCCTTAGGGAAATGTGGCAACCACACATTACGTATTTTCTAAAGACACGGACTTCAAAAAGGGCTTTATCATCCATGAAAAAATCTATATAGAATCTTATGTGTCAACAATAGAACAGTCAACAATAGTTGTGGTTTTGTTCATTTTATTGTAGGATAGTTTTTGTTATCTCTATATATAATAAGACAGTAAAAATATTTTGTCTGTACATTTAGTAATTTTGACTGAAATGGATAGAGGGACACTTAAAAATTCTAATAGAAAGCAAAAAGATTTTTTTTGAATTTCTTGTCTGTCTGTCTGTCTGTCTGTCTGTCTGTCAACATATTGTTGTCCGCATTTTTCTCTGAATCTACTGAACCGATTTACTTGAAAATTTCACCAATTGCTTTGTTTTAACTCAATTTAGGTTCTAAAGTTTGGTTCATCAAAATCGGTTCAGTAAAAAAAAAGTTATCGTCATTTGAATGAACTCAAGGCATTAGCTTGCCAGCGAATGTTATATAGAAATCGCGCTGGTATGACCCTGGCTAAAGAATGACATTCGAAACGTCTTGATTATATGACTGTTGATAAAAATATATATTTTTGAAGCACTATTATACAATATTTTATACAATAAAGTAAACAATCCAGTCGTGGCGCAGCGGCAAGAAGTGTGACTGTAAAACCAACTGGTTGTGGGTTCGATCCCCACCCGAGGAGATGAAATATTAACTTAAATTTATATTTCCATTTCTTCGTTCTGGTGGCGAGGTTAAGCGCGGCGTTGAGTTCTGCCACTCAACAAGCAATGCCTCCAGAATTCGGCAGAAAGTGGGGAACGGAGTGTCTTAACACTAGGTTCCCTCTGCCTACCCTGCTATGTGCGGGATACAGCGTGAAGCTGATTTATTTATTTTAAGTAAACAAAATTGAATTGTTAGTAGAGATTACCTTCATAAATCATAACAGTAAAGTTTAAATCGTAATTAATTTCAACACAGAGATAAAGAACGATTTGATCTTCAAAGAAATATCAAGTATATACATAGATTTTTTGGTTCGTTCGTTCGTTTGAAATAAATCTATATAAAAATGCCTAAAAACATTCTTTCTACGTGTACTCTGTAATAACTACATATTTACCAATTATTCATTTATCTAATAATATGCAAACAGGAGTTAATATGCAAACATTACAGTTATTTTACAAAGAATATTATGAATCCTTAACCAAATTAATAATTTTACATTTAAGACTGTTTCTGAAGCAGTATAATTATTAAGTGACATCAGCACATTTAACAGAGCTTTAAAAAACATAACATAGGTAAAAAGAGCGTAATGTTACAAATATATATATATATATATATATATATATATATATATATATATATATATGTATATATATATAATAAATAATTAGCTTTATGTATATTTTATGAATATCAAATATCGACATTGGTCATATTTTTTAGTTCGAAACAATCAAAAATTCTTACAGAAGTTACGATAATGTCGTAAAAAAATCATAATAGAATATTACAGATTAAAGTAACAAAAAATCATATTAGAAGTCATTATAGTTGTCTTTATATTATATATGTTGTTGTATGTTGTCTTTATATTTGTTTGTCATTCTATTATAGGGTGTGAGGCCAGTCGTGGCACAGCGGCACGAGGTGTGACTGCAAAACCGACTGGTTGTGGGTTCGATCCCCACTCGAGGAGATGAAATATTTACTTAAATTTATATTTCCATTTCTTCGCTCTGATGTCGAGGTTAAGCGCGGCGTTGAGTTCTGCCACTCAACACGCAATGCCTCCAGAATTCGGCAGAAAGTGGGGAACGGAGTGTCTTAACACTAGGTTCCCTCTGCCTACCCTGCTGTGTGCGGGATACAGCGTGAAGCTGATTTATTTATTTATTTTATTTTATTATAGTTGTCAATCAATTCCAAGGGGGGGTCCAAGATGGAAGGCTTGCTCGCAGCGACCCCTGCCAGCCCTTACGAGGGCTGCAACGTTCCATCCGCCACGTGCACCTCGAGAGAGCGCACTGATAGGGCGTCCCCCCAAGGCGACGCGCACCAGTGCGTCCCTGCTGGTGTGTCAAGTGGCGACGAATGCGGCGTTGGGGACCGCCACCCAACACGCCATGTCCGGAACGGCGGGAGGTGGAGGACGGAGCTACAAATAGCTACGTGGAATGTAAGAGGAGGGATGGAAGAAAAGATGAATGAATTATTAGATGTGATGGATGATAGAGATTTGGATGTTGTTTGTGTGACAGAGACCAAGCGAAAGGGCAATGACACGACCGATTTGCCGGGCAGTCGGGTCGCTTTCTGGGCCGGCGTACCAGAGAGCGAGCGGGGCTGTCAAGGTGTAGGTGTGTTATTGTCCTCTCGATTGGTTAGTGCAGCGGTTGAATACAAGGCGATCAACCCGAGACTGCTTTGGGTTCGCTTCAAGCTGGGGTTAACAAGAGTATTCTTGTTAGTGGCGTATGCGCCAGTATCCTCAGCTCTATTAAGCGAACTCGAGGAGTTTTGGGAGAGTGTCAGGGATGTTCTAGGTAGCGTTAGAGGGAATGAAAAATTAATAATATGTGGCGATTTGAACGGATGGGTCGGAACTGCGCGAAGCGGTTACGAGGGAGTGTTAGGTCAGTATGGTGACAAGAGAATAAATGAGGCTGGAAAGCTTATATTGGAAATTTGCAAGGAAAGGAATTTGTTTGTGGCAAACACTATGTTTGACCACAAACAAATTCACATGTATACATGGGAGCGAACGGAAGGGAAAAGTATGATTGATTTATTCCTAGTGGATCAGCGTATTCGAAGCCAAGTCATGGACACACGAGTGTTTAGGGGTTCTGATCTGGGAACAGACCACTATCTAGTCGTTGCTAGAATAAGGGGTCTGTTCGCGGGTTGGCGCAGCTACACAAGGTGTCCAGACTTGGAGTCGAATTACCGCATAAGAAGCTGGAAGCTTCAAGATCCACCGACTAGAAAGGAATATCAAGAAAGAGTTTCCAAAAAGCTAGACAGCAGTGAATCTGGAAATGGAAATATTGAAGTATGCTGGCAGAACCTTAGGGATTGTATGAAGGAAGCAGCGACAGAGGTATGTGGTAAAGGTAAAAGGGGCTTTAGCAAAAAGCGTGATGAATGGTGGGATGATGAAGTGCAAGATGCAGTAGAAAGAAAGAAGAAGGCATGGCAGGACTATAAAGCCTCTGGTAAAGATAAAAGTATGAGAGAGATAAAAAAGAAAGAGTATAAGCTGCAAAAGCACCAGACGAAAGTACTGATCAAGATGAAGCGTGAAAAGGCAGAGAATGAAAGAGATGAAAGGTTAACGAACAACTTCAAGGAAAATACGAAGCTTTTCTGGAGAGAAGTTAGTGTTTCTCGAGGTTGCTCGTTAGCCTGTAGAATGAAAGGGGTGCTTTCGAAGGACGGTGAAATTCTAACAGAACAACCACACGTTTTGCAGCGATGGGCGGAATTTTACAAGGAGATGTATGAATGTGATGACGCCTCAGTCTCAAGTAGCAGCGAAACGCTGAGTCTTGATGTAGCTGATGGCGAAATCAGTATAAAAGAAGTTGAGAGTGCAATACGAAGTCTGAAATGTGGTAAGTCAGCGGGAGCAGATGGAGTTACTGCCGAGATGATCAAATATGGTGGGCCACGCGTCTTGGACTTGTTCTGGTTTTTGTGCAATTTGTGCTGGAAATCAGGGGAGGTCCCAGACGATTGGCGAGGTGCGGTCATCGTGCCTTTGTATAAAGGCAAAGGTTCACAGATAGACTGCGCAAGCCATAGGGCTATCAGTTTGATTAGCTTAGGTAGTAAAGTTTATGCTAAAGTTTTAGCGAGAAGAATGCAGGAGAGATCTGCAAGGTTGTTGTGGGAGGCCCAAGGGGGCTTTAGACCTGGAAGAGGGTGTATGGATCAGATCTTTTCCCTTCGCATGATCACGGAAAAATTTTTGGCCGTTAACCAAAAAGTTTTCTGTGCTTTTGTGGACTTGGAAAAGGCGTTTGACAGAGTTGTTAGAGCGAAATTATGGGAGATACTACCCCGGTACAATGTGAGCGGACCCTTGCTGCAGGCTGTAAAGTCTCTTTACAGAGATCACTCAGCCTGCGTGCGAGTAGGAGCTGGCATGTCGCCCTGGTTTGACATCCGATCGGGTGTTAAACAAGGTTGCGCCATGTCAGCTTGGTTGTTCAATTTGTATTTGGATAGCTGTCTCCAAGGAGTGAAACAAAGTGATATGGGAGTGAAAGTAGGTGACCTGAATGTGAATTGCCTGCTGTACGCAGATGATGCAGTGCTTATTGCATCATCAGAATGCGAGTTGCAGGCATTGGTCACCACTCTGAAAGAAGGGTGTGAATATAATGGTCTAAGCCTCAATGTGAATAAGACAAAGGTTCTGATTTTCGAAAGAGATGAAGAAAGGACGGAATGCAAGATCAGTGTAAATAGTATGATATTAGAACAAGTGAATGAAGTGGTATACTTGGGAAGTATGTTCAGTAGAGATGGAAGATACGAGATGGATGTGGAAAGGCGTATTGCTGCCGGTAACAAGGTTAACGGATCCTTAGCTGCATTGATGAGACGGCGAAACGTCAGCACAACTGCGCGTTTGGCCGTACACAATGCAGTTTTGGTACCGACTCTGTTATACGGCAGCGAAACGTGGGTATTACAGAAGAAGAATGAAAGAAAGATGAATGCTGTGGAGATGCGATCTCTTCGTAGGATATGCGGAGTCAGCTTAGCTGATCGAATCCGCAATGAAGAGGTACACAGAATGGCAGGTACTAGCGAGGATGTCACGGTGAGAATGAAGAAGAACGTGCTCAGCTGGTTTGGGCACGTCGAACGAATGAGTGATGAAAGAATGGCAAAAAAGATTTATGATGGAAAAGTGAGCGGTAAGAGAGGTAGGGGGAGACCTCGGTTGACCTTCGAAAACACAGTATCAAAGATACTGGAGGAAGGTCACGTAAAAAGCATGAGGACCCCCCGAAGGGCATGTATGAAGAGGTTGATGACAGTGGACGAGGCGAAAGAGGTATGTAGAGACCGTAGCGTTTGGCGCTCCGTTCTCTCTGACTACCCCGCAAGGGATAAAGCGTGAAGCTAAGTTAAGTTAAGTTTAAGTTAAGTCAATCAATTCTGCTTAAATCAATAATCATGTATTTTAAGCGGGCGAAGCCGTGGGCGGGCCGCTAGTTTCTTTAATATTTTATAGTAAACGAAATTCTTTTTGCCTAAGACAGAATTTCGTTTTTTACAGTAGTTATTAGTTTTCTTTTAAGTTTATTTGCAATTATCTTCATAGACATCAATTACACGATGCCTATATATTTACTATATACGTATGTAAAAACTGGGAAACTTACTTAGTTCAGGTTTTTTTTCAATTTTGCACCCTTAAGATGCTAAATTGAAATGAGATAGCTTCAATGAAATTGTCTTTGGAGGCGGGAGGTAATCTCTGGCTGCAAATTTAGTAAGTTATTTCATATTAAGATTCGATTGTGGTATTAATTTTTAAATTGTGATTATGTTTATACTACCAGAATGACAAAAAATATTGAAATAAGTACTTCAGTTTTGTCATCATTCGTTTCATGTCAGTTGCAATCAGGGTATATGTTTTCAGTGCTCTAAGATGTTGTGCAATGACTGCCAATAGTTTTATGCATAGTAGACCTTTGTCAGAGTTGTTATGTTTTAAGTTCAAAAATTGTGTTTTTTTTTATTGTACTTCCTAATCTAGCAAAGTAAAGACCGAAAAATTCCATATATTGTTATTTGCTTAGATATCTAATAAAATAAATAATTATAAGTTTAATACATCCATTCTTTTCACTTATTGTCCCTTGAGTATATTAAATTATTATTGCACATTGGATTCTGATACTTAACATGCAATCCCTCCGGAATTCGGCGGAAATTGGGAAAAGGAGTGTCTTTACACTAAATTCCCTCACAGCGTGAAGCTGATTAAAACTATAATTACCAACAAACTTGACAGTTAACTTAAAAAAATATATCTAAGACCTCGCGTCCATGAATATGTTAATAATTGAATGTCCCCAGTTAAAGGTTAAATAACGTCTTTATAAAAAAACCCGGATAAGCGCGAGTCGTGCTCATTTACCGAGGGTTCCATACAAAAATTGGAGGTCTAGATTTCTGTAATTGAAGCTTAGCTTAGCCAGAGGCCTTTCATCTGTAACGTCATTTGAACTAGCGGCTTTAATATTTTAACATTTAATCACAAATGTTTAGTTGCATATTTTTTCCTGAACTGGTACTACCAGTACTACCTGTAGATGCTAGCTACCAAATTTCATAATTCTAGGTCAACCGGAAGTACCCTATTAATTTTGATTCCCTTTGTAGTGTCGAAATACGCGTTCTTGCGATATATAAACGGCCACATCTTTTTTAAAGTAATTGTAGAAATACATTTTTTTTCAGTAAATCATGGGGCCGTAGATCTGGGTATATGGTTTTAATTTCAACTCGATATTTCAAAGCGTGTTAGAGATAAAGACGGACAACAAGGTGATCTTATAAGGGTTCCCTTTTTCCTTAAAGGGTACGCCTAAAAATAATGTTCAAATATGAAATCAAATAATAATACAAGAAAACTCCACAAAATATGAAATTAATAGTCACCGTATCCAAAACACGCACTTTGATGAAGTCTAAGAATACCCTTGTCAGGCTATATATAGTACACACAACATCATTGGCCAACGATCGAGATCACTTCGGTGATTGTCAATATTGGTACAAGTTAGTTGATGATTTATGGCTGTTCCTAATTACTTTTAGAGCATTTGCAGAAATTTCGGTAAGTTACGAGTACTTTCGACTATAACACGTGTCTGATATTGTAAATCAAGTTTCAATTCCTTAGTTTGCTTGATATATTTTTGGTTATAAGCAAGATCTTATTTTCTATCTTTGAGGCCGTGGTCGTGGAGTTGCGGCACAGCGTCTGACTAAATGCTTCGGTTCTGGGTTAAATTCCCACTTGCGGAATAAAAACGCGGCGTTGAGTTCCGTCTCTTAATATGTAATGTCTTGAAAATTACCGTCAGACATGAAACGGACTGTCCAATAGATTCCCACTAAGCTGCAGCTTCAAGTTATTCAGTTAACAAATGCCACCAGGTATTAAAATATTCTAGCATTTTTTGATACTAAACGTAACCTACCTTACTATCAAGACACTCCGTCCCTAAGTTTTCACCTTATTTTAGTGACATTTTATGTATAGTAGTGAAACTTTATCCACCCGAATCTAATCGAATCCAACCACATCAATTTGTTCAACGCACCAACTCTGCTCTCTAACCAGAGTTGGGGACTAAAAGTAATTCATACTAGAAATAATACATTCATGTTTAGATTAAATTGATTATATTATTACTGTTTGGGAAAGGTAAAAATTTACCCTAATTAAAAATACGTTACACTATTTAAATAATATTTTTTCTAAAACTAATTATTCACCTATTATCATACTGGTTGTATTCAAATAATTATGTATTTAAAATATTTTTATCAACTTTTTTTAACTTATTAATAAAAAACGAAAAAATTGTCGCAACTTTATTGCCTGCAAAATAAAGCAAACGACCGTCGCGTGTTGATAGCTAATACGGCAAAGTGGTATAGAAATTTAGGTGAAATTTGTCAACAGCATCTGGTACTTTACTTTAAAGAATGGTTCTCCATTTGTCTCGACGAAACACTAGCTGATCAACTGAGATCCCTACAGTATTCCTCGCATATTTCATTAATAGAGGTGACAAAGAATACAATTCTTCACGTCTTGTATAACGCTTTCTCTTTCCTTCAATAAGTGAGTTTAGCGATGGAATGACATTCTAGAAAGTTAATTTTTCTATTAAATATTTTAAATATCAATACATGTAATGCCTTGTAAATGGTAGGTTTTAGACTATTAATTGTTAATAGTCGTGAGTTGAATCCCCCTCGACTAATATATACGACGTTCCTTGAAAATAAGTAGCTGGCGCAGTATGTGGAAGATAGTCAAAAGTAATTATATAAGTAGAAAAAACTTAATGAAATATTATTTTAATTTATATTTTTACAGGTCTTCTCCCTCATAAAAGTCCAGGCCGGGGGAACCTAGTGTTAAGACATTCCCACATTCCAACAAATTTTTGGAATATTCCTTCTAGTGTGGAAGAACTCAGATGATTTATATTATACTTGCGACCCGCTCGCGGCTTCGCCCGCTTATACCACAGAATTATTTACTTAACACACTGAAATATGTTCGTGTTTTGATATACCTATTATGTATGTTTGCAACGCAATGAAGATTTTTTATGAGAAAGTTATTAAAACTTTAGGTCGCATTTTTGTATCTTCTATAAGAATCTTCAATTGAATGTTTGAAATAAAAACATAACTTATCGATACTTAGGTACAATAAAATCCTAACTCATCAGTGTCTGTACATAGAAGATATTACAATTAATAATGTAATAAAACTTGGTCAGTTGGTCTGTTTGTCTGTGCGTTTCTTCACGATAATCTCAGAAACTGCTTAACCGATTTAAATACTTTTTTTGTTTGTATTTTGGCAAACTACCCTTAAATATTGAGTATTAGTTTTATTTTAATCAGCTTCACGCTGTATCCCGCACACAGCATGTTAGGCAAAGGGAACCTAGTGTTAAGACACTCCATTCCCCACTTTCTGCCGAATTCTGGAGGCATTGCGTGTTGAGTGGCAGAACTCAACGCCGTGCTTAACCTCGACACTAGTGCGACGAAATGGAAATATAAATTTAAGTAAATATTTCATCTTCTCGAGTAGGGATCGAACCCACAAACAGTCAGTTTCACAGTCACACTTCGTGCCGCTGCGCCACGACTGGCCTCAACTGGACTGGACTTTATTTTAATCGGCTCACACAAAGTTAAAACCAGATACACGCTTTATCCCGCCTTTAGCAGGGCAACTTAGTGTTAAGATATTGCGTGTAATGTGTGACTGATGTGCGAACTGAAAATATTATTAAACGAAATGAAAATATTATTAAATTATAATTCAATCCTCCAAGTGGGGATCGGACCCACACCAGTCGCGTTACAGCCACAACTTTGTGTCCCTGTGCCGCGACGGCCTTTAACAAAGAAGAGATGAGAAGCGTCAGCGCTTCTTTTACGGAAACAGCATATAGGGTAAAATATTTTAAAGAAATTAAGCAATACACATCAACAGTGAAGACGTAGGTTTTTTTGTTCATTTCACGATGTTTATTCATATCTATATTTCGTGTGACGCAGTTACGCATAGATACCAATAACGTAAACACATGCTACTACAATAATACTACTAAAATCTTTAGAAATTTGAACTTTGCCGCCAATATCTACGACTCGATTTCGGAATGAGGCGTATGCGGCGGTTTCCCTTTGATAGGTTTTTGTGTGCGTGCGTCGTTCTCGACAAATTATATTTTATTTTACAACGATAATTTTATTATTTATTTTGTTTGAAAACATAATTCTTTTATTATTGGGTTTTTATAGAGTAGTTAAAACTGTGGTTTTATTTAAAGTGGTGCTGACAAAAAAACTTTGTATAATTGAGCATATTTAATATTTATAGTATTTTTTTGGTTAATTAATACCAGTAGTTATTACAACACTTGCGAAGGAAGCATATTTTAGGCAATTTTTAATTCTTATGCCTTTTGAAAAACTACCAATATTTTTATAGTTAATAAATTATTTTTTCAAATTAAAAATAGTCTATGTTTTTCATCATAATGACGGGAAAATTTTCAAAATGTTCAAAATTACACTATAATACCAAATAGTATTGACATTGTAGTATTGATAGTAATTGGAAATAGTTATACTACAGGAGGATACCTTCATATGCACTGTTTAAACATGTTTTTATGATATAATGTAGAATAATATATTCTATAGAGGAATCACACATTCTTTTTATTCTTTAACTATAATACGTAAATACATTTTTTAGAGGTTACTTTGTACTAAGATGGCATGGCTCTGTTCCCGCATTTACGTCCCTGATATATCGATATAAATAATAGAAATATAAAATATTGGAAAAAAAAGGAGAAGAAACGCAATTATATTGCATTTTTTTTTCATACTTGAAACGTATTAATAAATTTACATACAATTCATTTGTTTTAAATATAGCATTAAGTTTAGTCAGCTCCACGTTATTTTAACAGATGACATTAATATATTTGATACTTCCTTAACATGATTATTTAATGTATTTTTTATAAATAAAGTCTTGAGAAATATATCTACTGTGAATGAATGAAATGATATATATATATATATATATATACACCAGAAAAAATAACATAATTATATTTTTGGATTTTAAATTAAGTAATTTTTTTTGTACTCTATGATAAAAACTATTCTTTAAGTTGCATTAGGTTTTGAACTATTACCTTGCTAAAAATAAATTAATTTTATATAGTAGTTATCGGTATTTTAAGTAATTTACATTTTTCAGTTTTTATTTTTTTTAAATAAAACTATAATGAAATTCGGACTGAAACTCAAAAAAAATCTACCTTGGGAACCTAGGCTAATACCATACAAAATTCATTAATTTCTGTCCAGTAGTTTTTGCGTGACTGACGAACAAACAAACAGACAGACAGACAGACAGACAGACAGACAGACAGACAGACAGACAGACAGACAGACAGACAGACAGACGGACAGACAGACAGACAGACAAGAATTCTGTTGAGTGGTTTTTTAGGTTCTATAATCGACATATAAGCCGACCTAATTTTTATTTTTTTTATATCTTTCATGTACAGAATTGACTTTTCTATCCTTTTATTATATATACAGATAGAGATAGAGATAGTTTTTGTTAATGTCACCAACGTTGACGTTTAAAATAATAATTATGGTAGACTAAACAACTATTAATTGTACTTCTTTTTTCATCTTCACGCTGTATCCCGCAAGCAGCAGGGTAGGCAGAGGGAACCTAGTGTTAAGACACTACTTCCTGTTTCCTACTTTCCGCGGAATTCTGTAGGCATTGCGTGCTGCGTAGTGAAACTCAACGCCGCACTTTGCCTCGACACCAGAGCGATGAAATGGAAATATAAATTTAAATAAATATTTAATTTCCTCAAGTGAGAATAGAACCCACAACCAGTTTATGCTTTGTGCCCCTGTGCCACGAACGGCCTCAATTTACTTTCTTCTTATAAATTGTGGTTAAATACAATAATCGTAATTTAATTATGCCAAATTTCTATTAACCGACTTCTTAAAAGAGGAGGTCATCAATTCGACTGTATTTTTTATATTATTATATTATCCTTGTTACCTCAGAACTTTTGACTGTGTGAACCGATTTTGATGATTTTTTTTTTATTTGGAAGCTAGTGCGTCCCGTGTAGTCCTATTTTAATTTAATTCATTTCCAACAATGGTATCTATGAAAAAATCATATAAATCTCAATTTTACAATATCAACTCAACCGATTTTAATGATTCTTTTTTTATTAGATAGGGTACACATAAAGGGTAGTTTGGTGAAAGTTTGGTTAAGTTCAGAGTATGAAATCCGATTAAAATTGAAGAAGTCGATTTTTTTTATAAAAAAATATAATTATGTTATTTTATCTGGTAAAATTTTTTTGTACTCTATGATAAAAACTATTCTATAAGTTGCATTAGGTTTTGAACTATTACCATGCTAAAAATAAATATAATTTTATATAGTAGTTATCGGTATTTTAAGTAATTTACATTTTTCAGTTTTTATTTTTTTTAAATAAAACTATAATGAAATTCGGACTGAAACCCAAAAAAAATGTACCTTGGGAACCTAGGCTAATACCATACAAAAATTCATCAATTTCTGTCCAGTAGTTTTTGCGTGATTGACGAACAAACAAACAGACAGACAGACAGACAGACAGACAGACAGACAGACAGACAGACAGACGGACAGACAGACAGACAGACAAGAATTCTGTTGAGTGGTTTTTTAGGTTCTATAATCGACATATAAGCCGACCTAATTTTTATTTTTTTTATATCTTTCATGTACAGAATTGACTTTTCTATCCTTTTATTATATATAGAGATAGAGATTGTAGGTACGGGATGTGGGTTCATATTCCACTCGGGGGGATTTGTTATTTTTATTTCCAGGAACTGGAACTTGACGTATGGCGTCAAGCTTCGCACCTCAACAAGCAATACTTTACTCTCTACTCTACTCAGTAAAACTAAAAAAAATATGAAAATAATAACGAATGTTTTTTATATAAAGTGTATTAATAAGACAACAAAACACATGATTTTCGACGGCCACTATCTTTGGGGAAATATGGTAACCGTACAGCCGTGAAGCAATGATTGTAGAAAAGGTCTTTGTGTTCTAAAACGGCCTCCAAGAATCCACCTCAAGGGAAGAGTCATTGTTAAAATACTTTACATAAGAACCCCAATTTGCTTTAACATACTATATTTTGTTACTTCTTAATTTTTTATACAATTTTTTATTCTTTTTATCGTGGAATATCATATTTTGTAATATATTTATAATGTGTATCCAACACCAATAAAATACGAGGCTATAGTGGGGTCATATTATAAGAGTTGTGGGTTTGATTCCCATTTGTGACAATGATTTATATTTAAATTATTTTAATTTTCCTACCTTTATAGATAAAGTGTGGCGTTGAGTATCGCCACTTAATAAACAATGCCTCGAAAAATTAAGCGAAAAGGAGAGTTTCAATACTAAGTTCCCCTTACTTACCTAACTGTGCGGGAAAAAGCGCGTCTTTTTGAGAATTAAATCAATGATGTCCGCAAGGATCGGAAATTGAAGTTTATTATACCCATAATTGACGCCATTGTTTTGTGTTAGAAATTTAATATTATTTTAGTGGAACGTAATCATGCCATTGAGATACAATGTACTATATTATAAAAACTGTATCTCAAATCGCTCTCAAGACCGGTCTCAGTGTTCGAAGCGGACCATAGTACTCACGGACCTATACAGACAGTAATTAATAAATATATTAAATTTATGTATACTTTATAAAGTACTTAAAAGATATGAAGAGTTTAGTAAAGTTAAGTGTATTAACTTAATCAATATATCAAATCTGCGACATCTCTCACAA
Source organism: Heliconius himera (assembly GCA_021202915.1). NCBI lineage: Eukaryota > Metazoa > Arthropoda > Insecta > Lepidoptera > Nymphalidae > Heliconius > Heliconius himera. The sequence continues at coordinate 31,681 of JAJHJA010000750.1, read as the reverse complement.
TCTAATTTTGTAAGAAGTTTTCGACATCAGTCAAAGAAGGGATATCTTAGCGAGTGCCTGAAAATTTATTTCGCTACCTTTATAAGATTAAAAGTATTAAGATTTAAATTCAAATTGTTTGCAAAAATGGACGTCTGTTGGATATCCTTTGGTGGGATTTAATTTTAATTCGCGTTTATTTCGAGCGGATGTCATAAATGAAGGAACTTAATTGAGTAAAGTTGATGTAGCGGTATGGCGCTGTTTTGTGTTCTGGCTGTGATTATTTTCAGCGGTTTTTAAAGGAAATTATATATGATTTTTATTTAATGAGATAGAGGCCAGTTGTGCCGTTGTGTCACAAATCTGAGTCTGTAAACGCTACAAGTAGTAGACTCGATACCCACTAGAGGAAATGAAACATTTATTATTTTATAGCTCTAATAACGAGTCAAAGCGCGGCGTTGAGTCCCACCACTCAACACGCAATGCCTCCAAAATTCGGCAGAAATTGGGGAGCGGAGTGTCTTTACCCTAGTTTCTCGAGTTCCTACTGCCTACTCTACTATGTGTGGGCTTGATTGATTAGATTTTTTTAGCTACACGCTGTAGTGAAGCAAAAAAATAAATCAAAGTTCCTATCATCAGGTAGGAACTTTGATTTATTTTTAGCTGGCGATCAGATTTTTACAATGTATTTACAAGAGAATAGATTATTGAGTGAAATTCACTGTCATCATTCATCTTGGATGACTCATGGGTGGCAATGGCTTTTCGATTTCTGTAGAAACTATAATGTTGTAGGTTGTATTTGATCGAATTGTGCTTGATATAACATTAATTGATATATCTTTTGTAATTTTTTTTTCATATACTTAAATATTATTGTATACTTACATATTATTAGTTTCACGATACAATTTCCAATACATTGTGTATGAACTGGCAGAAATCAACGCCACGGTTTAAATAAATAGTAACGATCGAAGTCACTACCATCGCATTAATAGATAATGTAATAAGACTTAAATTATAAACAAAAAACCGATAATATACCTATTTACCATATATATATTGTAGTACCTACTGTACAAGTAAATAAGCAGCTAGCGAAGTTCCACTGCACTTCGAAATTCAATTTATACCTTATCTACAAAAACTTCCGATACATGCATAGCACGCATATACGAGTACTATCGACTGAAACTAGAAAACGGTGTATGTCTGTAAATTTGCCAGCTTTATTTCAAATAAAAACTTATAGTAACTAACAATCATTTGGTTATTTGATTTAAACAACCGTGTTAAAAGATGATACGTTTCCAAACAACCTATAACAGTGGCGAATGGTCCCTTTGTGTAGAAGAATACTTCTAAATAGCCACGGCCCGGTGATAGATGGGTACAAAAGGGTGCGATATATAAAAGTTGTTGAGCCGTCGAGTCAAATAAATATTTTATAAGATAGAAAGTAATAAATATAAGATAAGAATAGATGAAGTTTGAGTAAACCCGACGGTTGTTGGTTCGATTCCCACTCGGGGAATTTAATATTTAATTTTAAATGAAACTATTTTAACCGGATTAATCGCGTATATTTTGTACTTTTATACATTTTTGGAAACCCGACGTTTCGAACACTTTGCAGTAGTCCGTGGTCACGGGTAGACTGAGGTGGCATTCGTCTGTCAGTTGACATAATTACTATATCAAACTACCGCCAACGATTTCTTAATTGCCTCGCGTACTGCCCTGGATTCCTGCAGAATGAGCTGATAGTATCTTGCCCTCTGGTATGGTGGGTTTGAGACTTCAATGATTTTATGAGTGGGTCCCAGGTGGTAGAAAGCTTCCAGCCATCCTCTCTATTGAAATTAGGATGTTTTTGTATTTCAATAGCCTCGCGGATCATTCTAGGAATGTATCTGTTTTCCTTAGCGAGGATTTGGAGTTTATCAAACCTAATGTAGTGGCTGGGTTTATCCACAGTATGCTCACACACAGCTGACTTCGATACATGCCCATTCTTGATATCAGAGATGTGTTCTTTCACCCTAACACCGATGCTTCTCTTTGTTTGACCGATGTATGATAAGCCACAGTCACAGTCTAGTTTGTATACACCTGCACTCTGTAAAGGAATATTACTTTTTACTGGTCTCAAGAATTGGCTCATTTTCTTGTTAGGCTTGAATATGGTTTTTATGGAAGCTCTTCTTAAGATGTTGCCAATCCTGTCTGTAACCCCCTTCACATATGGAAGAAATGCTGGCTGTCTCTCTACTGTGGGTGGCTTGTTGGTTTTCTGACAACGCTGGCGGGGAACTGGCAGCTTGTTCTGATGAAGGCTATTCTTCACCTGGCGAAGCTCGTCCCCTAGGTGTTCAGCGTCGCAGAGGTGGTGCGCTCTCTGAAACAAAGATTTGCCAACGGTAGATAACTGTGTAGGGTGATGGTGAGATTCACCATTGAGGTATCTATTGGTGTGCGTGGGTTTCCTATATACTGTGTGGCCTATTGTGCCATTGGGATTTCTTATGACTAAAACATCAAGAAAAGCTAGGGAATTATTTGCCTGTAATTCTATTGTAAATTTAATACTGTCATTAATAGAATTGAGGTGGTTTAGGAATATATAAATACTGTCCGTAGGTAAAATGGTAAAAGTGTCATCTACGTACCGCTTATATATCCTAGGTAGATAATAATCGTGAAAATCAAAGAACTTATTATTAATATTTAATATTTTCATTTCCTCGCTCTGCTCGTATCTGCTTTGCTCGTATGAGGTAAAGCACAGCGTTGAGTGTTGCCAGTACAGCATACACGTAATACCTCGATAATTCGTCAGAAAATGGAAGACGGATTGTCTTAACACTAGATTTCGTCTGCCTACCTTGCCGTCTGCGGCATACAGCGTGAAGCTAAAAACAAATACACACTTGAAGAGTTTTAATTTACATAAATACACCTATAGCTACTGCGGACATTACTTTATAAAAAAACCAACCAAACAAATCGTAAATATTACACGTGAACATAACACGAACCCATTAGTCTCGAATTCCTGCCTCTTTACAGTAATGCTCCAAAAAAGGCTAAATTTCCATTTTCGATGTTCCATTTAAAATATAATGCTCGGGGTAAAGAGATATAAATAAAAATACAAGTGGGTGGTAAAGTTGAATTGCGCAATGAGTGTTAAAATTAGGTTTTATATATAAATTATAAGAAAAAAAAATTATTATAATATTAAAACTATGATATGATAACACGCCTTGTTAATGAAATGTTAGCTTCGGTCTGTTTCAAAGTATCATTGTCACAAATGTTTAAATGTGTTTTTGTATAATTAATTTTTAAAAAAGTCCCGCTGAGTTTCTTCTCAGGTCTGAGACATTAACTTTAGTGAACTGGTGGTAAATTATTGGACGTTCAAAATATGTGAAGCATGTAACTTCTGATTTTTAATAATATTGGACAATAAAATGCGGCGTTTAGATTTGTTACTGGAACTGGAGCTGAAAATGGAGATCGTCGCATTTTGAAATAAAGCTTCTTTTGCTTATAGAGATATGTGGTATAAAGCGTGTAGTTGCTTCTAGTAATCATAAAATAATGTATTTTTCTTTCGTTTCTTTCTACGTCGTATTCCAAGAAAGTGAAAATAATTAAATATTCTAATTATTTCTTTATAGATTTTTTTTGGCTATACACTGTATCTCGCACACAGGGTAGGTAGAACAAACCTGTGAATCGTGTAAAGACACTCCGTTTCCATGTAGACTCTTACGTTCCCCACTTTCGTCAAATGTCGAATACTCGAGGTATGTTGAGTTCCGCCATTAAACACGTATTTAATAGTGGAACTCAACGCCTCGCTTTGCCTCGTTACCAGAGCGAAAAAAATTAAATATTAAGTAATTAATTCCCCTGAATGGAATTCGAACCTACAACCGTTGCGTTTACAGTTGCAAAAATTGTCGCGCGCAGGAGTGCGCCACGACAGCCTCATTATCGATGATTAATAAAAAAATAATATTACATATTTCACGAATGCAGATTAAATGTCTTTAAATTATTCATTTCAATGGTGATAATATTTATTGTTTGTTATACGTTGTTTTAAATAATTATGAATAATGTATGTAATATATTTATATTTAAAGTATACATTTACGTAATGTTGGCACATTCTATTTTTAATTATTTTTTTTATCTATAACAACTGGTATTTTTCTAATTCCAGCCCTGTTGAATAGATTTAAATTAAACAAAAAATAGATTCTATTATTTCAAAATACTAAGAAAGTATACAATGAAACAACACCAGCGAAATAACTGAACTAATTAGCATTTTTGTCGGCCATGAATTTAATTACAATACAAGATTGCGTTTTCGTCTCACAAGTAGCGACAGGAGGTATATTTATAGGGACATAAATGAAGGAGTTTATTTGGGTTTATTCTGGTTTATTTAAGATGCAACAAAATTTACAAATTTATTTGAGTAGATGAATGGCGTGGAAATTGAAATAGACGGGTGAATAGAAACAAAATTAGGTCGACCTGTGGCAGTTTTGCTTCATTCTATCAAAGTACCACCGACGACACAGCTTTGCCACACTTATCTGTCACTCAGTAAATAAAATTAGCAAAATATATAAATTTAAAAGCGAGGTAGTGATATAATAGGGTCTTATTATATCACTACTTCGTTTTGGCAAAGTGCTTGAAGCTCTTTAACTGCTGAATGTCTTTACGTTACATACATTAACATTTTTTTAGCTTTACGTTGTATTTTGTATGTATCACTGCAGTTTTAGGATATCTAGTGTTAAAACACTCGGTTCTCTACTTACTGTATTGAGTGGTAAAGCTCAAGCGTTGTCCTTTAAATAATAATAAATAAATGAAAATATTTATTCCCCCGACGGGGCATGAAACTCACAGCCTTCGCGTTACACTCACATGCTTGTACTCCTATACTAAAATGTACTTCAGCTTCACGCTGTATCCCGCACACAGCAGGGTAGGCAGAGGGAACCTAGTGTTAAGCACTCCATTCCCCACTTTCAGTAACCAGGATTTTTTTTATATTTATCATAGTGTTCATTTTCTTAAGTAGGAGCCACACCCGCAATTGCATTTTAAACAACTGCGATACGTTGGAGTTATTTTTACAAGTTTACAGAGAGATTACAAAATATTGGATGCTGCAAGCATCAAACTGACGAGCAAAAGGGAACAATATATATTTTTGAAATGTGGTACCTTTTCCTTTTACAAATGAAAATTTGTCAGCAAACATGATGCAATTATATATTTTTCTTTCATTAATTTTCCATTTGGCCCTCGAGAGGGTGACTCTAACCAGCGGATAATTGAGACGCTCCGAACTATATCTGAATTCTCAAATCACGATAAATATTTAATAAGCTCCAGAGAAGCACATTAACATACATAATAAAGACATACATAATACCGGTTAAAATTATAACCTTCCTTTACTGTTCATTTCGTAGTCAGGTAAAAAATACTTGCCGAGTATTCGCATGATTTTAACTCAAGACACACGTTCGAAGGATACCTGCTCGCAATTTGATAGTTTTGATGAATGAATAGGTACAGGCGATAGTTCAAGCGTCACCCAAACATCAAATCTAGACAATAAATTTTTGGTTTACTTCGTTTAGTATACTTAATGTCACATTCTCTCTACATGTTCTTAAAGTTTATTGAAATGTTGAGACAAATAAATAATTTAGTGTACGTCAATTTAATAAAAATAATAATTTTCTAATTTGGTCATATTAAAAATTATTATAAGCCCTCAGGGCTAGGTTTTATCTATAATAAAATGCTGATTAGATAAAGCAAGGCGTTAATTACAGCCTCTCATCTTAAAAAATCAACTACACACTGTATCTCGCACATAGCAGGGTAGGCAGAGAGGACCTATAATGGCGGAACTGAGCGCCGCGCTTTGCCTGGACAACAGAGGGAAGAAATTTAACACACGTTCAACAATGTTAATGCGCGAAAAGAGAAATTTCAATTGAACAATACGTTTGAAATGCAGGCCAGCTACCTAGTCCGTACGTACTATGACTATGTATGGAGACCGAGCAAGCGGCCGTCGTTTCCGAAGCACTGCCGGTCCTATTGTGGTCCTCACTGAAATACGACACATTTTATGTTTCGCGAAAAACGTCCGGGTCGCGTCGTACGTGGTACAATTGTTTCATATAAACGTAGTGTTATTTTAACTTACTGTTATATTTCTTTCTTTTTGTAGCTTCACGGTATATCCCGCACAAGGCAGAGTAGGCAGAGTTACTGGATCCGCGCTTTTTCTTGTTACCACTACATAAATTGTAATTTAAAGGTAAGTAGAAGGCAATCGTGGGGCAGTAGCGCAGCGTCTGATTATAAGCGATGGTTATTGGTTCGATCCCTACTACAAGTAAGTGTTAAAATGTGAATTTGAATTATTGTATTCAAGTTATTTCCGCTTATTGAAGACAAATCTCGATATTGAGTTCGGCCATTCAATTTGCAATGACTTGATAATTGTGCAATAAGAGAGAAACTCAATATCATGCACTAAGTTCCCCCTTTTCTAGGATCTTAAAGGATCAAAGACACCAGAGAGAATTGATCTCACAAACGTACTAAGTTCGGAATGCAGCGTGAATAAAAAAAGTATATTTTCCTATTGTCATACTTCTGGCGAACATTTCTGTATGACAACTTATGTCATATATAATGTCATTCAGCTTAGCTCATGGTATTTCTCCTCGTGCTTGAACACGTAGTAGGTTTCAGTTAATTCTGTTTGTGTTCCGTCACAAATAGTTGTTGGATGCAGGTATCTAATGAACGAGGCAGCCACAGCTGTACAGTTTACCATCTGGATTGTTACTTGTTGCCCTTGTAAGTACTAACTTACGTTTACAATTTTTAATGGATTTTTTTGCTAGAATAGACATTGTTAGACTTGTGTATGACTGCTTCATGTTGAAATTTAGTTTAAGCTCAGTTATATTTTGTCTTGTGGAACTTAACGCTGCGTATTAGAACTGTAATTGTATTATTTAAACTTAAATTTAAAACAAAATGTATGTTCTAATTACTATACTTTTTTAAAGTAAATAAATAAATCAACTTAATTATATTACTATATAAATATGAGATACTTAACAATTGTATTTCTTGCATTTGGTAAGTGATTCAGAGTGAAACTAGTATTTAGACACTCCTTTGTCCCCTTTCTGTTCGAATTGCAATAATAGTTGTTGAGTGGCAGAATTCAACGCTGTCATTTGAGACTGCTAACGAATAATTCTTTCTATTCTAAATCTTCTAGTTCTTTATTAATACACGTCACATTTTACTGCATTTGAACTTTCAATATTACAGAAATTTCAGCGTAATAACTAATAATGCAATTTAAACTTAAGTAAAGACTTTATAATATTACTATACGCTAGGTCTGTAAAGCTGTATTCCCTTTGCGGTCATAAATTTTAAGCCAAAATTGTTATTATAAGTACTACATGGAGATATTATACATTAACAAGAACATTCTATAATTCTCATACTAACTATAAATTAATAGTTTATGCTCTTAGTGCAATGACCATAGATAGTTTGAATCAATTTTTTATACTAGTTCCGCGTACATTCCTTGTCAATAGGAGAAATTGGAAGAATATGTCAAATGTTTGCTCCAGCAAAGGAGACCAAACACCTTGGGTTTTTTGAAAGATATCGGTCGGTTCGGTATCGTCGTTTGATTATGACGTTTCGAATGTGCGAGTTGAGCGTATATCACATCGCCAATTGTTATTGTGTTCTTACCGGACGCATGTAACGCCGGACGAACTCTAGTTTCATGTTTATAAGAAACACGTTATAAGTGCGCAAAATAAATAGTGCTCTCAACTGGAAATCGAGCCCACAACCATCCTGTCTTCAAGTAGGACGACGTGTTTTTACACCACGCTCCTAATTTAAAGCTGAAATTAAATAATGTTTGTTACAATAATTAAACCTATTATTGGTATGTTCTACAGCGCTCTCATTTGCGACGGCATTGATGGATCGGGCACTTTATTACGGATTGATTCGTTGCTTAAAGCTTAAGTTGGTGAGTCTAAGATATTTCTAGTTTTGCTAACTTCTATACTTAAATGTTCATGCAAAATCTTGCAGACAGCAAGGTAGGGAGGAGGAACCTAGTGCTACGACTTTTCATTCCCCATTTTCTGTAGAATTCTGGAGGTATTGCGTGTTGAATAAAGCAACTCCACGCCGCGCTTTGCTTTGATACCAGAGCGAAGAAAAGAAAATATGAAAAATATCATTCCTTGGAGTAAGATTCGAGCCCACTACCGTCGCGTTTATAGTTACACGCTTGTACTCTTGCGCTACGATGGCATGTACTTGAATTATTTTTTTTTCTTTTGTCCCTAAAATTTTTAACATAATGATAGCAAAGAATGAAAACAAAAAGCGATATAAAGAAAAACGTTGATTCTATTATTATAAATTGGTTATCCCAAATTGGAGACGTTTCAAAATTAGATTAGAAAACAATGTCTGAAAGGGAATTTATTTTACTTGGTCATCGAAATATTGGAGCTATAAATTCTGGCACCTCGATTCTATTGCAGGAACTCGTGTGGTGAACAGGATTTTGTATTTTGAAGCTTTAATATAAAAAAACAGCTTCACGCTGTATCCCGCACACAGGGTAGGCAGAGGGAACCTAGTTTTAAGACACTCCGTTCCCCATATTCTGCCAAATTCTGGAGGTATTGCGTATTGAGTGGCAGAACTCAACGCTGCGCTTTGCCTCGACACCAGAGAGAAGAAATGGAAATATAAATTTAAGTAAATATTTCATCTCCTCGAGTGGGGATCGAGCCCACAACCAGTCGGTTTTACCAGTTACACTTTATGCCGCTGCGCTACGACTGGCCTCAGCTTCAATATAATTAATGATAAATCCATTGTCATCGTGGGAAATTGTGACGTTGGTTGGTCGTGAGTTCCAATTCAAATATTTCAAGGTATATTAGTATTTGTAATATTAATGAAGTCATACATAATCTAAATAAGTACATAATTTGTTAACCTGTCAATGTAAAAGAAGACGGACTAAGATATTATAAAACTAAGCTATTCATATATTTTTTAAATAAATGAAAGGATCCCAAAAATAGCAAAGTATTTTGACAAAATCTAGTGTCAAAACATTCCGCCCTTCTCTTTCTCATCAAATTTGAGATAAAGTATGTTGAATGATGAACTTAAGCTGTTGACTTCTAGAAAGTAAAAATAATTTATTCCTTCGATTGCGGGTAGAACCCGTAACCATTGTATTTTAAGGCAGAATCTTGTCAATAAATCTTTTTTTGTTCCCTATCTATTACACTCACAATGTTTTTAAATACAAATATTTAATTTACTCTTGCGAGTTCCACCTAGTGTCTGTAATGGGTCTGCTCCGCTCAAGGTGGAAACCGGGTTTTATATTAAGGTTTTTTTATTTCCTTAAAGTAATAAGATGAAGTACGGGGTTAAATTGCACCACTTAACGCGCTATGTCTCCTATTCTAGGGGAGAAGCGGAGAAGGGAGTAGCTTAAGTTTATTCAGCTTATCACGTTTGGCCTAGCTACGTTTTATATTCAAATTTAATTTGAGGCCACTGTGGTCCCGTGACACAATTATTATTTTTTCTGCTTCGATTTCTATTCAGGGAAATGAATTATTTTTATTTCTTTGATCAGGTTACAAGATAACGCTCTTCGTTGGGCTACAAAATAATTATAAAATGAAACCAAAATTAACAAAATATTCTTATTTATGTAGGTATTATTTGCAATTTTCTTATTGATATTAACATTTACGTTTTATTAGTACGATGCGAATAAATATCTATCCAAAAGTGGAAATAACACAAATATTTAAATTTAAAAATCAGTTAAAGTGAAATATTCAGACCTACAAAAAACATTAAACAAGTCTGTTTTTATTTGTTGTTTTTATTTTACTTTATTATTTTGTATTTTATATTATTCAAAATACTGATCTTTTATAAGATTATGTTAATTATGTGTATTAGGTTGAAAAGCTAACATCTTTTTACTGGAAAAATGATCTTGGTGTAAGCAAACAGAGCTTATGTTTCTCCAACATAAGTTGGTATATCTGATGCCTCGTTTAAAGTTATTGTTATTAAAATAGAAGCCTTGAGCTTATCTTGAGATCTTATCTTTCCTATCTTTCAAGATATAACTATAAAAAAAATATGGTTAGTAATATTAGATACTCTACAGAATTAAGATCAGTTATTATATGAGCTTGGTTCGGCTTGTGCCGTAAACATATTTTTATATTCTTGTTTTTGTAAGCAGATTAGCTTTTGTGTCTTAGAAAACATATGCTTGCACCCTAATAATAAAATAAAACAAAAAATATAGAGGTGTCTCTTATGTACCATTATGTATATAAATTGCACGTTTAAAAATATATATTTGTACATACACATAATTTGATTTCTAAAATATCAACAACTGTTTGAATTTTCAATACAAAAGTAATGTCATGCTGAAATTATCCCGCAAAAGTCAAGCAATTGTGAAACGTGGTTTCGTATCGTTCAAATGGAAAACTGTTATATTTGATCCGGAACGGATGTTGCCCATTCACTTTGTTGTGGAAAAAGCAACTAATTAAGCGGATCCTGCGACCCTTATTTTCCATTCTGAACCTTTTAATATTAAAATTATTAAGAGATTTTATGGCAAGCATCACTTACAAGTCAAGCTTATATGACTATGGTAATCCCGTTTTTTAAATAAGTATTTTTTTCACCTTTAGGATAGGTAAAAAAACTAGGTGATCAAGAACACACCGTTTTCCACGTGTGATTGTAAACATGATTCGGTTGTAAGTTTGATGCTAACTCTGGGAAATTCATATCCCTGCTCTGGCATGAGAACAAGCGGCGTTAAGTTCCGCTAGTCAACACCTAAAATCTCAAAATTTTTGCAGAAATTGGTACATTTTCCTATCTATCATGCTATATGCTCGATTAAGAGTGTAACTAAAAACACATTAGTAAGTATTTCGACTATATTATTCCATATTATTCCATTCCATAGAAAGTAAATCTCACAGACGGCACTCGTTAATTTTGTCTATAGAACAATATCTATGTTAAATTGCACAAGAAAGAGCGTTTCTACAGAATTTGTGTGACAAATGTGACGACGGATATACGTGACTATTTTTTTCGTCACATCACTATGAGTGCGATAGAATTGGAATAACTGTAACAAGGGCTCTCCAATAAAACGTGTTCTTATAACACACTAAAAGATTATTTTTTATCTTGACGTTTTTCTGCCAGTTTCAGTGTAAATAGTAAGTAACTACTAATACATTTAGTCAAACTGTGTATTGTATGGTAGAAATAAACGTGTTATTTTCAATTTAACTAAAAATAACTTTTTAAGCTTTACGTTTTAGGTATGTAGCGAGTAGGCAGAGGGAAAATGGGAACCAGGTTAAGACATTTCGTTCCTGTTAAGACACTGTGGTTTCCTTAATTTCCTCCAAGTTCTAGAGGCATTGCGTGTTCAGCGGCGGAACCTAACACCGCGCTTTGCCTCGTTACCAGATGATGAGCGAAGAAATATAAAATTTAACCTAGAAGAGTCCCGTATACTATTATCAATTTGTCCAAGAATTATGAAATGAAAATATACTTTTAATTATATCAGGTTATTGAGAGATAAATTGGGCGTTGCCCTGCAAAAAGTAAGTACGGAAATAAGAATAATTCATTTCCCCTAGGCTATTCGAACCCACAACCATCATGTGAATAGACTCATAACGCCACAATAACTTCATGAGACTAATAGTACCAAAAATCTATTTTTTTTTTATATATTTTGACTTTAATATAATAAAAAAGTTTTCAATTCATATGAGCGAAACGAGCATCTTTACAACGCGGGCGTGAGAAGTTAAGGAGGTTTAAATTTATAATATCTGACCTTTGTGCGGTGCGATTTACTGTTTGGGACTATGAATTATTTTACGACTGAATAACTTTACAAAGAATCCAGAGTTGTTCTGACCCGGCTGCGGCGGCAGCTGTAAATACTGTATAGACACATGAAATAATTTTACAGATTAGTCGTGGAGCAGAAGCTTAAGCATGGGACGGTAAACGCGACAGGTTGTAGGTTCGAAGGTCGTTCGAGGAAATGAAATAAATAATATTTTAAATTCTTCGCTTTGATTTCGAGACAAAAAAACTATTGATTAGATTTTACTTTACTGTTGTATTCGTTTTTTTTTTATGGAAAAGACACGGCAAACTCACGTTCGGGTCACCTGATGGTAAGTGATTACCGCCGGCCTCGACCCCGTGCAACACCAGAGGAGCCAGTGGAGTGGGTTAGGGTTATAATAAAAAGTTTGGAACTAATTGTTTTATAGATTTATTTCGTGTGAATTGCGAGAAGTATTTGAGAGTGACACTTGAATTCAGTGTCTAGTAAAATAAAATAAAAAAAACAATAATAGTAGAAAAAACTAAGTTAATGACAATTTGTTGTCATTATTATTTTCAGCTTAACGCCCGCATGTAGCAGAGGGAGATTGGTGTTGACTGGAATCTAATCTGTTATAATATTTCTAAGCTATGATCGATTCTAAAATTGTCAACTTTACGAAAATTTGTATTAGCTTACATTAAGTACTATAGGAGATTATAACTGGAACAGAGATTTAAAGTAAACTTGTAGGCAGATGGGAGTTGTTCAATCCATTCACTTCACTGGGATTGGAATTTTAAACAAGGAAACTCAGTAGAGTGTTTCACTTTATTAAGATTGTTTGGAGTTATCTAATTAATAAGTGAGGTAAAAATTATGTCATATGTGTTTAAAGTTGAATGATGATTTCCGCATTCATTGAAAATTTGAAAACACAAGCATAAAGTAAATTAGTGGATTTGCTATTCGATTTAAGCATTATATGGTAAGTCAGTATCGCAACGTTATTTATTTGTTGAGTTACTATTACTTATTTGTAGCGCTACTCAACAAGTCAACAGGCAACAGTGTCCTAACACTAGGTTTCCTCTACTTAAACTGATATATGAAGCTAAACAGTGTGAAGAAAAATATCAAAGCTGATTTGATTTAGCTGATTTCATTTATTTTATAAAGAAAAAGAAACTAATTAGTGCGGTAACACAAAAATTCCATGTTTTCCTGTTTCCGCATGAACTTCAGGATATCGTCTCTTAGTGTTGGGGACCTACCAATTTTTAACCTCTGTCTGTACCGCTTGTGTACTGTCAAGCAGACACTCAGTAACAGAAGTTTTCCACTTTTCTTTAATATAAAAATGAAATTCGTCTCGTCGTCGGGTGACCATTTTGAATTATACGATATAACGTTGTCAGCTTGTTCATTTCTTTTTATAGAAAACTCACCGCCAAGTCTCGTTGCGGCGGAGATTTATTATTTATTTTATTTTAATTTAATTTTTAGACGTTCGTCAGTCGGAGGTCTCAAGATTTTGACGAAAAATGGAAAAAGAAACTGTTTTAATATTCATTTCTTGGGTTTTTCCTGCCTACTCTGTTATCTGTAAAATACAATGCGAAGCTGGAAAAAAATAAAAGTATGTAAATACTTGAAAAACTGATCTAGATAACTTTGTAAATCACAATCACAAAGCGAATAAGCTTGTCAGCTGTATAGAAGTGCTCCCAAGTAATATTATCTGGAAAGGCGTCTGCGTTTAACTGTGTCTAAGTGGATTATATCTGGTTGATTTGACAAAACGAGTCCTGAAATAGAGAAGCACATTTATTTAAGGTTTTTTTATGGGGAAAAAATCTGTAAATATCCTGATTTTTGATCAGGTAAGGGCCAAGTTCTTGTGCACTCTAAATATGTACATATATGTGGCAAGTTTCGAATTATTACCATCGCATAGTCAGCGTTTTCAATGTTTTTATTGACTGTACTCGTATATAAATTCTTCATTCATTTTTAAAATTATTTTCCTAGTTTATTTTATATTCATAACTAGCGACCCGCTCGCGGCTTCGCCCGCTTTAGCTATTGAATTATTCATATAATGTACCTATGTTTGCAAAGAACTTAAGATTACTAATGTGAAAATTATTTAAACCTTAATGCAACCCACATTTTCGTAGTTCCAATAAGGATGTTCCAATTGTTTAAAAAAAACACACACCTGAACAAATGACACAAACAACAGAAAACTTAAACGAAAGAAATTATAAACCACAAACTACCTACTATTCTCTTACCCAAAAATACTTAAACGAAAGATGTAACTAACTATGCCGCGTTGAAATACATTATAATTATTGGATAACTCCAAAATACGTGCAATCGCTTCTAAATTTACTTTGCTATAGAGCCAGGTGCAGAATTGAAGCATTCTCTCGTCCATCTCCGTAGTAGCTCCGAACGACATCTGGGCGTTGGTTCCCTGGCCATGGTCTCAAGCGACAACCTAGAGCAGACACAGAGTGAGGAGTGCGGGACGGGATGTGAAGAATTATCTAATGCCATTTAGGCGGTCAACTCAGTCAGGTGAGACCCTCGGTTTCCTGAGGGAAGCCCAGCTTAAACGACCAAGGATCAATGCAAGGCTCATGAGACGCATTCGGAGGAGGATAGAAAGTCCCTCGGAAGTCATCTGACGTCTGACCTCGGGCGGCCGGGTATGCCACGGAGTGCTGCTCCTTAGGTGCAGGTGACCCGATACATATACCCGGCGCAGCGGAATGCGTTGGACGCGAGACGACCAATGTGTATCTACCTCCAGGCTTTCTATTTTTAGGTTGCGGTGATGCGTGGTGTTTCTCACGTAGTATGGCGCCTGCGTCACTCGACGGAGGATGAGGTTCTGGACCACCTGCAGGATTTCTCGTTGAGTGATACTCGCTAGAGCGTTGTGATGTCATCAGTGTATAGTGCGTAGAGAGCAAGTGACAAAATGCTGCCTTGGGGAACAACGGCAGTGGTTGAGTCGCTGCTAGATCTCGAACTCTCAACTCTCAAGCAAAATGTCCTGTCATTGAGGCCGGGAGGCAAAGACATGCGCGAGGTGCTGGGGGGTGCCGGGTCTGAGCACTTAATGAAGTAGGCCCGGGTGCCAGACGCGGTCGAATACGCGTGCTACGTCGAAGAAGACTGCTATTGCACTCTCTTTCCGGTTGATCGCTGTTACGGCGTAGAGTACCAGAGTGGTATACCCGCTCGCCAAACTACGCGCTTCGTGGGTGGATTTGCGACTGGAGAAGTGAGAGGAATAACTTCTCTAACAGCTTGGCGACCGTGCTAAGGAGGGTTATAGATCGGTATACTTCAGACTGCTATGGGCTCTTCCCAGCCTTGGGCAACATGATGAGCAGGTCCTCTTTTCATGCCCGGGGGAAAGAAGCCGGGCGGGTGCGGCGGATCAATTTTTTTAAGCAAAACGTCGCGGGCGCGGGGGGACACGTGGTGATCGGCGAGCCGTTACACAGCAAGATTTTTTTAGTACCGTAATTTCAAATATGTGCTGCTAATCTTCTAAAGTACTTATTAAAATGAAAAACAGTAAAGAACATTTTGATCTACATTAAATGGCCAAGGTAACTAATATACTTATTTATATACTGAGAGTAAGGGATAAACATAAGTCGTCGATATAGCTTTTTTCTAAAACTATTTGTAATTTCAAAATATTGTAAAGAGCAAAATTTATCTTTGTTTGATGTAGAAAATTAATAACTTATTTAAAAGGATAAAGATTAATATAATTATGGACACACATCAATCTCAATAAGAAAATATATTTAAATTACTATCTAATTTCCGTCTCCTCTACGCTTTCATTAGTAAGATTTAAACGATTTTTATTTGCATTTCTTATTCTACGACATATATTTGAACGACTTTGTCGTGGTATAATTAAATTAAAAAAGGAAATATTTAAAAAGGTAAAGAAAATAATAAAAGAAGAAGAGTACACAAAATAAAAAACAAAAGCCTACTTACTATTCTATTAATCAATACTAATATACTTATTTATATCCTGAGAGTAAGGTAATAAATGAAACTTGCGCCAAAACTGCGGTTTATAGCCGGCGTGATGTGTCAACAATTAAATGCGTTTTTCTCTAAAACAATTCGTAGTTTCAAAATAGTGTAAAAAGCAAATTTTATCTTCGTTTAACGTAGAAAATTAATAAAGTATTTAAAAGGATTGATACTATTATGGACAAACATCCCTCACAATAAAAAATATATTCAAATTACTATTTTTAGACAGAAATATGCTCACTGTATGTTATCCTTAGAAGAGGAATAATACTCTAGTACATTCTTTTCATTTAGGACTATTATACCATTAGAGCGGCGCATGCGTGAAAGTGTCTCAACAGGTAGGACTCTTTACACATTTATCATATTTATGTCAAATTACAATAAAATATACATATAATAAACCATATATAAACCTTTCTGAGAAATACTCTACCTAATGGTGAAAACCGCATCAAAATCCGTTGGGTGGTTTAGAAGAAGATCGCTTAGAAAGGCCAGACAGAGACGAAATGCGTTCTTATTTTATAATATATAGAGAAGAGAAGAAATAGAGAGGAGATGAAATATTTTCTCATTTTAAAAAAATGTCTGTTTTCCACCTGAACAACACTAAAGGGTGAAAAAATATTAAATATATATAAATATATAGACCACATTAGTATCGTTACTGTACTGGTAATAATAATTGAAAAAAATAGATAAACTACTGGATACCTTTGTATGCAAAGTTTAAAGCTGTTTATTATGACAGAGTAGAAAACAGTATATGTATAGAGGAATAATATACTCCTTTTATTGTTTTTAGTTTCGCGCTGTTACCCGCACACAGCAGGGTAGGTAGAGGGAACATAAGACACTTTGTTCCTCACTTTCCGCCGAATTTTTCGAGGCATTGCGTGTTAAGTGGCAATACTAAACGCCGGGCATATGCCTCGGTGCTAGAGCGAAGAAATAAAAATATATAGAAATAATAATTCATTCCCTTAAGTGGGAATCGAACCCACAACCGCCGCATTTCAGTCACATCCCTGTGCCCTTGGGCCTCGACGGCGTCTATGATATGATATTTTTTGATGTCCCTCTGCACTATGATAATACGAACTTTGAAAATTAGTTATTGTGCCATAACTCTAACAGTAACACGTGGTATCATAAACTGTTTGTAGATATTGATG
Organism: Heliconius himera; assembly: GCA_021202915.1. Classification (NCBI taxonomy): domain Eukaryota; kingdom Metazoa; phylum Arthropoda; class Insecta; order Lepidoptera; family Nymphalidae; genus Heliconius; species Heliconius himera. The sequence goes on along the minus strand of JAJHJA010000750.1, from coordinate 14,365 downwards.
TCTTCTATCAAATTTTAGTACATCACTTTGCTCTATTCTTAATAATTTCCACAGCGTACGCGATATAAGTTTTTTTTATATTTTTTACACGTTAATCGTCAAATTATAAAAGAATTTTTCAAATCCTCTCTCGTAGTTTCGAGGCCTATTCGATTCAAACAAAGAAACAAACCTCTAATTGGCTGTCTTCATAATGTTAGAGATATCGATGCACTTCTCCCCACCCCGCAGAGTTAGTTACTCGCTACGGAGCGCGAGGCCACACGGCACACACTCCGCATTTTTTATTATTACATGATTTTCTTTAGAGTGATATTTTTAAATTCGTTATATCTTTTGAATGAAATGTCCGATTTTGTTAATTTAAAAAGTACTTTACGCATATTGAAATTATTTTTAATAAAATATCATTTAATAGAATAAGGATCAATGCAGAGGTATGAATAAATTGGTTTGATTATTGCCGGCACTTTCATCAACTTAAAAAATATAAAAAAGTAGTTATATTGTCATAACTATAGAAGTTGGACATATGGTATCGCGGACTTTTTTATAGATATTGATGCGTTCTATAATACTGTAGAACATTATTTTGTTCTATCATCAATAGTTTTCGCAGCGCACGCGATGATATAATTTTTAAGATCAATTTTTTCACACCTTGGGTTACATTATTGCATTTTTCTTAGGGATCCCTATTTTTTTTTAAAATGTAATATAGCCTATGTGGGACAGTGAAGATGCAGCTTTCTAATAATGAAATAATTTTTAAAATCCGTCCGGTAGTTTTTGTGTGAAAACAATACAAACATTCATACAAAAATACAAATCTTACCTCTTTATAATATTAGTATAGATTACAACCAAACCTAATTAAAATATGTTTTTTTTTGCCTTAGAATTTGCTGAGAGTGCTACTTAAGATATAAAACTATATAGCTTTTGTACAATTACATATTTTAAATTCAATTAAACTATTTTCTGAAACTTTTACTTGGATGTATAATAAATACTATTATTATCAAAAAATAAAACATTATTTATAGATATTTTTTTTTTACTTCTTATATAATTCTTTTACGTTTTAATATAGAGACGCTAGAGCAGCATTTACCTTCCCAACCGCTACTTATTACCTGAAACAATATAAATCTCATCAGTCTTAGCTATATAGTTAATATTATTGAAGCAGATATTAGTAACAACATAAGCGGAACATGCTAAATCATATTTATATGGAAAAAATATTTATTCCTGCAATGCGATTTTTTTACTTCACGCTGTGTGCTGCATATAACAAGAGGGAATTTAAGACACTCTATTCCCCACTTTTTGCCCAATTTTAGACATTGTGTGGCGTAACTCAATGCCACACTTCGTATTCTTACTAGAGCGAGAAAATAAAATTAATTCACTATCCCGAGTGGGAATCATAGCAAAAAGCGCTTCGTTTACAGTCACGCGTTGTGCCATTGTGTGATAATGGGTATTATTATTATACAAAAGTATTACATTTCAATTGTTTTTCAACTCTTCTTACAGAACAGTTATCTCAGATTGTGACACATTCGTACAAAGGATATTAGTACAAATAGTTACAAAGAAGTTGTCCTGAGTCAAGTAGAGTATGTTTTCTACAATGCATTATTATGAGATAGGACATTTTAACAGGTGCTTATAACATCTAACAGCGCAGCGGCTATCGGCGCGGATTTAGTAGTCGCGCGACCCGAGTTCAAATCTATCTTTATGCACATTGATCTTTATTTTATTTTGACTTCAATTATTAGTATTTTATATGAATCATATGTGTAACGTGTGGGTAGGAGGATCCCTTAAACAGAGTTCAACGGAGATGGACGTGTGTCTATTTTGTAGCAATGAATATAAATTGACCGCTCGTAACTGTTATAATTTTTGAAATTTAAGAAATGTGCCTAGATTTTGCTATAGTGGACATTCAGGTTACTGTGTTTTCTTCCTCACTGCGATAGGGGTAAGTCTTACTTATAATGCAATTTTAGTAACTATATAAGTATTTTTAATTTTAATTAATTAATTTTTGTGTTGTCGTAGCCTATCGAAACGCCCTTTATGCTCAGTGGATTACTTAATATCCATCAGTTAATATATATATACGCCCTGGAATTGTCGAGGCTGGTTTTGGCAGAGTTCCGTCAACATGGAATAAAAAAACTCTCCTGGCGCCCTATTAGATGTTATAAGATTTAGTGTAGTAATTTAGTATTAGTTAAGTAGTACCTAGGCATAGTGATATTTTATATCCATTTGAGGATTTTTTTAAGGTTGTTGGTTTAAATATTACATCATATCTATATATAACAAAATAACATTCTTTTATTACCTAAGAACCCGTAACAAAATGGCGCCCAACGTTAAAATATAAGGGTTCTGCTTGCATATTTAGCTGGTTTTAAAAGATTTTTTTTTCTTGTTTTCGTCTATCGCGATAATCGTCGTGCTGTTTGTCTTTGTTTAGTTACCTACATAAGATTACTTTAAAAAAAAATCGTTTATATTTTTAACTTCTGCTTATATTTACGATTTTAATTTGTTCTAATAAAAATAAGATATTAATTATATACATGTATTATTTGTATATGGTTGTATATTTATAAATGTTCGTTGATAATTTTGTGGACTTAATACTTTTAAGATATACTCGTATATGTAATTATCAATGTATTTGTAATATCACATAGAAGTATAGTTATATTTGTAGTTAAAGTTTTTTTTGTTTGTATTACATATGTATATATGTTATTTTTTGTTTAATCGTAGACATAGTTATTTTTTAGTGTAATATTATTTAGAATGTGTGTTATTTGAAAATATATCGTTATGTTTTTATTTGCTTTTATGGTATCTGGATACTTTTAAAACTAGATTTTTGGATAACGTTAAAATTTATTTGCTGAATATATTTATAAATATAATAAATTAAGTTATATATATACCTATATACCTATTAAGATTGATAGATTTAATTTGTTGTGTTATTTATTTTATTTATAGAAATTATTCAGTTTAAGTTTTTATTTGTTTAATATATAAAAGTGAGTATATAGGGTTCTCGTGTGGCTACATTTGTGAGGTAATTTGATTGATTATAAAACCTTTCTTATATATTGGTTTGCCAACTAAATGCAATGCAATTTTTGGCATATTGATATTATCATTATTTAATTATATTTTTTTTTTGTTGAAATGGATCCGAATTATTTATTAAAAGATGAGGTTGAATTTGAACTCGCAAGTCGGGGGTATACTAAAACCGGCGGCCTAGCTTCTGCTTTAAAGAAAATATTAAAAAAGATGCTGGAAGCTGAAAATTTATTGCAAGTATCTTATGAAATTAAACCTCCAGAATCATGTATTGTTGCCCCTAGTGAGCAATTAAATATTTGTTCAGATAAAATTAATAATATATTGTGCTATGTCTCTGAGCTGCAGGAAAAACCTGATAAACAACTATTTAAACGATTAGTCTCACGCTTAATTCATGTTATTAATCGATTAAAGTTTATAACACCTTTAGAAGAAATAGATAAAGAAAAGAAGAATGTTCTGCTCGATAAAGCGATTATACTATTGAAGGATTTGGAGGAAAAGGATGAGATAGAAGATGACGATTATATTACCCAGGATATGAAAGACGCGTTACAGGACTCGTTGGGGGAAGATAGTAAGAAAATTTTAAAACAATTTGACAATGACGATTATAGGTCCGAAGTCCATCCGTCCACCTCTAACGCTTACGCGAACACAGTGACAGGGCAGAAAAGGGTTAGTTTTGCGCAAAATGATTTAGATGTTCCACCTTTTCATAGTCCTAATACAATACATAAGTTTTTAAACTCCACGTCGATAGATGATAATAATACACGCAAATTGAAACTTGTGCCGATAAGCCAGTGGGGTGTTCAGTTTTCTGGAGATAATAAATACAGTGTTAATGCATTCTTAGAACGGGTGGATGAACTCAAAGAGGCTAGAAATGCCACTAACGATGATTTATGGCGGCATGCTATTGATTTTTTTCGGGGAGATGCGTTAATTTGGTTTCGCGCAAACCGACAAAATGTGCAAAATTGGGCAGAACTTGTTTTGCTACTAAAGCGTACTTTTCAGTCACCCTATTATCAAGAAGAATTACTATCTGAGGCAAAATCAAGGACTCAGGGAAAAAATGAAGCAATACTTATCTTCATTTCGGTAATGCAGAACTTATTTAATAGATTACCTCACAAAATTTCGGAAAAAGACCAAATTATGATAATTATAAAGAATCTTCAACCATATTATCAGAAAGCGTTATGCAGAGATGAGTTTACAGCGATAACGGACCTAACTAATGTGCTAAGAGTTGTGGAGAGAACAAGAATTAACTGTAGTAGATTTCAAGAACCGACAACAATGGTCAGTTCATTGGAACCGGATTTGGCATACCATGCTAAATCTGAGGCAAAAGAAGTGGTTGAAATTGAAGTTTCAGGAAATAAATCTATGATTAAAATGAGATGTTGGAATTGTCGAGAGATTGGTCACTTATTCAGATCATGTCCAATGCCTAAGCAACGTTTGTTTTGTTACAAGTGTGGTCGTTTTGGAGTAGCTTCTTCTAGTTGTATCTGCAAGGGAAACGCTACTGGGGAAGGTCAAAGAACTGCCAAATAAGTCTTTCCCCTAAACGAAAAAATAAAGATTGGCAGGATTGGTTAGCATTCATAAGAAAATTTATGTCCCAAGGTAATATTTCAGAATTAGTATTTAAAAAACAGCAAGACAATAGACCTTACGTTTCTGTTAACATTTTAGATTTTAAGTGTGATGGATTATTGGATTCCGGAGCCTCTAATACGGTAGTAAACGAGGAACTTGCTAACAAATTAAAAAGATTAGGAGTGAATACTCAAAGAATAAAGACATTTTACGTGTCGACGGCTGACGGTACCAGTCATGGTATAAGAAAAACATTTGATGTTCCTGTACAATTTAACAATCAATTTCATATAATGTCGATGCTACTTATGCCAAATCTCAATCAGCCTTTAATTTTGGGTAAAGATTTTTTTGATCTATTTGGAATTTCTTTTAAGTTTAAATCGGAAATTATATCTAATAAACCTGCAATACATGCAATTTTGGAGCAACAGTCTGCCCTTGTAAGTAAGGAAAATTTGAATGAGGATCAACAACACAGACTTATGGAGCTTATAAATGAAATACGTTGCAATATAGGTAATGGACTGGGTAGGACGAAAATAATAAAACACACAATTGATACTGGGGACAGTAAGCCCATTTATCAAAAACAATATAATTTTTCGCCAATAATCAGAAAAGAAATAGAACGTGAACTTGACGACATGTTAGGTAAAGATGTAGTGGAACCTTCGCATAGTCCCTGGTGTTCTCCTGTTGTGCTGGTAAAAAAGCAAGATGGCACAAATAGACTGTGCTTGGATAGTAGACAACTTAATAAAGTTACTAAACGAGATACATATCCTTTACCAAGAGTAGGTTCTATATTGGACAATTTACGAAATGCTAAGTTTCTCAGCACAATTGATTTAAAGTCAGCCTTTTGGCAAATTGGACTGGAAGAAGCTAGCAAAGAGAAAACTGCATTTGCGGTACCGGGTAGGGGCTTATATCACTTCAAGGTGATGCCATTTGGCCTGATTAATGCGTCACAATCTCAACAGAGGTTGATGGATATGTTATTTTATGAATTAGATGGAAAAGTTTGGGCATATTTAGATGATATTGCAATTTCTTCTGAAACATTTGATGAGCATTTAAATACTTTGAGGCGTGTTATGAACATTTTGAGAGAAGCTGGGTTGACGGTTAATGTAGACAAATGCAAATTTGCTCGATCTAGTTTACGATTTTTGGGCTACATTATTGATGAAGAGGGCTTACGTACAGACCCTAATAAGGTTTCCGCTATACTTAATTTTCCGAGGCCTAAAACGTATACGGAACTAAAAAGATTTATTGGAATTGCTAGTTGGTATAGAAGATTTGTTAAGAATTTCTCTGTTATTGCGGCCCCTCTCCATAATCTAACAAAAGGGAAAAAGAAAAAGACACTTATTTGGAATAAGGAAGCTGAGGAAGCATTTTTAACACTCAAAACTTTGCTTACTTCAACACCTGTTATTTCTTGCCCAGACTTTACGAAGCCTTTTGTGATACAATGTGATGCCTCAAATAAAGGAATCGGAGCTGTTTTGTGCCAGAATATTGATAATATGGAGCGTCCAATAGCATATCTAAGTCGAAAATTAAATGAGAGAGAACAGCGATATTCTACGTCTGAAAGAGAGCTTTTAAGTATAGTTTATGCAATCGAGAAATTTAGGCCATATGTAGAAGGAGCTAAGTTTACTGTAAGTACTGACCATAGTGCACTTAAAATGTTACACAAAATGAAAGATCCACATGGTAGGCTTGCTAGATGGGCAATGAAGTTACAACAGTTTAGTTTTGATATAATTCATAAGCCAGGTAAGTCAAATACTGTTCCAGATGCTTTGTCAAGATCAATTGGACCAACAGCAAATGGCAATATTTCTGGCATTGAAATCTCAGACAAAGATAAAGATGATTGGTATAAAAATAAAGTTACCGACGTATTAGATAAAAATAAAATAAGTTCCGATTAGGTAGTAAAAAATGGTTTACTTTATAAGAAAATACGTTTAAAGCAATTTCCAGATCCAAACAGTGACTGGAAATTATATGTTCCAGCAATTTTACGAACTAAAGCGCTAAAATTTTGTCACGATGACTCAACAGCAGGTCATCTGGGAATACGTAAAACATTATTTAGAGTTAAGCAACACTATTACTGGCCTAATATGTTGTACGATGTTAAAAATTATGTAGGTAATTGTGAAATTTGTGCAAAAATGAAGGTGTCTCAAGAATTGCCTATAGGACACATGGGTAAGCACAGATCTGTAACAAGGCCATGGCAAATAATTTCATTAGATCTGATGGGGCCATTTCCTAAAAGCAAAATTGGAAACACAATGTTATTAGTCATAACGTGTCTTTTTAGTAAATTTGTATTATTATTTCCATTGAGGTCCGGTAAAGCTGAAAAAATTTGCGAAATTTTAGAGAACCAGTTTCTACTTTTTGGAATACCTGAAACTTTAATTTGTGATAATGGCAAACAATTTGTTTCGCAATACTTTAAGGAATTATTACATCAGTATCATGTCCGGATTTGTTTTACACCAAATTATCACCCTCAAAGCAATCCTACAGAAAGGGTCAACAGAGTGGTAGGTACGATGATATCGTCATATATAGATGCAAAAAATCATAATGATTGGGATCGAAATTTGCAAAAATTTGCACATGCCATCAGAACAGCTGTTCATGAAACAACTGAATACACTCCGTCGTTTTTATTCTTTGGGAGGGAAACCTCCATTCCTACAGGTAATGCTTCAGATTGCTCTACACTGTCTCCTTGTAATAGTCAACAGTTTGATATTAATACGGAATATTTTTTATTAAATTTGCATAATCGACATAATATATATAAAAAAGTAAAAAAAAATCTTGAACTATCGCACCAAAGAAGTGTAACATACTACAACAAAGATCGCAGGAAGGTGTGTTTTCAAGTTGGCGATGTAGTATGGAAGAAAACTAAATTCTTATCTAAAGCAAGCCATAAATTTATGGCTAAGCTTGCACCGAAATTTGAAAAAGCTATTGTAACAGAAAAATTATCAGAAAATACTTACCATTTAAGTAATGTGCAACGGAAATCTCTTGGTGTATGGCATGCAAAAGATTTAAAACCTTTTTGGCGAGGATCAAATATATGTTAAAAAAAAAAAATTTTTTTTTTTTTTTGCTAGGTTGAGGGAATATTATGAGATAGGACATTTTAACAGGTGCTTATAACATCTAACAGCGCAGCGGCTATCGGCGCGGATTTAGTAGTCGCGCGACCCGAGTTCAAATCTATCTTTATGCACATTGATCTTTATTTTATTTTGACTTCAATTATTAGTATTTTATATGAATCATATGTGTAACGTGTGGGTAGGAGGATCCCTTAAACAGAGTTCAACGGAGATGGACGTGTGTCTATTTTGTAGCAATGAATATAAATTGACCGCTCGTAACTGTTATAATTTTTGAAATTTAAGAAATGTGCCTAGATTTTGCTATAGTGGACATTCAGGTTACTGTGTTTTCTTCCTCACTGCGATAGGGGTAAGTCTTACTTATAATGCAATTTTAGTAACTATATAAGTATTTTTAATTTTAATTAATTAATTTTTGTGTTGTCGTAGCCTATCGAAACGCCCTTTATGCTCAGTGGATTACTTAATATCCATCAGTTAATATATATATACGCCCTGGAATTGTCGAGGCTGGTTTTGGCAGAGTTCCGTCAACATGGAATAAAAAAACTCTCCTGGCGCCCTATTAGATGTTATAAGATTTAGTGTAGTAATTTAGTATTAGTTAAGTAGTACCTAGGCATAGTGATATTTTATATCCATTTGAGGATTTTTTTAAGGTTGTTGGTTTAAATATTACATCATATCTATATATAACAAAATAACATTCTTTTATTACCTAAGAACCCGTAACAGCATAAAATTTATCTTACTCAGATAACAAAAGATTATTGTTAGAATGTTGAAAGTTTCAGATTCATTTTTCAGAACTTACCATTGTCTTTATTTTATTTAAAATCAAAAGACAATAAATACAATAAAGTTCTTGTACTTTCTCCTTTATTGTTAAAAAAAAAAGTTTCTTGTCACGCTGTATTAAGCTTCACTCTTTGTCCGAATTCGTCATTGTGTGTTGGTTGGCGGAACCTAACGCCGCGCTTTGTTTTTAATTTTAACTTTACGCTATGTACGGAAGATAGCAGTGTAGGCGGAGGCAACATGGGAATCTAGTGTTAAAATACTCTGTTCCCATCAAGACACTTCTTCCGTTCTCATTTTCCACCGAATTCTCAAGGCATTGCATAAACAGTAGCGGGACTCAACGGCGCGTTTTGCCTCTTTACCAGAGATTAAATATTTCATTCTCCTGAGTAGGTGTCGAACCCACAACCGTCACTTTTACAATCATAGGTATATTTTTACCCCTCGCATCGATTTCATATTATTTTACTAATAAGAAATAAAAATAATTCACGCGCTTATGCACTTCATATATATATTTGATTGCTTCTAATATTTTTTCTATGTATAAATAACTTCCAATTTTATTGCCACTTTATCCATTTATAGTATAAAAACAATTCTAAGTATATCTTTAAGCCAATAATAGAGTCCATTACAGTAATATAAAGTTGACCTCCTCGTCTAGACACATTGATTATATTAACACAATATTTCAATTACCGTCTTTAAGCAGATCATCAAAATATCCTTTTTTATCCTCAGTTCCAAGTTTATCTTAGTTTTGTTCACATGATGGCACTGATCTGAAATTCTAAAAATCTGATGTTAGAAATGAAAAAAGAAACCGGACGGTTAGGATTACAACGACGGGAAGTACAACATATACAATACAATACAGTTCGTTTGCCATTTTCCGCCGAAATTTCAGAGAGACGTTGCGTGTTGATTGGCGGAGCTCAACACCGAGCTTTACCTCTACCAAAGTGAACAAATGAAAATATAAATTCAGATAATATAAATGAAAATTTAAAATCAGTCACACTTTGTGCCTGCGCCACGACTAGATAGAGCGATCACTGTCTAAAACCTTGTATTTAGTACACCAGATAATTACCAGTTTGTAGATTTGCAAAGCTGACTAGTATATTTACGTGACTTAGGCACTAACTAGTCTTATCTTAATGACTGTTGAGATGATACCGATGTATTTGTTATATTTTAAATATTATTTTAAATGTTTTCTTTATTATAATGCTATAGATATTAGATACTTAAAATAATACGTTTTTCTTTTATCTTTCTGCTTCGTACAATATCTTACTAAGACCCTGAGAAGAAGTTAGTACCATTTTAGTTACTATTTTTCGGTTTCTTTTTTCATTATTAGATCTGCCCTTCCATACAATATAAGTAAAAGTAATGTTAAAATAGGTAACACATCATTTAAATTCCATTTTAAAGTGTAAACAAAATCATTTATTTATTATTGGGGCCAGTCGTGTCTCAAAGGCACAAGCATATGATTGCATGCGCGACAGGTTGTGGGTTCGATTCCCACTGCAAATGAAATATTTAACATGCAATGCCTCTTGAATTCAGCGTAAAGTGTGAAACGAAAGTGTGTCTTTTCTCTCTACCTGTGTTCTCTCTACCTACCTAGCAATGTGAGGGATACAGCGTGAAGTTACAAAAAAAAATATATATTACTAAAGGATTCTAATAAAATAACTTTATATTTATACAGCATTTCTCTCAGAATTTTCTGCTATATAGTAAGTGTGAAATACAATTTTTATCCGCACCTGGTCCACAAATCACGACGTACAATAGCAAACTTGGGTTATAAATAAAATTACCGCGGAGCTGCACTCGTGTCGTCTATAACACGTCGACTATAGATAGAAGTTGAGACTTTGTTACTTTGACACTATAGAAGTTAGACGTATTTCACCTTGACACTAAAAATACATTTACTGTACTTGTTTGACACACGTCGATGAAAGTGAAACGTGCATTTTGTAACAGTATGTACCTTGAGATATCAGTTACAATTTGGTGCCGTGACCAGGATGGTCAAACGGCTTTGTAATTATATATATATACAAATCGGCATACGCCTACAATTTGTTGTCCGTGAAATGGAATGAGATAGAGGAGGTTTACAGTGTAAGGAATATTCATGTTTGGGGATTGTGAAAACAAAGTATAGTGAGGTTGGGGGGTTGCTCAGTCTGGGGGTTGGAAATAAATAAATAAATATATAAATAAATAAATGTAAATTCTATTTCGATGAACTCCATAGAATTTAGGGGGTTGAATGTAACAGTATGTACCTTGAGATATCAGTTACAATTTGCAATATGATTTATGCATGCTTGTTTTAATTTTTCATGCTTGTTTTGTTTGACATTAAGTCGTAAGGTATACAACATTGGTATATGTTGTGTTTTTAAGCTTCACACTGTATTCCTAGCGGGGTAGCCAAGAGAACGGAACACCAAACGCAACGGTATTTATTATTTTTTCTTATCTTTTCCTTTCATCACACATTCGTCCGATGCTCTCCACCAAATTTAGACACCACAAGATTACTCGCGCATACTACTACGATGCCTTGGTGGAAGTATATAGTAATAGACAGGCTATCCTCCGATCCGCCTCCGATCTCCTTGACTGTAATATCTGATTCACAGAAAGAGACTATTGCAGACCAGTTCCTCTTATTGTTCAGCATGTCCCACACCACGCTCGAAAATGAGGGGTCATTGCCCACTACAGCCATAAAGACGTGGCGTTGTTTTTGGCCCTTTGTATCATTCTGATACATCATTCTCTTTGACTGTATGCCAAAACAAAGCAAATCAATCTCTTTTATTTTATAGCTACAACGTGATAGACATTATCGAATTCGAAGATTTTTACAAAAAATTGGACTAACAGGTTGTAAGAGTGAGTAAAAAAATCCTATTTCATACATTTTTATTACTAACTGATAAATTTCAGCGTTAAATTCCACATCTTAACACTAAAATGCTTGAAAAATAAAGTCAGAAAAATATGAATGGATTTTCATACAGTTAATGATGGATATGATGGATAATGTTGGATTTTAATACAGAAATGAAGAGTTAACAATAAAAAAAATTTAACCTAACGCTGTATCCTGCACAAAGCACTGTAGGCGGAGGGAACCTGTGAACCTAGCGTTACGAAACTTAGTCCTCCACTTTCTGTTGAATTCTGAAGGCATTGCGTGTTGAATGGCGGAAATCAACGCCGCGTTACGCGAAAATATGAAATATTTAATTTTCTCGCTCACAAGGCAAAGCAAGGCGTTAAGCTTTGTCTTATTAAAACATGTGACTTAGCACTAGGCTCCCAGTGTGCAACGTGAAACTATTAATGTAATAAATAACTAAAATAATAAGAATGTTAGATAAAAATAAAGATTAATAAAATTACACTCAGTTTTAATTAACAAATTGTAGTTTTATACGAACAAATTTGCAAATTACACAAATTTTAAACTAGCCGGTTCGTTAACAAAAATTTAATTGGCGTTCACACAATTAACTTCGTTTAGAAATATCGAACATCAAATGAAATTTTGTGGGTTATAATACCGGTTCGATTTTATATACAAATGTATGGGTATTATTGATACCGTCTCAGTCAGTGAACATGATGATTGTAAGTTCAATTCGCATTGGGGGGAGAGACATAATATTTAAATAATATTCATTTAAAGAACTGGAAAAAAATGCGTCTGTTTCTCACTATTTACTTTTACCATGCCGGAGAACCATAGAATAAAAAAATAAACCTCCGTATATTACATTTTCATAATAAACGAGTAAAATTTAAAAAAATAAACCTTCATTCACGATTTGATTATTACCTATTAGGAAACTACCTGATAGTTGTGTATAAGCAAGGTTTTTATTTTTTTTAGCATCACATTTCGTCTTATACCTATACAGTGTGTGTTTACGTTATTGGTATCTTATGCGTAACTGCTTCACAGGAAACAAAGGTATGGATAAACATTGTGAAATGAAAAAAAAATCTACGTGTAAACTGTTGAGGTATCTTGATTAATTTCTTTAGTTTAAAATATTTTACTCTATATGCTGTTCGCGTAAAAGGGGCGCTGACGCTTCCACCCTATATAGCAAAATAAGCAGAGTTTCATGAAACTCTGTAGTACTCTGTTTTTTGCCGGGATTCGAGACATTGCTTGTTGCGTTACAGTACTCAAAGGTACAGTTTATAAGCTTGTATGATTGATATAATACACACAAATTAAAGAAAGTATTATTACAGTACTGACATTAATTTTTCAGGGCTCTGTACCTAAAAAAGTAAAAACAGAACTTACTTTGTTCTCTTTATCTGTTTTCCTGTTAAGACTAAAAAATAGAAGCACTATTACACGTACTAGCCATCTCATGAATAATAGATGTATAAGTAGTAGTAGTAGAGGTATAAGTTAGCGACAAGGCCGCTTAAATATGATATAATATTGTGAGCTGAATATCGTGAAAACAACGTGGGATGGAATATCCTGCGCGCGAGCAGGACCCTTCCTGTGTTAGAAGAGTATCGATACCCACCACCACCGTACTCATACTTATAAAAGCTAGTGCGCATTCAAAAAAAAAGGGTTCGCTCTCGTTTGGCGGGTCGGTTACCGTGCGTAAGGGCGGTTGGTGTTGATACTGTGAGTTCGTTCCACTTTGTTATTGTTTTGTTATTGTTGTGTAATGGAAAGTAATGATTGTTTAATTATATTTGATTGTGTATTAACATTTATTCACTCAGAAATATTGTTTGTATAAGTCAATTTTGTAATAAACTGCTTGTAGTCCATCCTGAATTGTCTCTTTTTTACACTAAACACTTCTGATTCCTAAAATCAGAAGTGGGATTGGATTTACCGCTCACAATTAATTAGCTTAGGGTTATTAAAATAAACAATCGTTATTTTCCACTAAAACAATGCGCACCTTAGTATGGTGAAAGCAAGCTGTCGTTGATTCCCGCCGACACTACGTACATTAGTGTAATAAAAAGAAAACAGTCTGTTCGCGTTTCTTCCCTTTCGAAGAAATGTTACGCGTGTCTTGTGAAAAGTTGGCCTTGACGCCGCCTCGCGTTTTAGATGGTGACAATCGTAGAGATGAAGCCCCGCGACTCAGTAGGCGTCTTTCGCAGTCGCGTCGTAAAAGAATTCGTCCGCACTCACATCGCCGCAGGTCTCGCCCGCGTTCTCGTCGTGGTAGATAACGCTCGCGTCGTTCAGGTCGTAGTTATTCGCGCAGTCGCAAAAATCTTCAATCGCGCGAAAGGTCGCAAGCAGGTCCCAATTACTTACACCGTCGTCAAAGTAAATCGTTGTCTGATACTCCCGACAGTACGAAAACCGCGTTGGGTACGATTATATCGCGATAGATGGCCATAGAGGCGAGTATGGCCAGTAGTACGCAAATCTCATCGTCTGTTCTTAGTGATACACCTCCGTTACAAAAAAATCATAATCCTACAATGCAAACACTCGTCGATGCATTAGGCTTCCTAGCAAAAAATAAACCCAGCAATTATTATGTCTCAAACTTTGACCCGGCAATAAATAACTTCGAAGTGTGGTGCACTGAAGTGGA